>ML675625.1:1937727-1949580 GCA_007922155.1 Mesoclemmys tuberculata
GATCATATTGGTCCCTTCTGACCTATGAGTCTATGAGTCTATGGTGAAGATTTTCAGCAGCTCCGCGGTGACAGTTTGAGCCATGGTGTTCCTCAGGGGGATGGCCTCGGGAAAGCCTGTGGCATAGTCCATAACCACTAGAATGTAGCGGAACTCAACTGTACTTTTGGCGAGGGATCCCACCAGGTCCATCTCAACCCTCTCAAAGGGGGTTCTGACGTGGGGAGAGGCACTAGGGGGGCTCTGGGCACGCCAGAGGGTGCTGCCATTTGGCAACTCTGGGTTTGAGCCACAGTATTCCTTCACCTCCTGGCACATCCCTGGCCATTAAAAGTGGGTCAAGACCTGGGCCAGGGTTTTCTCTAGCCCCAGGTGGCTGGTGGTGGGAATATCGTGGGCCAATTTCAGGATGGCTCATTGGTGGGCCTGGGGTACCATCAACTGAGACGGGGGTTCCCAGGTCTGGGGATCCCCTTCGACGCAGTACAGATGGTCAGCGCAGAGTTCAAAGTGGGGCCATTGGTTGGGCCTGTCTGGGCTGGGTACCCTGTCCATGAATGCAAGTTGCTTGTATGCCTGGCTCAGAGTGGGGTCTTCATGTTGGTCCCAACAGAAGTCTCCTAGGATGCTCTGGGACAGGCCATCTCCCTCTGATGGGCCCAGGGTGGTATTTTCAGTCCCTTCGCGGTTGCTGGACAGTGCTGGGGTTGCCTCGGACTTCTGGTTCTCCTGGTTGGGGAGTTTGCCCCGGGAGGCTACTTCCAAGAAGGACTGTCCACCTGGGGAGCTTTCAGTGGGTGACGTCCTGCAGGACTTGGGGAAATTCTGGCCAGTCCTGGCCAAGGATAACTGCGTAGGGCAGACTAGGGGCTATCCTTACCTGTACCACTCAGGTTACCCCATCGATGGTAACCTCAGATGGTAACAGGGTAGTCGATGGGACGGGGCAGTGGGGTATTCCCTCACATCCCCATGGATGCATTTGAGGTGGACCCATCCCAGGGTTCGTCCGCCGGCTGAGACCAGCTCCCAGCATATCAGCAACTGTCCACATCCCAATTTGACTAGCACCTGCACCTGCTGGCTGGGCAGTCTCATGGGAATCGTCACTTTGGCAGAAGGCGGTGATGGGCTCACCCTTCTCTGGTGCGCACCAGGCCAAATGAGCAGTCCATCGCCAGGTATTGTCTTTGTAGGTGGCCGTATTGGCCACAGGCGAAGTATGAGCCGACCTCAGGGGGGCCAGTTCGGGTTCTGGTTTTGAGGGCATGATCTGAGGGGCCCTGGGGCACCTGGGTCCTTTCTTGACCATGCCCAGTTGGAGGTCCACATATGGCTGGGGTCGGTGGGGCCGGAGGCCAGCATTGGCTGCCTCCTGTGACCGGGCCTGGCTTGGCAGGACTCTGTTGATGAGGCAGTGGCGCAGGTGCTGGAGAATTCCAGACCACCATGGGGGCCTGTAGGAAGGTGCAGTGGCCTTCCTCTGAGGCTGGGCCCAGGGAAGGGCCGCAGCCCCGAGCACAGGCCATCAAAAGGGTAGTAGATCAGTCTGCCCAGCAACCCGGGAGTCAGACTGCAATATGGCCAGCTGACTGGCCAATCCACCCCGGGAGGGGTGGGGCTTCTGTCAGGGGTGGGAGGATAAAAGGCAGGGCCCGCCGCTCAGTGAGGGACTGGCTGCCAGCAGATGCAGCCGTGCCTTCCCACCGGCTGCAGCGCTGGCCTGATCCCAGTCGGGCCGAGACCCAACGCAAGGCCTTCCCTGAGCCGGAGCGCCGGGAGCAGCCCCACCGCCCAGGGCCCCAGGACTGGGTAGGGCCCCCTGACCCCAGGGAGAGGGCCAAGCCCCCGGACACTCTGGGGTGGGAGATACCCCCCGAAGCCGGCCTTGACCTGGACGAGCTGCTGGCCGCAGAGCCCCCGGAGGCGGGGCTTGACTTGGATGAGTTGCCAGATGCCGAAGCATCGCGGGGATCCTGCGACCTGAATGAGCTGCCCCTCGCCAAGGAGCTCCCCGCCCTGCCGCCCGTCAACGAGGAGGGCCTGCTAAGCCTGCTGTGGGCTGTGTATCCCGCTGACCCCGAACACCCCAAGGAAGGAAGTACCTGGGAGTAGGGGGAGGAAGTGGCCCAGGGACAGCCATAGTTGTGGCTGCGGCCAGGGCCCACCCCAGTCGGCGTGTTGCGGTGGGACCCCGCCGGCACAGTGGCAATGCCTGTGCCACTGCTAGGGCCCTGGTCTGGGACACAGTGGAGTCGGGTGGGCCTGCGTCCTCCCCCCTTCCCTGGTGACCCGGGGAATCCGCATTCACCCCAGGTTGCCGGAGTGAGCCCCTGTTGCTTGCCCGCCCTGCCACGGGCCGGGGCAAGTGACTGCTTGCTTGCCCGCCCTGCCACGGGCCGGGGCAGTGGACTACCTGCTTTGCTAATTCCCCCGCTTTTTCTGGAAGGTGCAGTGGCCTTCCTTTGAGGCTGGGCCCAAGGAAGGGTTGCAGCGACCAGCCCGGAGTGAACGCCGGGCTACAGGGCCCCTGGTGATTGTGTGTCCTCGGCTGCTAAGAAATCCTCCACGAGTTGTACGGTGTCACTCAGCATGGCAGGGTGATGGCACATGACCCATGTCCTCCCCCTAGATGGCAGGATTTGGTGGCAATCTCGCTGGCGACCTCGGTTGCCGAGCGTTGGTCCGGTTACAGCCATCACCAACACATGTCCTTCAATTCTTGGGCCACAGTGTGGGGTTGGCCTCCAAGGGGGTAAGGCTTTCCCCGAAATCGATGCCAACAGGTGTCAGGACTAATGTCTAGCACATTGAAGATCGCAGACTTCACGGCATTGTAGTCATGGGCCTGCACCTTGGAGAGGGTCTGATAGGCTGCCTGAGGGACCCCCATCAAGTAGAGGGCCAACGGGGTGACCCACTGCGCAGGGGGCCAGGCCATGGCCAAAGCGACATGCTCGAACATTATTAAAAATGCCTCAAGATTGTCGTCTGACCCCAGCTTGGTGAGGTGGAGTGGCATCAGAGGGCTGACTGGGGCCACAGTCCCTCCAGTGGTCAGGCTGCTGGGGCTGGATGCACTGATGTTGTTCCTGCTGCTGCGCCCCCAGTTCCCAGATTAGCTGCTGCTGTTGGGCCCCCAGGGTCTGTACCAGCTGCTGCTTCTGAAGCTGAGCCGCTTGCTGCTGCTGTTGGGTCTCGGTCCTCCACTGCATCAGCTTCTCGAGGACCATCCTGGCCTGCTGAGACAGAGAATGGCCTTGCGCGCAGCCCCCTTGTTGTCAAGGGGCAAAGGCTGCCTGCGTTCTCCCCTATGCGTAAAAGTCCCCTGGGGTGGGCGGGGTTGGTGGCCCTTCCTTGCCGTCAATCTCCGAGGGAGGCCACACCTCCCAGCGCCTGTGCCCTGTGGGATGTTCTGGCGAAAAGGGGGAAGTCTCTTCAGCCCATCAATTCTCAAGCAGGGCGATCCAGTTGGTTGGGGTCTGAACCCACTGCCGGGGCTGGGCGGGCCAGGTAGGAGGCTTTGAGCTCTCCTCAGGTGAGCACACAGTTCATGGCCCAAGCCCACAGGAAGGGCAGGTGGTCAGTCCGAAGCCCCAGCCCTTAGGCAGGGCAGGGCAGGCAAGAGGAAGCCATCTCTAGCCCTCAGTAGGGCAAGCAAATAGTTCAAAGTCCTGGTCCTTAGGCAGGGCAGGGTAGGCAAAAGGGAACAGTCTCTGGCACTTGGTGGGGTGATCACCCCTAGGTCAGGGTAGGAAATGCAGGCCCACCCGACTCCACTGCCCACCCGACTCCACTGCATCCCAGCCTAGGGCCCTGGCAGTGACTGGATGCCACTACTGCAAAGACTTTTGTGAAGATGCGTGAAGCAATGACTATTCCAAATGGAAGGACTCAGATAATGTGATTGGCCTACCGTGAAGCGAAGGAATTTGCAATGGGCAGGATGTATGTCCATATGAAAACAGGCATCTTTCATATCAAGAACTGCGAAGTATGCTCTGGGTGGGGAGATAGAGGAGAATCTGGGGAAGAGTAACCATGTGGAATCAGAACTTGTGGATGAATTTGTTTAGAGCCTGGAGATCTAAAACAGGGAGGAGATTGTCCCCTTTCTTTGGTATGAGGAAAGAGGGGGAGTAAAATACATGGCCATGATACTGATGTTGACCACATTCTATTGCATCCTTTCAGAGGAGGGTGTTTGCTTCCTCTTGGAAGAGATTGTGTTGTGATGGGTTTCTTATTGTTCCACAGAGAAGGGTGACGAGGGGGAAAGGAAAGAAACTATGAGATACCCTCGGTGTATAATGGCCAATACCTAGTAATCAGTGGTAACCTTGCTCCAATTGCAGGTGAATTGAGCAAGACAGCCCCTGAAGATGTCCAGAGGGACCACAGGAGATGGGAAGGGTGGTTCACAGGACTTGAGGGAGAAGTCAAATTGGGTATTTGGACTGGTGTGATAGGAAAGACAAAAAAACAGACGAGTCAGTAGCAGCATGGTATTAAGGCCGTAGCAAGTGTTGGCAGTGGTGTGGTTGATCCTGCTGATGTGGAGGGTAAGATTGGTAGGCAGGGCAGGGACAGTACTGGGGCCAGAAAGAGGAACAATACTGGTGGTTAGTTGGGGCTGGTGTGAAAAGGCCCAAGGACTGCAGAGTGGTGCTAGAGTCCTTAGGTGAGTGCAGACTCTCATCAGTTTTATCACTGAAAAGTTTTTGATTATCAAAGGGGAGGTCCTCCAGAATTGTCTGTGTCTCCTTCGGGAACCCTGATGTTTGTGACCACAAATCTCTATGGAATACCAAATCTGAGGTTAATAAGCAGGATGCTGTATCAGCTACGTCTACTGTGGCCTCGAGGGTGACCTTGGCCACTAACTTGCCTTCCTTGACCAAAGGTTGGAACTCAGTCTGTTTATCTCCCAGAAGAGAAGACTGAAATTCTGCCAGCCTAGTATATGTGTGGAAGTCGTATTTCACTAATATAGCCTGGTAACCGGCAATGTGAAATTGGAGGCCCACCACAGTATAGACTTTACAGCCAATTAGGTCAAGTTTCTTGGGTGCTCCAGAGGGCTAGACTTAAAGTGCTGTTGTCTGGTATGCTCTGTTGACACCTGGACCATTAATGAATTTGGTGGTGGGTGCATAAACAGAAAGTTCATATCTTTTGCGGAGACAAAGTATCTGCGTTCCACTCTTTTTGAAGAGGGGAAAAATAATGCAGGGGCATGCTGGACTGCCTGAGCTGGCTGAAGGAGTGCACTGTGCATGGGGAGATCAGTATGCTAGGGTCCCACTGGTTGCAGAATGTCCAGGAACTCATCCTGGGTGTCCTGTATGTGTGACACCGGTAGATTACAGTCCCTTGCCATGCAGTCGAGCAGTTCCTGGTATTGACCATGGTCATCTGGGAGAGAAATGGGGGGTGGGATGAGTGCCTCGTCCAGGGAGGAACACGTTCCCATGGGATTGGCGGCTCTATATTTCTGACGGGGCCAGCAGTGTCACAGTGCCAACTGTACAGCATTGCGGGGTCCCTTGTAAACCAAGGGAGGAGTTGTATAGACCAGTGAAGGGTAACGTTGGGGTGACAGTGATGCCCCATGGCCACAGTACAAGTCCCAATGGTGCCTGTAAGGCCAAGCATACGGATTCACCGGAGCCAGTGGGCCACGACTGTACTGGAACCACGCATCAGAGGTGGGTCCATATGCTAATGTGTAGGGCAGGCATGGCTGCTCTGGGCCTCAGGGCACGTCAGTGGAAAGATGGGCTACTGCTCCAAGGACCACTCTGAGTTGGCAGGCTGGTCTGGAAATGGCAGTGCCATTGGAATGGTCAGTGCTGGCACAGAGCAGCTCGTAGGGACGTGCTCACTTGCTGTTCCCACAATGCAAAGAGGAAAGAATTGGAATTTTTCAGCTTGCTCCTGGCTGCCCTGCTTCCCAGTCCCGGGCAACTGCCTTCCATGGCTGCCCAGCTCCCCAGGCAAATGGCTCCCTGTGGGGAAATTGGGGAATTGGCTCCCTGAGCAGCTGCCGCCTCAAAGAGTGGGAGAGCCCAAAGGTGCTGGGGAGCCCTGGGAGCAGCTGGCTGGGGAGTTGAGGAGCCTGGGCTGCCAATAAACCAGTAGTTTCTATCAAAAAAGAAAAGTTTGCTGGAATCGATAGATTCCTACAGAATGTTTCGATTCCATGGAATCAGCATTTTCTGACAAAAGGGTGTCCAGGAGCTCCACTGCTATGGCAGTTCCTCTACACAGACATTAATAGAAGCTTGCAGGTGTGCATGTGTTTATACAGAATAGCCATATATCTCAGAAGAACCCTTGTTCTTCCTCCTCGCCTTGTCTGGTTTTGTTGCCTTCACTTGCCCCATCTAACAGAGGCTCTTTGGCAGCATGCAGCCATTTGTTCTCTGATGTGCCCCATGCACTTTCAGATGCTGTGAAAATAACAAATTGTGAACAGGAGGGACCTGAAACCCCATATGCAATATAATGTAGCTCTTTGCATTAGTGTTGTGAAATCAGTGCTCTTGCCACCTCACTTTTTTGTTGTCATCGTTTTGGATTATTCATTCTCAGTAAAGATGCCACAAACAGTTAGAAAAACAACATCCCAACAAGCTAGCATGGCCTAAATTCTGGTGCCACCCGCTGGTCAGATATAGTATTTCCAATTAAATTCCCTTCATAAAATGGAGCAGGGACTGCCTAAGAGCAAGCAGGCGCTGTAAGTGTAGGAGCATCCTGCATGGAGGGGAAGGGAGATTAAGCTTTTCCCCAACAACAGAGTGAATGTGTGTACTAGTTCATTAAAACTATAGCAAGAAACCAGACAGGATAGGGCTGAGTCAGGTTCTAGCTGAAGCTCTGCACTGTAGCAGAGAGCACCAGAGTAGCCTTACGCATAGTAATGTTTTCTTTGTTATGATAAAGCTCCTTGTTCAGTGTTAGAAGGAAGTGACACACTCTACAATTGCTTGCCATTGCCTCCTGGGGGCCAGAGTGGCTGGTGATAGTGAAAATGGAGCCCTGAACAAAGCAAAGCTGAGGGCTGTCCACATGGCTTAATGGAGAATAGAAACCTGATTTCATTCTTTGATGGGATTATAAATTTGGTTGATAAAGGTAATTGCATAGATGTAATACACTTTGACATAGGTCAGGTGTTCAACTTAGTACCACATAATATTCTGATTTAAAAATAGCACTATGAAATATCAATAGAGCACATGTTAAATGGAGTAAAAACTGGCTAACTGATCTCAAAGAAGCTGTCGGGGGGAATCATCATCAAATGGGAATGTTTCTCGAGGGGTTCTGCAGGGATCAACCTGATGACATTCAGCATTTTCATCAAAGATCTGGAAGGAAATAAAATCACGGTTGAAAAAATTTCCAGGTGACAGAAAGATTGTTGGAAATGGTAAATAATGCTGAGGACAGGGCACTCATACAGAGCAATCTAGATCACTTGGTAAGTTTTTCATACTGCCAAATACAAAGTTATACATTAGGAACAAGGAGTGTGGGCCACACCTACAGAATGGGGGGCTGTGTCCTGGAAAGCAGGGACTCTGCAAAGGACTTAAGGGTCATAGTGGATGTAACAGGGCGCTGTGGCCTTCCTCGGAGCCTGAGCCCGAGGAAGGGTTGCTCTGCCCCTACAGGACAGAACCCGGCCCTGCAGGCCCAGCCACCCGGAAGCAGAGGGGCGGAGCCAGGGCCAGGGCAGGAAGTATAAAAGACAGGCCCAGCAGTTCAGTCTGGGAGAAGCTGCTGCTGGAGGCAGATGTGCCTTCTTGGAGCTGGAGCCTGGTGCAGTTGGGACCTGCCTGACTTGCCAAGCCTGGGTGACTGGAGGGGGTTGCTGGGGACTGGGTAGGGCTGCTGGGCCTGAATGATGAGGTAGGCCCACCAGACTCCAGTAGCTGGGCACAGCTACCCATGCCCACTGGGTGAAAGAAACCACTGGAGGCCGGCCCTGACCTGGAGGCGCTGTCCAGCATGGAGAGCCAACCAGCGTGGATGGACTCTGGGGGAACCCCTGGGGCTCTGTGACTTAGAGGAGTGGCCTGCTGCAGACAACCCTCAAGAGTTCGAGGACCGGCTGATGGAGAGGAATTCACCAGACGCCCGCTCACCGCCTCCCCCCCGCGACCCGGAGGGCCTGATGTGGATGCAGCTACCCTGGGATTGGGTGGGAGGAAGTGGTCCAGGGATAGCCACAGCCAGTGGCTGAGTCAGGGGCAGAACCCCGGTCAGCATGTTGCAGCTGGAGCCCCGCTGACTCAGTGGGCCCTGGGCTGAGACGCAGTGGACACGGGTGGGCCTGCGTCCCTTCTTCCCTAACCACCCAGGGAGTGCTTCCTGTCCTCTGCACTCCTGAATGGAGGACACCGAGCTTGTCAGCCCCGCCAGGCTGTAAGGCCAGGGGACGTAGACTGCTTCACCTGCCCCGCCCGGTTTGAGGGCCAAGGGCACCAGACTGCTTTCAAGCCCTGCTTGTGAGCCGGGGGCTAAAGACTCTGCTCCTTGCCCCACCCTGTCGGAGGGCTGGGGCAATAGACTACTGAGCTGCAGACCCATTACCAGCCCTGCCCTATGGCAGTGCCAGGGGGTGATAGACTGCCAGAGGAGCCCACCCCGCCTAGGGGCCAGAGCCCAAGACTACTAACCAAGGAGTTTACAAGGGCACTGTGGTCTGCCTCGGAGCCTGGGCCCAAGGAAGGGTGGTGATGCCGCTGGCTGGACCGTACCACCAGCCTACAATGGACAAAAAAATCCCTGACCAGCTCCCAGTGAGATGCTGTGGCTAAAAGGGCTAATGCTATCCTTGGATGGGTAAGCAGGGGAATATGTAAGGAAGTGATTTTACCTCTGTATATCATAGAATCATAGAGTTACACAATCATAGAAGACTATGGTTGGAAAGGACCTCAGAAGATCATCTAGTCCAACTCCCAGCTCAAAGCAGGACCAATCCCAATTAAACCATCCCAGCCAGGGCTTTGTCAAGCCCAGCCTTAAAAACGTCTAAGTATGGAGATTATACAACCTCCTTAGGTAACTCCTTCCAGTGCTTCACCACCCTCTTAGTGAATTTTTTCCCCCTAATGTCCAACCTAGACCTCCCCCACTCCAACTTCCAGATCATTGCTCCTTGTTCTGTCATCTGCTACCACTAAGAACAGCCTAGCTCCATCCTCTCTGGAACCCCCTTCAGGTAGTTGAAGGCTGCTATTAAATCCCCCCTCATTCTTCTCTTCTGCAGACTAAACAAGCCTAGTTCCCTTAGTCTCTCCTCATAAGTCCTGTGCTCCAGCCCCCTAATAATTTTCATTACCCTCTGCTGACTCATTCCAATTTGTCCACATCCTTTCTGTAATGGGGGGCCCAAAACTGGCATCAATACTACAAATGAGGCCTCATCAGTGCCGAATATAGGGGAATAATCACTTCCCTCAATCTCCTGGCAATGCTCCTACTAATGCAGCCCAATATGCCGTTAGCCTTCTTGGGGAAAAAAAGGCACACTCTTGATTCATATCCAGTTTCTTGTCCCCTGTAACCGTCAGGTTCTTTTCTGCAGAACTGCTGCCTAGCCCATTGGTCCCCAGTCTATAGCAGTGCATGGGATTCTTCTGTCGTAAGTGCAAGGGCTCTGCACTTGTCCTTGTTGAACCTCATCAGATTTATTTTGGCTCAATCCTCCAATTTGTCTAAGTCACTCTGTATCTTATCCCTGCCTTTCAGTGTATCTACCATTCCCCCCATCTTAGTGTCATCTGCAAACTTGCTGAGGATGCAACCCACCCCATCCTCCAGTCATTAATGAAGATATTGAACAAAACCAGCACCTGCACCGACCCATGGGGCACTCTGCTTGATATCAACTGCCAGCTGGACATGGAGCCATTGATCACTACTCATTGAGCCTGATGATCTACCCACCTTTCTATCCATTTTATAGTTAATTCATCCAACCCATACCTTTTTAATTTGCTGATAAGAATACTGTAGGAGACCATATCAAAAGCTTTGCTAAAGTCAAGGTATATCATGTCCACTACTTTCCCCACATGTATAGAGCCAGTCATCTCATCATAGAAGGCAGTCATGTTGGTCAGACATGACTTGACCTTGGTGAATCCATGCTGACTGTTCCTGATCACCTTCCTCTCTTCCAGGTGCCTCACAATGGATTCCTTGAGGGCCTACTCCATGATTTTTCTGGGGACTTGCAATATAGCAGTGGGGAGACAGATATTGAATCCGGTTCTGAGGACCACATTTGATGAGAAATTGGAGAAGGTACAGAAAAGAGCCAAATGTTATTTGAGGGTTGGAGAAAATGCCTTACAATGAAATGCTTCTATGGGCAGAAAATCCCAAGTGCTAACGAGCTCTTTAATCTACAGGAGCCAGGCAGAGCAAGAACCAATGGCTGGAAGATCAAGCCAGAAAAATTCAAATTAGAAATAAGGAACAAATGTTTAATAGTGAGCGTGATTAACCATTGGAACAAACTGTCAAGGGATGTGGTGGATTCTCCATCTCTTGCTGTCTTTATACCAAGTATGGAGGCACTTCTGGAAGCTATACTTTAGTCAGCCACAAGTTATTGGGCTTAATTCAGGGGTAACTGGGTGAAATTTAATGGCTTGTGATATGCGGGAGGTCAAATTAGATAATCTCATGATTCCTTCTTGCCTTAACCTCTATGGAAATAATACGTAATCCTAGTTCTGGCTCTGGTCTGCAGGATGGAATAGAGGTGAGGTAGAAGAGCTGGAGCAGAGAGGTGAAGGACTCCTGACCTTGCCTAACTCAGAAGGTTTGGAGGAAGGAGGGAAACAAATCAAAGGTAGCTGCATCAAGCCCTGAAGCTGAAAAGAGACATCCCTCAACAGTGTGAAGAGCAGCAGCAACAGCGTTGCAGCAACAGTGTTGAGCCTAATTGTCAGAGAAAACTGGTAGCTGGCCATAAAAAGGAGAGAGGAGCCACCTCTCATCTCCCTGAAGGGAACCAGCTCCAACATCCATGTGTGCAAGGCTGAGGGGACACTAGAGAGGGAGGCTCTGAGTTACTACAGCAAATTCTTTCCCAAGTGTCTGGTTGGCAGGTCAGGGTCTAACTGATTGCCACATTTGGGGTCGGGAAGGAACTTTCCCCTCGGGGTTCAGACTGGCAGAGACCCTGGGGGTTTTTTGCCTTCTGCAGCATGGGGAACAGGATTAAACTAGAGTAAATGGTGGATTCTCTGGAACTTGATGTCTTTTCATGATTTGAGGACTTCAGTAACTCAGCCAGAGGCTAGGGTCTGTTACAGGAGTGGGTGGGTGAGGCTTTGTGGCCTGCAATGTGTAGGAAGTCAGACTAGATGATCACATTGGTCCCTTCTGACCTAATAGTCTCTGAGCCCTCCCCATGTACAATGAGCAGGATACCTACCAGCCCATACTACTTCTGCAGTGCTGCAGGTGGAAACCTCTTCCATCCATTCCAGAAGAGCCCCACTGAGGGACAAGATACAACACCAAGCCCTCAAATGGCAGGTCTTGGATAGTTTGTTGGATCTCTGGGGGGAGGCCCAACACCTGTAGCCATGAGCTCCTCCTCATGGCAATCGCCAATGACATTGTCCGCGTGGCTGAGTCCGCTGCATCCAGGGCAGCCTGCAGCAAGGCCTTGCCATAGCCTTGTCCTCCTTGACAACTGCAGAAAATTCGTGGCTGAAGTCAGCAGAAGCAACTCCTTGATTTTCATCATAGTCTCTCGGAGTTGAAATTACAGTGACTCATAGACTCATAGGTCAGAAGGGACCAATATGATCATCT
>ML675625.1:1954580-1974880 GCA_007922155.1 Mesoclemmys tuberculata
AACCTTTTACTATTGATTTTGATTCCCTTCGCAAGGTCCAGTTCTACTCCATAGCGCTTGCTGGGTAGCAATGTGAAGCTGGACCCCCCCAGTGGAGTACGCCTTCCTACCAAAGAGGTCCAGCTTCTTTCAGTCTTTGGACTTCGACATTTGTCCTTGTTACCTTGTCTCTCCTTGTTGTTTGCTGCTGCTACCATCCATGACCCCGGATGTGGGTGAGTAAAGAGATACCAGTGCCCTGTGGAGGGGGCAAAGTACTTTCTTTCTATCCCCTTAGCTTTAGTGGAGATGGAGGCTGGTGTCTTTGGCAGTGTCTTGGTGGTGGCTTGGATTGTTTTTATGAGGAGCAGTGCTACCCTAGAGGGGCCCTCTGGTGCCAAGATATCCACCATGAGGTCCTCTGATTCTTGCACTTCCTCCACTTGGTGTCCCAAGTTCTTGGCCACCCTCCTTAGCAGCTTCTGGTGAGCTCTGTTATCCCCTGCTGGTGGCACAGTCGACGTTCCAGCCATACTGCATCATCAGGGGAGGGTGATGATGCCTTAGGTGGAGCTGGGCCTTCCTGGCCAACTGGGTTGTGGTTTTGCCATGTGCTGGGTTGTCAAGTTTGGTGCTGGGGTCCATCCCACTGCCAGTCTCCACACCATACTGTGCACTCGCCTCAGCACTGATATTGTCATCCGCTTCAGTGCCGTGAGATGATAAGCAGCAATCAGGTGGCAGGGGAGCCCGTGCTTTTGAGGCAACCGAATAGGAGTGCCTAGAAGAGGACCCCTGGGCCTGGTGGTATGCCCACAGAGCCCAAAAAGGCCATTGTACAGGCATCTGCCACTCTGCTGGTCAAAGTACCATGAAGGGGGCTTGTCCCTTCTCCTGCCTGTAGCATCCCTGCGACTGGTGCCGGCTGCACCTGGAAGTGTAGGATTCCACCTCTGAGCCACAAAATTGTGACTCCAAGTGTGGAGACCATGGCAGCGGTGAGCAGGACAGTGCCAGGGAGCGATGGTGTGGGGAGGGCGACAGGCTTGCCTCTAGATGGCACCGTGCCTCGCTGTGGTGCCAGAGGTCTTGGCTCCTGCGCCTCCATCCTGGCAGGGGACTGCTGTGCTGTCCTGACTATCAGGTCCTCAGCCACCTCAAATGTGTGCAGCTCTTCCATGTGGTTCTCCCTTAGGGGTGAGTCCATTGGCATTGGACTCCACTGCACCCTCTGCAGGTCTGAAGTTGGCAGTCAGCCCCCGATCCACCTTTTGGGATACACTGAAAGCTTTTATTAGGGGCAGGATCAGTTCCTACCCAGTGGCAGAGAGAGGACTAGCTAGGCTCAGCTCCTGGAATTAACCAAACAACTTAATGCTGTGAATTTAGCATGTGCAAACTGTCCCTCCCAAGGAAGTCTTAAAAAGTAATTCATCTTTAGTATGAAGTAAGTAGGCTGACTTCAGCACAAGCCAAATTTGCTCTTTTTAGACTCAAACAAACATAATTGGCAGGGGCCCCGGAGGTTTTTCGCCTTCCTCTGCAGCATGGGGCATGTGTCGCTTGCTGGTGTATTCCCTGCAGCTTGAGGTCTTCAAATCTCACTTTTGAGGATTTCAATAACTCAGTCATGGGTTCGGGGTTGTTATAAATGTGTATGGGTAGGGTTTTGTGGCCTGCCTTGTGCAGGAGGTCAGACTAGATGATCATATTGGTCCCTTCTGACCTATGTTTCTATGTTTCTATAATGGGAATTGGGGGGGAGAGTAGGGAAAATTCTCACGTGCAGATTAAAAGTAGAGGTCAAAGGTCCTGAATGTTATCACACAAATCAGAACAAGGGCAGGTTATTAATTAAAACAAGATCAATAACAAATTTTTGAAATTCTACTAGGCTCTTTACAATGATTCATCACGTGACCAGGAAGTGAATCATTTTGTTTACACTCTGAACCTCTCACATGTCACAGAAGAGCAGCAGGCCAGGCTGGCCTCTCCCTTGCACTGAGTTAAAAATCAAGTTCATGGAGGACATGAATCTGGGCAAGACTCCGGCTCTGATGGCCTACCAATAAAATTTTATCCAAGTTTTAAAGAGATTCTGGTCCCAAAGCTGTCGTATTTATGAAGATGCCTTAATGAAAGGTCTCTTACCTCCTCCTATGAGGGAAGTCTTAACTACTGTACTATTTAAACTGGGTAAGGATGCACAAAAGTATAACAGCCAGAGACCCATCTCTTTAATCAATACGGATATGAAAATACTTAAAAATATTGGCTAAGAGGCTTCACCCAGATCAGAAGGGATTTATTAAGAAAAGACAGGGTTCCAACAACATATGTCCATTGATCATTACCTCGCTTCCTTTGGGGAAAAATCAACATAATTACAATGAATGCCCTTCCCAGGATTGATTCTGAATTCCTTCCCTAACCATATTCCTGCCTTTTATTTCACCAAAATCAACAATCTGCTCAGGTCCTCCCTGTGCGGTGCTGGTAACAAACCTAGTATTTCCTTACACAGATTACAGCTCCTAGTCCAAATCAGTCCTATTGAGTATTTATGATGTCACATCTTAAACTCAAATGATACACCCCGGATGGAATTAATGAGACACACCCAGTAGGGTGTCTGGGACCAGAAAGACAAACTTAAAGCATGGTAAAAGCTTGCTTGGTCTCAGGGTGCCTAATAAGCCTGTGTGCCAGGTATGTAATTTCCCAGCTGTGGGGTTGCAAGCAAAATGACAGACTGAAAAGTTGCCTTTGCAATTTTTTGTTTTCTTTTTTCTCCCTCTGTTTGGGTGTGTCTGTCTTTTGTCATAAAGAAACAGGGTCAGACTTCAACAGCAAGAACTGCCCTCCAAACTGATCTTCTTTCCTCTCCTCCCACCCCTCAACAAGAACAATAAATATAATCTTTAATACTAGCTTAAAAGACTGTCAAGCTGGGAATTTCCCCCTACAAAAACCCTTACCCACCTAAAGGAATGGGAATAAGGGAAATGTTCATATAAAACTTTAATTCTTTACATTTCCTTCTTTTGCTGTGTTAATCAAATGACCATGACTGCCCAGCTCTTCCATGGCTAGGTTAAAAGATTTGTAATGGTGGTTGTTACATGGGAGTATGCCAGTGATGTTTTGATGCAAAGCCTTGAACTACATGTTCGATTGAACAATGGTTTTAAAAGGAAGAACAACCCTCTCTTGCTGGACCCAAGACATCCCTCTGATCAATAAGCAGCACCCGGAAAGCAATGTCCAGCGGGCATCATGGCAGTCCTCTCCTGCGTGCAGACACCTGCACATTCAGAGCAGAGCTAGGAAAGGGCCATAACCCCAGCTGCCAAAGGTTCCTTTCCACTCCCCAGGACACTGGAGAGAGGCTATGAAGAAGTGAGGAAGGAAGTTGGGGTTGGCCCCGCTTTGGACAGGGGGCTGGAGTAGATGACCTCTTGAGGACCCTTCCAACCTAATGTTCTATGATTCTGTGAACCCACCACTAGCACCACTATCTGGATTCCAGATAGCCCTGGTTATTGATGTGCCAATGTACCAGCCTTGCTCGCTATGTACAATACTGCTCTGATGGGGACTGGAATGAGATGTTCTGCGATATAAGGCAAGGAGGCCCCATAGAGGGCTCCCAAACGATTTAGAGGGATACTACCCAATTCCTAACCACCCAGATCCCCAGCACTGCTTCTTCTGGCAGGTGATTCTACACATGGAGATGCCTTTAAGAAGGCAACAAATTCTAATGAAGACTCTGTTGGCTGGCGATAATTTCTGAGTGTCTGGAACAGGCCGAGCAAGGGGGTCTCAGGCACCACAGGGGAACCGTCATATCCCCGGCACATCCTTGCCTACCGCTGTGGGGTAACAGGCACAGCAGTGTAGCCCCTCTTTAATATCTTTGGCCGGAAGAGTCAACTGTTCTTATCCCTTCTGTATCCACCAATCACTCTCAATGCCAGGCACTTCCAGCCACCCAGGCATTCACTGGCAGACTTCTAAAGGACCTATCCACACCGATGTGCTCCTTCACTAATTGACAAAGGGGCATGGATCAGTGTTCACTTTGTATTCCCTGTCAGTACCAGCCTGGGCCGGGGAAGCTAATGATCCGACCAAATTCTGTGATGAATCCTGGTCCCGCTTCTGTGGAACGTTGTGCATATGCTAAGACTAAGTGATTTAAGGGATTTGCTGGGAATGGTCCCCAGCATATCCATAAGCCTCTAAGCAGCCAAAACAAAAGTGGGCTACTGTCCCTATATTTCTGTATTTAGATCCTGACCTCCTGATTTCAGCCTCTGACACCTCTGGTGTAGAGGCTGGGGTGGTGAATTCCCATTGTCTGCCTGACAGGGTCAGCGTCCCCCTCCACATGCTTCCGTTCCATTTGCGCACAGCAGCAGGAGATGCTACAACTAGAGAACGCATTGATTCATGGTTCTCAAATATCATGGTTACGGGAGGAAAATTATTCTCCTCATTGTCCATAAATCCCTTGTCAAGCTCTCGGGGCCCGGAAGATGGATGCTCCCCAGTGGCAGAGGCACATTTCTGGCAGTAGGCACCAGCCCCCTCTTGTGAAAGGGGGGCTCTGCATGCAACGTACCTCACACAGAGGTGAGAGTGTTTCCTGCATCAGGCAGTGGGGTGTCATTGTGGATAGGCGGACCCATACAGCTAAGCAGCTAGTCGTAGCAACTGCTACAAACCCCCTTCTTTCACAGAATTTGTATCCAGGAGGTGCCCACACAACCCTGGGATGCTGGAGTTAGGGCTGTTCTGGCAGTGCAGACATGATACTCACAGTGCAAGGGTGTTCACTGTGACACCCTCAAATAGTAGTTCAAGGTGTCAGGCGCGAACACCTTCAGTTGCGCAGTCGCCACACCCGCCTGCTCCAGGGAGCTCAGGAGGTGAGGACTAGCCAGCCCAGCCGCCAGGCAGATGGATGAGCTCAGCTGGGTTGTGGCAGAAGCGCCCAATTGACTGAAGGGAGCCAGCAGGCCATTGGCTGCTCAGTGCTTCTGTCCACAGCTGTAGTGACTCCTGGGCTGCCTTGTTCCCAGTCGTGCTCCAGCTGTATTCCTGTCCTGCTCCTGTTCACTCCAGCCCTGTGTCCCTGCTTGCTTCTGACACTGCCTCTGACCCTCAGCTTGAGCCCTGGGTCTGGACTCCACCCCAACCATTGATTCTGGTTCCTGACTCTGGCTCTAGCCATTATGTATCGCTGCTCATGCCTCAGTTAGGACACAAGCTGCCTTACAACAGGATGTGGGAAGTTCACGGCGGCCTGGCAGACACCAAAATGCTATGGGGCAGTTTCCTGTGGGAGCTGTCCAGTAGAAGCCAAATAACTGAGTGTGGAACTACCCCCGTCAGTTTTGTGACTAGCCAGCAAAGGCTGCCGTGCACAAGCAGGAGAGCACCGCTGGGGTCTGGCCACATCTGCTTGTAGGTCTTATTCAGGGCAGAGTCCGTGATTTTATTTAGTTACGTGTTGGTTGCTAGCGGGTGTCTCTGCGTACGTCTTCACTGACGGCAGCAAATTTGTGGGTTCCTGTTATCCAGCACTGGATCTGTTGCATGTCTCTTCCCCTGTTGACGCAACAGTCATCAAAGGGAAGAGTGTTACAAAGCACATCTGAAGAAATCAACACCTCTCTCACAGCCACCTTCCAGCTTAATCACATTCTTTGAAGATAAGATCTGTTTGTCAAAAGCACCATTCCTGGCAGATATCTTCACATTTCAAAGAGCTCAGTGCAAGTATGCAGAGAAAATGTTTCAGCATCTACTAACATGGCCTAAAAAAGCCCAGCATTCAAGAAATTGTGATTTGTGCTGGGAGGAAAAAGGGCTGATAATGATTATCAGTCTATTATCAGTATTATCTTCTGTCAAGTACAACTTTCATCTACAAACGAAATGATAATTGAACATTTAGCCAAGCTACGTTTGCAGAGTTTTACAAGGGAGAGATGAGAAGGGTTTGATCGGACTGAGACACCCTTTGTGGTGGATACGGCAGGTGCGGCTCTCTCCACAAAGCTTGTGAACCAATTAACTGAATTAGTGCATGATGGCTGTTCAAGGTTGTCTTATGTTTTGAATGACAGAGCTCCGGCAGAGCTGGAAACCCACTTCTCACTAATGGGCTCATGATCTGCTCTTGGCAACAACAGCCATTTTGCCAAAGGTTTGTAACAGGCTTTGGGATGGAAGGAGAATGTTTCCACCTGCACCCCTTTGGGATGGGATCTTCAACATTCAGCCAGCACCAATCTCTTGCTGATTCAGCCACAAGTGGCTTGTTCAGTTCTCAGGTGGGAATCACCTCTGCAGAGCCCCTTTCCTGCAGCACGGGAGCCTCAGTGTCAGTGCAAAACCAACCCATGGCCAGTGCAGCTGTGCCTGGTCCTACAACTATCTGAATGCTTGGGGCAGGCATTTTGAAACATTATCTTTAATAAAAATTTACTTGTATATCTATTTCTCTTTTAATGTAACCACTCACTTCTAAATAAATATTTTATCTGTTTTTGAAGTATCACAGCTTGTGTATCCTATCTTGATCGGAAGGCTGTATCCATGTCCTTGTATCCATGTCCACATATTCCTTGCATCTTTCTGGCCTGTCGCAGTACCCTGTTCACTCCACTTCTTTGGATAGCTTCCAAAATGATAGCTGGAGTTACACACAGCAAAGAGAGCCTCCTTTAGGAGAGTGCCCTAGTGCCCTTCACTGTTATCTTCCTTTCCACCAAGTGTTTTCTGTGTTGTTAATTGGTATTTAATAAAAACATACCCTCTGAAAGATAATCAATTTTTATTTGTCTCCTACACATGGTGGATGCTGCTGGAGTTAATACACAGTGGCAACTGGAACATTTGCAGAGTGGAAATCACGGTCAGGAATCAATAATCAAAATTTTCATGCAAGGCAGAAAGTTTACAAAACATGGCAGACTCCTTTATAGAAGAGCACAGCACTGGTGTTCATTGTCAAAATGGTGCCTCAAAGCCTCCCTGATTCGAGTAACTCCCCATTGTGCTGTTTTAATAGCCCTGGTATCTGATGGCTCAAAATGAACCGCCAGGTGACCCGTCTCTGCCTCCACCAGTGGGGAAACTTCGCCCCCCAGCCTCACAAATATTATGCAGCACAAACTGGCTACTGTGATCATGGGAATATTTTCCTCATTTAGGTCTAACCTGCCATAAAGGCAGCGGCAGTGAGCTTTTAATCTGCCAAACACACATTCAACGGTCATTATGCACTTGCTCAGCCTATCATTGAAGCGCTCCTTTCTGCTGTCCAGGTTTCCCATGTAAGGCTTCATGAGCCATGGGAGTAAGGCATAGGCATAGGCTGGGTCACTATGGGCATTTCAACTTCTCACACTAGAATTTTCTGGTCTGGAAAGAAGTTCCTGGTTGCAGCTTTCTGTTCTGTTTCTGAAGATGTGTGCGTTGATGTCAAGGAAACAACTATGGTGAGTCACAAATGCCTGCAAAACCACAGAGAAATATCTCCTTTCTATTGGTGTACTCTGTCACAAGATGATCTTGGGCCAAAATTGGAACATGCATGCCACCTATCGCCCCACCGCAGATAGGGAATTCCATTGTCACAAACCTATCCACTATTTCATGCCCATTTCCAAGAGTCACAGTCCTTCAGAGCAGGATGGAATTAATGGCCCTGCACACTTGCATTAATGCAGCCCCAACAGAGGACTTCCTGACTCCAAACTGATTTGCAACTGACTGGTAGCAGTCTGGAGTTGACAGCATCCACACAACAATCGCCATGCGCTTCTCCACTGAGAGGGCAGTTCTTATTTTGGTGTCCTTGTGCCACAGTGGTAGGGTGAGCTCCACACACAGTTCCAGAAAGGCTTTCTGCATCCAAAAGTTCTACAGCCACTGCTTGTTATCCCAGACTTTCATAACAATGTGATCCCACCATTTAAGTCTTGTTTCCTGAGCACTAGAGCGACGGTCCACTGTGTGCAGCTGCTCCATGTATGCCAAATGTTATCTGGCATTGTTTTTTCCCATGGCACACAGCAGGTGAGGCACCTCAGATTCCTGTTCACACTGGGAGCTCATGATATACTGCGTGAGCAGCTGTGATGTGTTCATAACAGTGACCACAACAATAGAGAGTAGTGCAGGATCCATCTTTTCAGGCAGAGATGCCAGATGCAGAGTAAACAGAGACCATTGAAAATGGTATGAAACACAGTCAGAAACCCATGGAATGATGAGACAGGAAAAAACTGCATCATGGGATATTGAGCCCTTCCTGTGGAAGGAAAAGAAGATGGAGTCTCTATTTTTCAGGGGAACCAGTCTGTAGAAATGGCCAATGTGACAAGGTTGGGGGGGGGGAAGAGATATTCCGCCCTCGTGGGTCTCGCGCTCTCCCGGCCTGGCCGGTGGTGCAGCTGGGGAAGGGTCAAGGGAGGGGCTGGGACCCGCTCTGCCCCTGTGTACTGCTACCTTCCCTTCGGGGTAGCCCGTGGTCCGCTCCCTGCTTCCCCAGCCAGGTATTCTGCCCTTTGGGGCTGCGGTAGCAACCGTGGAAGCTGCAAGCCTCTGTAGGCTGCAGGCTGCAGCCTGCCAGCTCCAAGCCGCCAACTCCAACTGCAGGCTTTCGAGCTGCAAATCTCCAAAGCTGTAAACTGTAACTGCGACTCCAAACTATAACTAACTCCAACCTCCGTCCTCCTCTCTCCAAACTCCACAACCCACACTGCCTGCCTGCCCTGCAGGCTTTTAAGTGTTTGGGGCGGGGCCCCTTGATTGGACCCAGCTGGCCTGATTGGTTAAACAGCCCCAGGTGGCCTAACTGCCTAATCAGCCCCAGCTGAGTTACCCAGGGAATAGGTCTTTGCTGAGCCTGGGGCTAACATACATGCCTTCCAACACTCTCTCATAGCCGTCCGGCCTGACCCTGTCACACTAATTAAGCATGAGATGGAATGTGCCTTTCTAGCTGATGTTTAATTTCAGAATGTGTAGCAATAATAAGATAGTTATGGGGCCTAGGGCGCCAGCAGGTATGGAATGTGAAGGAACATCTTGCAATTTAGATAGCGGGAGTCGAAACTGTTACGCTAAGAAATTCCTATATAAGGAGTTTTTAGTAAGCTTTGCCATGGAAACTGTGACGTAAATAGCCTTGTTTGTGGCTATATAAGCTTTTAGAAATGTATGCTTAAGGTCGCCCTAGCTATAGGACCACCTTTCTTACGTAACAAATAAACTCTCAACTTTGCTAAACTGCTGCCTGGCTTATTTGGACCATCTGCTGGGCAATGGTCGTGTAAGTAAGGTCCCCTGAGTTTGGGTTCCTCCACAGTACCCATGATGCACTGTGATCCACTCTGCTGTCCCACAACTCCTAACTGGAGAAGGTGGAAAGTTGCACAGTGGGACAACTGCCCACAGTGCACTGCTCTCACTATCAATACTAGAGCACCAGCTGTGGACATGCTCCGCTAACAGAAGGGGCATTGTGTGAACATGCCATTATCGTCAGCTATCCCTCAGTATGAGGAGGATGTCTGCAGAGGGAAAGTCAGTGATGAGACTTAAGATGGCTGAGGTGTCCAATTCGTGCTCTACACATTTTTCCGCATGTGTGTGACAGGATCTCCTGGGGAGCATCCTGAAAACTGTGGGAACGCCAAGCCCTGTTCACTCTCCAGCGTGGGCTCACAATGCATTGCTAGTGACAAGCAGCAAGCCCCTCCAAGTGCTGTTGTCGCCTAGCCCAACAGCATGCAGAGCACCACACATAGCTAGATTGCATGAATGTTAACCTGGGTTGCCTCTCAGGCCTGGCCTACACTAGACTGTTTTGTCGACCAAAGTCAGCCTTTTTCGACAAAACAGTGCTGGTATACACACTATAATTACGCCCCTGCCGACAAAACTGCCCTGTTTCTTCTACAAAATAAAACCACCTCAATCAGAGGCAGAGAGCTTTTTGTGCCAAACGTTTAGTGACAAACCATCAGTGTAAACACTGGTTGCTTATGTCGCAGTAAACAGCCTCTGGAAGTGTCCCACAATGCCCATCCCAACTGCCCTGGCCATCAGTTTGAACTCCGCTGCCCTGCAGCCACCCACCACTCCCCATTAATGTCCAGGAATTTTTGAAATACCACTTCCTGCTTGGTCGGCGTGGAGAGCTCGCATTTCTTCTTCCCAGCTGACCTTGGTGGCTCCACGCACCAAGTGCTGTCCTGCTTGGAGCACACCGGAGCTTCTGGATCTCATTAGCATTTGGGGGGAGGAGGCTGTGCAGTCCCAGTTCTACTCCAGCCAAAGAAACTTTGATACCTAGGCAAGTTTTCGTATGTCATGATGGAGAAGGGCTATGAACAGGATATGCTGCAGTGCCAAGTGAAAATCAAGGAGCCGTGGCAGGGCTACCAAAAGGCCAGGGAGGCAAACAGTTGCTCTGGTGCACAGCCAACATCTGCTGCTTCTATCAGGAGCTGGAAATCATCCTCAGTGGCAACCCCACCTCCACCCTAAGACACCTGTGGATACCTCTGCATTCCGAGAGGCAGCAGACACCGGACTCAACTGTGACAACGAAGTCATTGATGAGGAGGTGGAGTTGGATGAGGAACCAGAGCTGGGGACCACTCATTTGGTGAAATGGGGAGTCGGGATCTCTTTGTCCCTGGAGGGTTCCAACCAGTCCCAGACCTAGAGCTCTGGAGTGTAGGATGCAGGAAAGGGGAGCTCTGCTAAGTGTTTTTTGGAGCTGATGCTGCTTGTTTACAAGAGGCATGGGTTTTTTTTGCTTTGCTAAATGATAAAGGTGGTTGAAGGGCAGAAATGCACAAAAATAACTGTGTTTCCATGTGCTTCCCATTCCCTTGTGCAGCTAGGCTACACAGCTGAGAAGCATGTTAATGCATGCTGAGATTTCAAGGGAATCTGTTGGTGAGATCTCTAGGAAACTTTCCTGGAGGACTTGCCAATCCTCTCTCAGATTCCTCGTCGGAGTGGCTTTGTTTCTTCCCCTGTTGTAAGACACTTTCCCACGCCAATTGGCAATCACTTGTGCAGGGACCAAAACAGTACATAGGCAAGCAAAATAGAGACCTGGTTTGAAGCTGCTCGCATGGAGATGCACCCTAGCATCCCTTTTAACTCTCAGGAGCGAGATATCAGCTTCTATGGCCCCCACCTGTGAAAAATGATGGCACTATTTGAAATTTTGTCCTATGTACCTGCATATATGTCCCAAGCAACCACCCACCTGAACCTCTTCCCCAGTATGATGCCCCTACTCCCCTCAGCAAAACTCACCATGCCCAGGCTGATCACAGAGCTCTGCTTTTCCCAAGAGACACTGAGAAAGAGGTGTGTTTAACTGTAATACATCTATAATGTTAGGGCACCCACAATAATGCTTCTCTTCATTGTTTCCTGTGCTTCTACAGATGTGGCCTTCACAGCAAAACCCCCCACACCAGCAGAGCACCTCTAGTTGATAAGGAAGTGACCTCGGAGAAGCAAAGAGATGTTCCAAGAAGTCCTCCAGTGCTGTGAGGCGGCAAAAAGAGAAAAAAGGTAATGGAGACAATATGTATCTGAAAGTCAGAAAATGGATAGACAGGAAAGGAGGGAAAACCGTGACCCAGTTGTAGCAGGTCGTGAGCGCATGATCAAGACCATGAAGGAGCAGATAGAGCTGCTAAAGAGAATCATGACATTGCAGACAGAGTTCATGCGTGCTCACTCCCCCCTTGCAGCCATGAGAGAACTGCTTTCCAAACTCCCCACACACATTCCTACCAAATCCCCGGCTTATCTTGTTACCCCTTTCATTCCATCCCTTCAGACAGCTAAGACAGCAACAGTTGGACTTCTATCCAGCTGTCATAGCCCTCACTGCCTTCTCTCCTCTAGATAGAGATGGCAGCTGCTCAGGAAATGGGAGGCCCTTAAAAAAGCCACGAAACACAGTCAGGAATGCAAGGAATGATGGGGACAAAATCACTGCATCGGGATGTTGAGCCTGCACCCATGATGCACTCTGATCCTATCTACCTTCCCACAACTCCTAGCAGCACAAGGTGGCGAGTTACACAGTGGGATAGCTGCCCACAGTGCACTCCTCTCACTGTTGATGCTAGAGATCCAAGCACGGACACGTTTTAGCAGCACGAGTGCTTTGTGAATGGGCACAAGCACTGTAATGACAGTGTTTTTTGGTCACCAATGGAACTTGCATCCACAAACCTTTCTAGTGCAGACAAGGCATCACTCTGTGATGCTGTCAGCAAGCTACACTTACACAGCCATCTACAGGCAGACACATTCCAATTTAGTTATATGAGTGCCTTGCCTAGCCAGTCATGAACCAACAACAGAGAGGCACAAGCCAATTACCCCCTCACGGTTTGTAAGAATTTCACCAAAAGGAGTCTATTCCCCCAAATTATATTAATAAGTCTGCTCCCCCCTCATTGAAGATATGCAACAGCTTTTGTTACTGAGCTAAGATTTCTAGACGTACAAATTCGAGACCACACTGGTTGAGATAAACGCAGACTGGGCAACCCTCCCTGCCTGGGTCTCCCCTTCAAAGTCCTTTTGTCTTCCAGATGATCCTTCAAGTTGAGTTGGGGAGAGAGAGAAGCCAAATGATGATGTCACACTCCACCTTTTCTAGTCGGTTTCAGCTCGCTAGAACAATCAGGGCTCCTGACCTGTGGGATTGTCCTCATTGGGCAATCAACCCCCATTGTGAATGTGCTTCCTACACTGAAGCCTCCACTGTGAACAATCCCTGATAGTGGAATCTATCCTTGAATGGGGGAGAGAGAGCCATTAACGCTGTCTGGCCACTCCCTGGCTGTACCTGAAATGCTGCTTGTGGGCGTTTCCCATCTTGCAATGTGTTCTAGTAGCATTTACAACAATATTTTATAACTTCACATACTATGGTAGCACATACAATCTGAGAGGATATTAATGTTTAGCAGATCAAGACTTTTAAAATAATACCAAACAAGGCATACTCTGTACAGAACATATCATAATTATATGACACTGGTGAATATAGAGTTTCTGGGGTCTTGTTCTCAGACACAGGGTGTCACAATGTGACAGGTGGTTGCTTGGAGAGAGCACAATTGCTGGCTGGGATGCTGTACAATTTCCTTCCTCCTCTACTGTTTCTCAGCATCATGAGCAAGGTGATTTTCTTCAAAATGGGCTGAAACTTGATGTATGATGTGATGCTATTGCAATCTGTTGCCAGCCAGCTCTTCCCAGCTTGTGGGGTCAATACCTCCCTTCTTAAGATATACTTTCTGTCCTCCAAGGATCCTCTTACCATGACTAAGTTGAGAAAAGAGGATTTGCTTTGGAAGATGAGTATCAGCCATCTACACACAATGACCAGCCCAATGAAGTTGATGTTTCATAATATTTGCCTCAACACTGGTGATGTTAGCTGCAGAGAGTACACTGGCATTGGTGCAGCAATCTTCCCAACTTCCTGAGGCAGCATTGTTGGTATCACTCCAGATGCTTAAAATGACTTTGATATGTTACCCAGGTCTCACACCCATAAAGAAGAGTGAGTGTGACCACTGCACTGTAGACCAGGATCTTAGTTTCCATCCACAGAGCTCTGTCAATAAAAACACTATGGAACAACTTTCCGAAGGATGTATTGGCACAACAGATTCAATGTTCAATCTCCACATCAAGATTGGTTGTCTGGGAGAGGTGGATACCAAGGTAAGGGAAATGCTCAATGTTTTCCAGGGGTTCACTGCCGATGACATTTTGGGGAGAAGGGGGGACAACTTGTGCAAGGCAGATTGGTGGAGTACTTTAGTCTTCTCAATGTTGAGCGAGAGTCCCAGGCTATGATAGGTGCCTGAGAAGAGATCTAGGATGGATTGCAAGTCAGCCTCGGTGTGTGTGAGGATAGCACAGTCATCAGCATACTGAAGGTCAGTAATAACAATCTAGGTGACCTTAGTTTTAGAATGAAGAAGCCATAGTTTGAAAAACTGGCCATCCATGTGATGGTCAGTCCCAATTCCAGAGGAAAGGCAGTCACAAATAGGAATCAAGATTATGTCAAGATAGATGGAAAAAAGTGTTGGGGCAACAAGACAATCCTGCCTAACACCAGTACGGATTGTCTCTAACCCATTACAGAGGATGGTGGCGGTCATTCCATGATGAAGTAGCCTGAAAACATGAATGAATTTCAATGTACAACTAAACGTAGACAGCACCTTCCATAACACTTCACAACTGATGGATTCAAAGGCCTTAGTTAGGTCAACAAATGCCATGAACAATGGCTGGTGTTGTTCTCTACATTTCTCTTGGATTGGTCATGCAACAACAACAACAAAAATTGTGAACATGCAGAAGCGATGCAATTATAGCAGTTTATGATCATCGGAGTAACTTGCATTGACAAAACTCTGTAGTGTTCACAATTTTAGACCATACATATTTTACAATTACAAAGCAAAAACGTACATATTTCCTTATAGAATGGAATACAGACATCACAAGTGAGATTAATGCATGCAGCAATTTACAAGCATTTCATAAAGTCTGAACACTAAACACATTGCTGTAAGTCCAATACTCATCTTAACCACACTAACAGACTGGTTTCCAACAATGAATTTGTCAGTGTCCAGCTGAGGCCTAAAGCCTGGCAAGAGCCGGCAATTGATCTGCCAGCAGTACAGGAGGTAGCCGTGGTTCTGACCAGGAACAGGAACCAGCAGCCTGAGTCAGGTGGTTTAGGTGCTAAGATGCTACTTGTGGGAATGTGTTAGGTGCCTGCCTCTACACAAAGTGGCTGGAGGAGGTTGTAAATATATACACCTAGAAACAAAGAATGTAGAGCATATGCAGGATGGGGACTCTATCCTGGAAAGCAGTAATTCTGAAAAAGGTTTGGGAGTCATAGAGGATAATCAGCTGGACATGAGCTCCTGCTGTGGTCAGTAGAGCTCATGTGATCCTGGGCTGTATAAACAGGGGAATCTTGAGTAGGAGCAGAAAGATTATTTTACCTGTCTATTTGTCACTTGTGCAACTGCTGCTGGAATACTGTGCCCAGGTCTGGTGCCCACTAGAACAGCTTCAACGGGAGAGATTGAGGGAGCCCCACAACAGCAAATCCCAGAATGAGATCAGGGGTTAATGCATCCGCCTGTGAGGTGGGAGAGCCCTGTTCAAATCCTTTCTCCCCCTGACAGGGGGGAATTGAACCTCCCATATCCCAGCCAAGTGGTCTAACCAGTGGGAGAAGAGTTATCAGTCTATTCCTGTGCCACTTCCTTAACCTTTGCAATGTATCCTTTGAACTGTACCCCCAGATAAAATTTCTCTCCCTTTCTCTTTGTTCTTCAGGGTGCAGACACCAGACTGTCTGTGCTTTTCTTCTCACCCTTCTGTTTATTTGCTTTTCCTATTGACTCAATATACAAGTATAATTCTCAATGTCTCTGGCTAATCCTGCTCCATTTACATTTGAAACCTGGACAGACAGGCAAGTCAACACTTCTTAGTTTGGAACCTTTATTTATCAACCTTGTTTGATTCGCTCGCTTTAAACACATTCCAGTTTATTGTCCATCCATGCATTCTGCAGTGATTGTGATGACCAGCATGATACAAATTTCCCTTTGATATCTCACACAGCATGTTTTGTAGGTAAATCCCATGAGTGCAGGGTTAGAGAGACAAGCAGGGTGAGGTAATATTTGTTACTGGATCAAAGATACTATCTCGCCCCCCTTGATTCTCTAATATCTTGGAAACCCTCATTACTAGAACTATGCTGCACCTGACAGCAATGTGTTAGGTGCAGTGAGTTGGTCAGGCCAGACAGGAATGTCTGTTCCATAATAGCAATCCCTTTGCCAGTAGGCACTGGGGGGTTTTTAAGGTCACAACTCCTCCTCCAGATTTTCAATGGGACTGGATCTGGTAGGTGTGCTCAGAGGCCAGGCCCCGCATGCACTTTAGCCAGATGAATACTGATCTTCTGGTTCATCAATCGCTCTGGGGCTTACACAGGAGATAGGTGTCCAGGCACCTAGAGAGGCAGCAGTGCAACATTCATAGATTCCAAGGCCAGAAGGGACCATTATGATCATCTAGTCTGGCCTCCTGTGGAACACAAGCCAAAGAACTTCCCCTCAATAATTCCAAGCTTTAAAAATTATCAGTGATGGAGAATCCACCTTGACTCTTGGTAAATTATTCCAATGGTGACTCACTCTCACTGTGAAAAATTTATGTTTTATTTCCAATATGAATTTGTCTAGTTTCAACTTTCAGCCACTGGACTGTGTTATATGTTTCTCTGATAGACTGAAGAGCCATTATTCAATATTTGTTCCCCAGGTAGCTAATTACAGACTATAATCAAATTATTCCTTAACCTTCTCTTTGTTAAGCTAAATAGATTGAGCTCCTTGAGTCTATCACTATAAGGCATGTTTTCTAACCCTTTAATCGTTCTTGTGGCTCTCCTATGAACCTTTCACCATTGTCCTTCAACTTCCTTTGAATTGTGGGCACCAGAGCTGGAACAGTATTCCAGCAGCATTGCACCAGTGCCAGATATAGAGAGCAAATAACCTCTTTACTCCTACTTGAGATTCCTGTTATGAATCCAAGGATTGCATTAGCCCTTTTGGCCACAGTGTAACACTGGGTGCTTATGTTCAGCTGATTATCGACCAGGACCCCCCAGCCTTTTTCAGAGTCCTACTTCCCAGGATAGAGACCCCCATCTTGTAAATATGGCCTACATTCTTTGTTCCTAGATGTATACATTTACATTAGCCATATTAAAACACACATTGTTTGCTTGCATGCAGCTTACCAACTGAGCCAGATTGATTTGTATAAGTGACCTATTCTCTTCATTATCTACCACTCCTCCACAATTTCTGTGTGTTGGGATTCCCTCTGAGTCTTTTTCCTCTGGGTTCCCCAGGATTCAGCTCAATTCCAGACTCATCACTCAGACTATGCTTTATTGGCATACGCTCAAACTACACTTGAGTTGATCAGGCTCAAGTGTGGGAGCAGGTTCAGGGTTACACCGCAAATCCAAAGAATATGAGTATTGGTTATTTTATATACAGGATTAACTGTATCCTGACACATGCATCTTTCCTTGCACAGTGTATCATGTGTGCTGTGATTGGTAAGGTTATTTTCAGAATTTATCCATGTACATATCATGATTTGTTCAGTGCTTCTAGTATACAACATATTTTTTAAATTTCCTCCGTCTACTTATTGTCCTTCAACACATCTTTGTTACTACTGCTACACTTTATTCAGTTATTTTTACAGCTTATCTTCTCCTTTGTCCTTGGTAACAGAGGACTAATATACCAAGTTATGCCTACACTCTGTCATCTGCAAACTTTAGCAGTGATAATTTTATGTTTCCTTACAGGTCATCAATATAAATGTTAAATATAGTAGGGGCAAGAACTGATCCCTGTGGAACCCCACTAGAAACACATCCATTTGATGATGACTCCCCATTTACAATTACATTTTGACACCCATCAGTTAGCCATCTTTTAATCTATGTAATGTGTGCTGCGTTAATTTTATATCATTCTAGTTTTTTATTCAAATGCCTTATAGAGGTCTGCGTATACTAAAACAAAATTCCCTTTATCAACCCAATCTGTAATCTTATCAAAAGAAGATATCAGCTTAGTTTTGGCAAGATCTATTTTCCATAAACCCATGTTGATTGGCATTAATTATGTTCCTCTCTCTTAATTATTAATCATGCCCCAAGTTCTAGCTGGCATCCAGTCACAAGTGGAGTGCCCCAGGGGTCGGTCCTGGGGCCGGTTTTGTCCAACATCTTCATTAATGATCTGGAAGGGGGTAGATTGCACCCTAAGCAAGTTTGCAGATGACACTAAGCTAGGGGGAGTGATAGATACCCTGGAAGGGAGGAATAGGATACAGAAGGACCTAAACAAATTGGAGGATTGGGCCAAAAGAAATCTGATGAGGTTCATCAAGGACAAGTGCAGAGTCCTGCACTTAGGACGGAAGAATCCCATGCACAGCTACAGACTGGGGACTGACGGGCTAGGCAGCAGTTCTGCAGAAAAGGATCTGGGGGTTACAGTGGATAAGAAGCTGGATATGAGTCAGCAGTGTGCCCTGGTTGCCAAGAAGGCTAATGGCATATTGGGCTGCATTACTAAGAGCATTGCCAGCAGATCACGGGAAGTGATTATTCCCTTCTATTTGGCATTGGTGAGGCCGCATTTGGAGTATTGTGTCCAGTTTTGGTCCCCCCACTACAAAAAAGATGTGGACAAGTTGGAGAGAGTTCAGCGGAGGGCAACAAAAATGATTAGGGGGCTGGAGCACAAGACTTATGAGGAGAGGCTGAAAGAACTAGGTCTGTTTAGCCTGCAGAAGAGAGGAATGAGGGGGGATTTGATATCAGTCTTTAACTACCTGAAAGGGGGTTCCAGGGAGGATGGAGCTAGGCTGTTTTCAGTGGTGGCAGATGACAGAACAAGGAACAACAGTCTCAAGTTGCAGTGGGGGAGGTCTAGGTTGGAGATTAGGAAAAAGCTTTTCACTAGGAGGGTGGTGAAGCATTGGAATGGGTTACCTAGGGAGGTGGTGGCATCTCCATCTTTAGAGGTTTTTAAGCTGCGGCTTGACAAAACCCTCGCCGGGATGATTTAGCTGAGGATAGTCCTGCTTTGAGCAGGGGGTTGGACTAGATACCTCCTGAGGTCCCTTCCAACTCTAATATTCTATGATTCTATGTCTAAAACTTAGACATGCAGGGAATTTTTTCAGCAGAAAGTTAGGCTCCAACTGAGCTAGGCACCTACAGCGTTAGGTAGCAAACACGTAGGGGTTTCATGGGTTGCAGTGATGCTTTGCGTGGTGACTTAGGGGCCTACCTCCAGAACATTTTACACCTTTGTCGCTTCATGGAGTATATGGTAGGTTTTCCTTTTCTCAGGGGAACATCAGAGAAACCCTAGACGCAGTCAGACGGCATCTTTAAACAACACATAAATCACACCCAGAGCAGGCTGAAGAGTCACTGCTGCATGCAGTACTCCTAACAGCTACTGCCTGATCACTTCTGGCCACCTTCCTTTTCTACTTGGCCCAAGGTGGTTTTCTGGGGGGTAAGCTAACAAGCTGCAGCTGTACCAGGATCTGCTGGTTAACCCTTTCCTCCTCACATATAATCCTTACCTCAAACCCTGGGCTTTCTGTCCCAGCTATCATCCTCGACTTTTAAGGCTTCAGAGGCATACTGCACCTATCATGGCACTGCCCACCCAGTAATGCAGGAGTCTGAGGAACCCGAGGCAACTCTGCACACAAACAGTGCCCCAAGAGGAGGCTTTAGAGCAGTGTTTCCCATCAGGCCTGAGCAGGTGTGCCATGGAATTTCTTGAAAAACGACTTGAAGAGTTGAGTTGGCTCCTGAATATCCATGAGTTCATTTGGAGACTATAGGGCGGTGTGCCTCAGAATAATGGAAAGGTATCAAGGTGAGCATGGCAGAGAAAAGTTTGGGAACCACTGGGTTAGAGGATTCCTGGGCATGTTAACCACGTTCAGGTGCTCCACGTTTGTCACAGGTAATCCCCCCCCACCATGCTGCGTGGGGAAACTGACCGCGATGGGCTGTCTGCGGAGCTGAGCCCCACTGCTGGAGGTGTGGGGCCAGGAAGGTTTAGGACTCACAGGCAATGGCAATCTACGGGGCAGCACTTGAGCCCGAGGCCAGCCAAACTGCGCACTGTCCCTTTAAGGATCAAGGTGGCGAAGAGCGCCCGACAGTATGAAATGCGCAAGCGCGAACCCCAGAGCTCGAGCCCTAGTTGATACCGAGGAAAATGGCACGCGCGCTTTCCGGCAAGTGGCGCGCAGCGCGGGGGGAACCTATTTCGCTGCGCAGCCGACGTGATGTTGCGCGCGCACGCTGTGTGCCGTGAAACCTGGTCCCCGGCGGTGAGTTTTCTGGCGCTGCCGGAAGTGGCCGCAGGGAACCGAACCGAGCTGAGCGGCGCCTCCGAGCGACCTGTGCTGCCGCCCGCCGGCCTCACCCAGCGCGGGCACCATGGAGCCGGGCGCCTGAGGCGGAGCGGTGCCTGCCCGCGACATGCCAGCCGGGCCCTCGGCGCAGGTACCGCCCGCCCTCGGCCCGCGCGGGGAGGGAGCGGGCCGGGCCGGGCCGCACG
>ML675625.1:1975280-1990097 GCA_007922155.1 Mesoclemmys tuberculata
TGTGCGGGGCCGGCAGGCGGGGCCCGGCCCGGGGGCCCGGAGCGGACGGTGGGGGGCCGAGCGGGGTCACGAGCGGCTGGGGCTGTCGGGCCGGGCCGGGCTGGGCCGGGCCCGCGGCGGGAGCGGCCCCCGGCAGTGCCGTGACGGGATCAGCGGCGCCGCTGGGCAGCGCGGCCGGTGCCTGCGTCTCGGGCGCTCTGGCCGAGTCCCGCGCCCGGTGAAGCGGTGCCCCGAGGAGCGGGGGCTGAACGGGAAGCTGCCTTTGGCGCATGGGGCAGTAAGATGAAGGGGGCTCGAGCAGTTATTAGGAGTCCGGTGTCGGCCGCCCCTTGGTGTTACAGTGCACACTGTGTTGGGAGTACCTGGGCCTGTCCAGGCCCGTCCAGCCGTAATGAGCTACACGACAGGATTCCCCTTCCCTCAGCCCCAAGGCAGGTACTGTTTGAGAAACCCAGGTGTCCTGTGACCCAGGCTGCTGGGGAACAGAGCTGGGGTTTCTCTAATGGTGCTCGGTATCCTGCTGGGGGAGGGGGATCTCTTTTATGTTGGCTCCAGATTAAGTGTTATAACTTTGAAGATTTGCCTTAACGAGCTGTAGGAATACAGTGCATAGGGATGGAGACAGTAACAGAAACATTTCTATCTCCTTTCATTAGATTTCCCCCATTAATAACTTCAGTGCCTCTCTGCTGCTCATGAAAGCATCTGTAGTAGGACATTTTCATGATCCTTAATATTTCACAGCTGTTATTCAGAACTGTCGGTAGCAACAAACTGCTGCTGCAAATCAAAGCTCTGGGAATGGCAGAGGCTTAGGAGCTGATTGTAGACTGAGACTGCTTTGGTGGTTTGTATTAAGATCATCTCCAAGTTTTTAGGTAATGCTACAACTGGAGCTAGAGCAAGTGATGCAGCTAGGTTATAAAGGATTGGGGTTTACTCATGAATGGCCAAAGTACTATCTACAGAAATTCAGCCTGCCTACTAATAGCATAGTGTTCATTGTATAAGGTTTTTCCTTGTAACCTTCTTTTGAAGGCTCCAGTGGGCCAAGCTGAAGAGGCTCAGCTCAGCCTATCCTGTTGAGATGGAATGTTGTCTGTGGATGAGTCACTTGCGCATTGCTCCCTGGTGCATCCAGGAGATTGGACTGGAGAGGACAAGTCAGGCATACACTTTAAGGCAAAAAGGAACCCCCATATCCTGTCTGACTTCCTGTATAGCACAGGTCACCAACATCACTCGGCACCCCCGCATGCTAAATCCAACAACTGAAATCAGATGAAACTATTATAGCCCAGTAGAGACTAGACTGATACATGCCACAGGCAGAGAATAGGAGGGACCAAAGCATACCACTGCCTTAGGGCCCCCGCAGTGACTGGGAAACAGGCGAGGTAATCCTGACAACTGACCTGCACCCATGTGCTGCAGAAGATGAAACCACCAGAGTCACTGCTGATCTGGCTGGGGGAAAAATTCCTTCCCGACCCCACATATCAGTCACACCCTGTGTGTGTGAGCATGAACCAGCCAACTAAGTACTTGAGAGAGAATGCTTGGTGCAGTCTCAGTGCCCTGGCCCTTCCTGTCCAGTGTCCCAGCTCCAGCCATGGCAATCCTAGTTGGGAAGCAAGGAGATAAAACAAACAGCAGTATTGTGAAGTTTGCAGGCTTGTACAGTTCCTCTGGATTACATCCAGTACCTGGATGGGTTGCAGTCCTTTGTTCGAAGCATCAGATGTACAGAAGTTGATCCAGAGACAAGAATGAAGACAAGATAGAGATGGTGCAGCTGTATTTTATAGTTTCTGCTATGGGGCTTGTACTTTGTCCCAAACACAGCCCCACAGCACATAGCATGGAAAAGCCTCAGTCCCCTGTTCATGGATGTGTCCTTGCGTGTCCTGGTGCCTCAAAAGGTGTAGCCCCTGGATTCTTTCACTGAATTCACTGTGCAGTTGAGTTCCTTTGATGAGCTGTCAAGCAGGCTTAGTGTTGCTGTGATCCTGTCTGGGGGTGTTACCCAGAAACACAGCACAAGTTTGAAATACAAATATACCATACATATTTAGAACTCGTAATACAAAACTAGTGCATATGTATAAACAATATTACTGTACTTAGTAAATGATAATCTTTCCAAGGCTACCTGATATAGCATATCTTTGTAAGATTCATTGTCATTTTGCAATCTTGATATCAATAATAATATAAATGATCACTTATTCCAGACAGTGTCACAGCTGCTGTCATGAGAACTGCAAGAGCAAAAAACAATGTTTTATGCTACCCAAAAAATAGGAATCCTAGCTTTCAACTGACATGTTAATTTCTGATTGCAGTGGCTTCGAAGAACTACTAAAATAAGGCCAGAGTTGAAATGGAGATGGAGGAAGCAAGATGAAAATCCAAATGACCTGTCATATTAAAATATTTTAAGCATCCTGAATTTTAATAAACAAATACTTTAGATTCAAAACCTCTCAATTGCTCCACCAAACAAAATTTATTATTTTTACCTCTATAGTTCCCTGTGAAATCTGATATGAAGTTTTGTTCTGTGCTGCTTCTGAAGACATAAGCTCTTCCTGTTGCCACATTTGAGAGGCAATGAAATAGTGTCTTCACCTAAATTCATTAAACTAACTTTCCAGTTTCTTTCCCCAAAGTTAGATATTTTCTTTAACATTGATGTGCCGTGGTAGCAAGTTGAACATGAAGACAATTGTGACTATCTCACTTTGAAACTTGAATATCCTCCCAAATTTCACAGGGACAGGAGCTGCAGTGGAAGTAGAAATATTAACTGTTTTTGGACCAATTTTAGTGGTTTTCTGAAGTTAAAATTCAAGAACGTACCAAAATATAAAAACAATTTAAAAACTCCACTTGGCTTAATTTCTTTTTAAAGTCTGATCTCTCTCAACTTGCCATGGCTATAAACAATTTTGTGGGACCAATTCAAATGCTTGCATGATTGGAAGACTCTTCCAGGTAGTGGTTCTACATTGATTACCAGAAAGATATTTCCTCTTCCTGATGCTTGGTTTGAGCACTATAAAATTGTCCATATGTGTATGGACAAAAGACCCATAGCTAAATGTAAACAAACAAGGGACAAATCTGTTACGTAGGCTCTTAACAAATCACAGCAGTCAGGAAAACCAAATTCTACTGAGCTTTGACAAGACTGACCAAAAAAAATTGTGTAAAAACTTCTATATAGTAAGACCAAAAAGTTTAAGTAGCCAAGTATATGTGCATCTAATAATACAAGTCCTTCAGGTGAGACAGTCAGCTGTGAGAACAGAGCAGTGGAGGAGGCCCTTCCATTGTTCCTGCTCCCAGGAGTGTCCTTTCCCCGTGCATTATAAAGTTATAGGTTCCCCATGGATGTCCCCTGAAGGTAGGCAAAATCAAGTGAAGAACTGCAGCCTCTCTGCTCTACAGCCAAAGAGGATGGAGCCAGTCATGGGAGGCTGCAACTTGGTGGGGGTGTGGCTTCTTGTTTGGGTTATCCTCTGCCCCAGGAGTGGAATGATGCATTCTCAGAATCATCAGGACCTGGGGAATCTTGTCTCCCTTCTAAAGCTAGCACACTGATTATGTAGGCTTTGTGTACATGGGAATTTCTTTTGATATAACCTAAAATGTGAATTTAAACTGGTATAGTTATATTGGTATAACACCTCCCCCTACTGTGTGGATACTCTTATTCCAGTGTGAGTGCCTTTTGAAGGGGAGGGAGGTTGCCATGTGTTAGTTGGGAAGAAGTTTAAGCTAAACTGAAAAAAGGGACTTTTCTACTGGAATACCTCTCCACATGGGGGTTTACCAGGGTAATGGTCTACCCATTACCATGGTATCTGAGTTATTTCCATTACACCTTATGAGGTAGGGAAGTACACCAAAACATAGCAACACTCATTTGGCAGAAGCAGACCAAAAACAGAGACTGAGTGACTTGCCCAAGATAACACAGGAAGTGTTTGGCAAAGCAGGGGATGAACTGAAGTTTCCTGAGTGCAAGGTTAGTACCCTAATGTCTGGACCCTAGTGATATTATTAGTAACACTTTCCCATGTAGACCAGGCCTCAGTCCTAGACTAGTTGGCATTGTCAGTCTTCCTGAGCTCCTCTATCCTGCTTCTACCTGTGGGTCATCTGTTTACCCATCAAAGAGCCGGTTGTCTTGTGACTGTCCTCATCTCACCCCTCCCCCCACACCCCCCCCAAAAAAAGAAAAAAAAAAGCTCCCTCAGGGAGGAAGATGGTTTTTCCCCAGGGGTTGGGACTCTGTGGTTTGATGCATTTGAGATTGACTTCATCAGCAGTGTGTCTGTCTCCTTCCTCAAACCAGGCAGCAGTCAGAGTCAAAATAAATGTCAGGCTTAGGCCTTCTACAATGTTCTGATAACTGGGGGGTTGTTATTCTGAGACATTGCTAATTTACAAAGCTGTTTAAGTGGTGAACCTGTTCTTTGAAAGGACAGCTATCTCTGCAAGCCATGCCATTGTTTGGTACTGGGCCAAGGTTCTTGTGAAGAAGAGGTTTAATGGAAATGTTTTTTGAACAAATGGGGCTTTTACTTCTCTGGGCTGGCAAGCCACACTTAACCGTTACCTCTTTGTTTCCTGGCAGGTGGGCTAATCTCTGTCCACAGTTTTTAGGGATCTTAGGACTGTAAGTGAAGCTGTAAAATTCTTCCTCTTTTAGATCAAAACCCAAACCAAAAACTTTAGTTGAAGGGAAGAGAATCTGAGGCTTTTTTTAATACTGCTTGTGATTATCTTGTGTCTGAACTGTAACTTAAAACTCAGCATGTGAGTGGCCCAAAAACCCTGACTGTAGCCCAGATCTTCAGCGGTGTGTGTGCAACCCCAGAATACCAGGACTTCCTTTTTTAGAAAAATAAGCCTTAGAAATAGCCTGCTCACTCCACTCATTCCAGACTTAGCAGTGTCTTGAATTAGTAGCTCCTAGGAGAAAGTTAAACTGGTAGTACTGTCTTGTGCTGAAAGTAATTGAGATGAGTGGAGAACACTTCAAACTATAGGGAGTTTAGCTTAAATTTCCCCAGGTAGTCATCAGTGGGGCACTGATCGATCAAGTGCTAAAGGAGCACTCAAGATTAGGCTATTGCAGGGAAATAAAATGAATTCTTTGCATTAGTCTTCACTGCAGAGGATGTAAGGGAGATTCACACACCTGAGCCATTCTTTTTAGGTGACAATTCTGAGGAAATGTCCCAGATTGAGGTGTCATCATTAGAGGATGTTTTGGAACAAGTTGATAAATTAAATTGTAATAAGGTACCAGGACCAGATGGTATTCACCTACGAGTTCTTAAGGAACTCAGATATGAAATTGCAGAATAAAAGTGTATGCCTGCAGAAATTAAATTTTAGTCTTTAAAGTGCTACAGGACTCCCGTTGTTTTATCTGTAGTATGTAATCTATCATTTTAAATCAGCTTCTGTACCAGATAACTGGATAATAGTTAATGTGATGCCAGTTTTTTAAAAAAGGCTTCAGAGGTGATCCTAGCAATTACAGGCTGGCGAGCCTAACTTCAGTATCATGCAAATTGGTTGAAACTATAGTAAAGGACAGAACTATCAGACACATAGATGAACATGACTTGTTGGGGTAGAGTTAAGGTGACTTTTGTAAAAGGAAATCATGCCTCACCAATCTATAAAATTCTTTTGGGGGTGGGGTGGTCAATAAACGTGGACAACACTGATCCAGTGGATATAGTATAATTAGGGGTATGGAACAGCTTCTGTATGAGAAGAGGTTAAAAAGACTGGGACTGTTCAGCTTGGAAAAGAGATGACTAAGGGAGGTTATGATATAGGTATATAAAACCTTGACTGGCATGGAGAAAGTGAATAAGGAAATATTATTTACTCCTTCACACAACACAAGAATCAAGGCTAACCCAATTAGGTTCGTAGGCAGCAGATTTAAAGCAAACAAAAAGGAAGTACTTTACACAATATATAGTCAACCTGTATAACTCTGTTAGGATATTGTGAAGGCCAAAACTATAACAGACTTCAGAAAAGAACTAGAGAAGTTCATGGAGGACAGGTCCATCAATGGCTATCAGCCAAGATGGTCAGGAATGCAATCCCATGCTCCGAGTATCCCTCGTCTCTATTTGCCAGAATCTGGGAGTGGATAACAGGGATGGATGACTAGATGATTGAACAGAACAGGCATTCCTTCTGAAGAATCTGGCATTGGCTACTGTGAGAAGACAGGATACAGGGCTAGATGGATCATTGGTCTGACTCAGTATGTCCGTTCTTAATTTACTGACATAATTGTACTATTCTAGTTATACTAGTATAGCTCATTGCATGAACACTCTCTTTTGGAATGAGTGTCTACAGAAGGAGTTCAGCTAGTCAATTTGTTTGTATAGACAGAGGATAAAATCAAGACCACTGCATATTGTTTCTATGCATTTTTGACTAGAGTATTAGTTTTGATGACTTACGTTGCAGTAGCGCTTTTGGCCACATTGTGTTAGGCATAGTACATGTACATGTATGTACTCCCTTCCTCCTCTGCCTCCCCTTGGGGGAAAAAAAACAGTCCCTTGTCCCAAGGAATTTACAATCTGAGTGACTGGGATATGGAAAATATTAGTGTTTGGTATACTTGCTAATGTATTTTAATATATATGTGCATGTAGTGAAGTCTTGATGAGACATCACAACAAATTTTGTAGAGAAGTGGAATTTTACCACTTTTCCTCTTCAGTGCCGTTGGGTTTTTGGGTTAGTGAAATTGGAATTTAATTAGGTTTTAAAGTACCTCTTTTTGGAGGTTCATTTTTTGCTAAATTGAAGCAAAAGGGTGGGATTATTCATGTGGAATGTTAGTGGAGAGTGCACACTAAAATTCACTCATTTTCTCATCCAACCCTTTCTTAGTAGCCCCAGGTCCTTTACCTGTAAAGGAAGTAAAGGGGTTGGATTTAACTTAGTTTCCCACAAAATCATCTATTCAGCTGTTCTTAATATTTGAATAGCTTGCCACTTCCCTGAAATCTGCCACATGCCCTTTCCTTGGCATCATGCATGTTACCAGGATCGAATGTGCTTAAACTCACTGCGTGCTTCTGGAACTGACCTCCATTGGAGTGAAAAGAGGTGGTGGCTGGACTAAGAGCAGTGTCTGTTCCAGAATTTCTGGGGAAGGGCAGGGCTCATCTTAAGTGACTGTGACTATCCATATAATGCAGGAGAGGTCTTGAGAGATGGACGAATGAGGTCTGTTCCCCAATTTCTACCTCTAATTACATCAACGTTTATGAACAAATTCCGTAAAGTCAACATGCTAGTTCACTGGGCTGTTATAGACCGCTTGGAGTAGAATGGCTGCAGTTGGATTTTTCTTTCCAATTTTCTATGGGCCCGAAGTGTTCATTTGAATTTTTAAATTATAATGTTTTGTCATCTAGCCATAGCTCTATTATTTTGTACCATAAACTATTCCCCAATTACTTTTCTCTTCTTCCAGGTGTTGTTTGGTCTGTAGCATAGAGGCACTATGTACTCAGAGTGGAGGTCCCTGCATCTTGTCATTCAAAATGATCAGGGTCATACCAGTGTACTTCACAGCTATCCCGATAACGTGGGGAAAGAGGTGGCAAATGCAGTGGTGCGTCCGCTTGGGCAAGCCTTAAATACACAATCGGTGGCTGGGAGTGAGAGTTTACTAAAGACAGATAAAGAAGTAAGTATCTCTGTACAAATATGGTTCTGTTCATGAGTTAAGTGCCATGTAGCTGCCTTACGTAGCTTTCTGCAGTGTAACTCTGAATGTATTGAAATAATCCAAGCTTTCTGAAGTACACTTCCAATCTTAAATTTATGACCCTGTAGAAGGTTTTTCTCAACAGCTAATTCATAGCATAAGTAAATTCCATTACTTTCCTCACCAGTGAATTATCTTTTCTTTGAACTGCACAGATGGCGAACCTTTCTTGTTTGGAGAGCTACTATAATTTTATTAATTGCTAAATTTCTTGTTTTCAGTTGGGCCAATTGCTTGGAACCTATGGCACAATAGACAAATAGTGAATGTCATTTCTCAGTCAGTCATACAACCAACACGTGCACTACCTTTATCTATTACAGTTCACGTATTCTTATTTCTCAAGATTATAGATGTTTAATCTTCCTAACGTTATATTAACTTGTCTGTTATGTTTTTTGATCTTGTATTGTGTTTAAAAAATATGAAGAGCTGTTGTCAAATTGCATCTAAGCTAATCTACCAGTTTAATGAGAACTGAAAGTGTTTAAAGTCTTAGCAATGAAAATAAGATAATAAACTTCGAGGCTGTCATGTCTCTCATACTAATAACAAATGGCAGCAGAAGGCCAAACTAGCAACAATAGCAAATGGATATTGTTATAAGGTACAAACTTTAGCTTGAAAACAAGCTGATGAATAGCATTGTAGGTTAGTGTGTTGCTTTTCTTAGACCTAACATGGAAAGTCTTGCTACCGATCTGTAGGTTGGGGTTTATTTAAAAAGTTTCTTTAAAGGTATAGGCCATCCTCACGCCTCCCTTGTGGCCCAGTGCGGTGGTGTAGGTGTCCCCCCCCCCCCTTAATTCCTATAATTGGGGAGGCAATAGGTTTGCTTTTACAGCTCAAGGCAAGGAGACGCTAACACAAACTAACCAAATACCATGTCCCCTTTTAATAAGGTTTCAGGACAGGAGTAATTGCAAGCCTGCCTGGCTCCTGCTCCCCTCCTCCACTGTCTTGCAGAGCTCAACCCCAGGATATGGCAGAGGCTCCTGCCTGTCCCTTTAAGTATATGCTATAAACAAAGCCAGAAATTCTTTCTTCTTGATGAGAGGGTGCATATGTTCATATATTATTACTAAATGCTGAAAAGGCGTGCTCTCTATTAGTGCCATTGGACTTGTTTAGGAACATGTAGACATGCTCTTGTGTTTGGTACATACAGTATTTTAACAACCTCATCTTTGTTTGTTTAGGTAAAATGGACCATGGAGGTGGTTTGTTATGGACTGACCCTCCCACTGGAGGGTGATACTGTGAAGTATTGTGTCGACGTATATACTGACTGGATTATGGCTCTTGTATTACCTAAAGACTCCATTCCCCTACCTGTTGTTAAGGAACCAAACCTTTATGTTCAGAGCATTCTCAAACATCTACAAAATCTCTTCGTACCAAGGTGAGAAGCAGGTCTTTAGTAACTGGGGAGGGAAGAGACTGGGTCTGGGCTTTTCAGCTACAATCATGTAGTTCTTTTGCCTGAAAGGCCAGCAACTATTTCATTTTCTAGCCAAAACAATATAGGCTTTGTAATAAAATAAAACTGATATCTTATTTGTCTCTGATGCAAACCCCAACTGGATCTGATATTAGGAGCAGGGTGGCCACTCTAATTTGTTGCAGCTTTGAATTGCAAATTTAGCAGCTGCTTTTGTTGCTGTAATTAGATAATTAAATTTGCAAATCAGGCCTTGACTTACACACTAACTACGCCAAATACTTTGTATAAGAACTATGTCCTTGAATAACTGCATGATGGGGGGAGGGAGAGAGGGATGAAAAATATTTAGACCACATCAGTGTGTAGTTTAAAAACAGAAAACCAAAAAGTACCCATCAGTTTGAATCAACAGAGTGTAATACTGAATGAGCTGTGCCAAATAAGTGCAAAGCACGTGAGACAGAGTAGGTTAAGAAATGAGAAACTTGTATATTACATCCAAATGTAAGGAACAAAGAATGTAGGTCACACAAGATGGGGGACTGTATCCTGGAATGCAGTGACAAAGAAAAGGACTTAAGTTATGGCAGATACACTGGAAGCTCATGTTCAGTTGATTGATGCTGTAGCTAAGAAGACAAACAGGATTCTTGGCTAGGTTGTGGTGGTCTGACTGAAGATGACACTGACTGTGGTAATTCATTTTGTGAGTATAACTGTGGCTAAAAAGACCGATACATAAATGGCAGTCCTTTCTGCATTGAATGTTTACAACTCCGCCTATGTGCCTGAAGAGCCATATGGTGATTAATCTGAGCAACCACATTGTTGACAACAGTTTGTCATGTGATCTGTCTGTTATTGACAACTCTCAGATATTGCTGTCGGTGCACTGCTTCAAGTTATGCTTCAGCGTGTCTGAAGCGTTTCTTCTGGCCACCTCATCTGTGGTTACCCACCTTCAGTTTGCAGTATAGCATCTGCTTTGGCATTCTGGTGTCATCCATCCTGAACTCATGAGCAGCCCCATATAACTGCGATGCAATGAGTATGGCTTCGGTCCCTGTGGAATGGCGGTATTGCAGGACTTATTTGTGACTTTATTCTGCCATGTGATGCAGGGTATGGTATGCAGGTGTCATAAATAGAACTCATCTAGAAGTGTGATGTGGTGCCTGTCTCTGGTCTGGGTCTCTCACTCATACAACATGTTGGACAGCACAGCTGCTTTAAATTTTTTTTAAAAAGCTTTGTTTGAAGCTTAATATTCTGCCAAATGGTGAACAGGTTTTATTAAAGCAGCTTGTCCATTCCTTGTCTAGAGTAGCATCATTCAGTAAAGTGCTGCCAAGATAGCAGAAGGCTGAACAGCATTCAGCTGTTTGTTGCTGATGATGAGTTCTGGTTTCTTGAAGGGTTTCCCTGACTCAGGTTGATACGTGACTGCTATTGTTTTTGGATTGTCAGCCTGTATGTTTTTGTGGACTGTGTCTGCAATCAGTTGCATCTCCGCTTGAGTGTGTTTCTCTAGAGCAATGGTTCTCAACCAGGAGTATGTGTACTCTGGGGGGTACACAGAGGTCTTCCAAGGGGTACATCAACTCATCTAGATATTTGCCTAGTTTTACAACAGGCTGCATAAAAAGCACTAGCAAAGTCAGTACAAACTAAAATTTCATACAGACAGTGACTTGTTTATGTTGCTTTATATACTATACACTGAAATGTAAGTATAGTATTTATATTACTTAGTTTTACCACCTAATTATAAATTGAGAAGGTAAGCAATTGTTCAGCAATAGTGTGCTGTGACTTTTTTGTATTATGTCTGAATTTGTAAGCAAGTCTTTAAGTGAGGTGAAACATGGGGTATGCAAGACAAATCAGACTCCTGAAACAGGTACAGCAAGCTGGAAAGGTTGAGAACCACTGCTCTAGAGCACAGACATTAGTATACAGCAGCTCATGAACAACTGTCTCAGGGAACTTAGTGGAGGATTGCAGTGTGTTTTGGTTGAATGTGTTTCTGACTCTAGAAAATTATCGTGAAACCAGCTTTCAGGTCTCTTGTAGCATTGAGTGTTGTTCAATCGCCTCTGTGCAACAGAATTGGGCCCATTATGCAGCCCAGGTTAATGCCATTAGTGATAGGAATTGGGTCATACAAAATACGGTGTGCACAGACTCATCTGAGCATTTTGTTATGCCATAGTCTTAGAAAATTGGTGAATTTTTCTGGCTAACCAAAGTCCAGTTCTGCTGATGGTGTCAAAAGCTTTAGCCAAGTCAATGAAGACAGCATAAAGGTCCTGTTGCTGTTCTCTGCATTACTCCTGCATCTGAATAGCTACAAATATGTCTGTTTGTCACATTGTCCTGATATGGCATTGAGTCTGATAGCATGTGATCAAAGAATATTCTGGCTAGAACCTTTCCAGTGCTGAGAAGTAATTAGCTACCATGATAGTTGTCAGTTTGACTTTCATCTTTCCTCTTGTACGTGGTAACAATGGTGGCATTTTTGAAGTCTTGCTGTACATCTTCAGTACTCCATATATTGAGAGAGTCCATGCAGTTGCCTTAGTAAAGTCTCACCTCCATGCTTGGTATTCCTGCAGAAATACCATCTGATCAAGGTTCTTTATGGCACTGATTGCAGTGCTGAGTCCAAGGGAGAGGGCCATGTCCATGTTGGCTGATTCACTACTCTTATTTGTGCCTTGTCTACAGTGTTGGATGGTGTGTTCAGAAGATCACTGAAATGCTGTTGGCATCCCTGCTTAGGATTTCTCTTTTGTGATCCATGATAGGCCATCTGCCCTCTTCAAAGGCACTGTAGAGTTGTGTTTGACCTTGTGCAGCTTTCAAAGCAGCATAGAAGTCTTTGGTCTCATAACAGTTGGCATAGCCAAGGATTTCATTTGCCTTGGCATTCTACCATTGATCCTATATGTTTCTAAGCTTAGATTAGATGTCATGACACAGATTCCTCTTTGTTACTGTGCTTACAGGGACATGGGATGCAAGAATGTGATGGAGCACCTCCATGTTTAGTGAGTAGCTGTTAGATTTGTGAGTCATTATCATCAAATCAGGCTTGGTGACATTGTTTTGCTGCTTATTGTACAATATTGGTGAGAACTGCTTAATGCACAGAATTGCCCATTCACTGTTTATATTCACACTAATAGTCAAGCCAGCAAGGTCAGGCAGAGCTGCTGTGTAGCTTCATCTAGTAATTGCTGTATATTGAGCGATCTGATTTGTTTAAATGATGACGACTTGTGGTACACTGGTCATCTTAACAAATAACATTTTGGAGCATACCATGTGATGGCTTATTAGGCAGTCTGTCCTGTACATGGTGCTGTCATTCATGCATGCTGTAGGTCTTGCTGCTGGACGATATACAGTACTCAGTAAGAGTATATTCAACAAGATGCCATTGTTGGGATCCTGGGTGCGTCCATGATGATGTTTGTTTGGTGGGTAGAAAAAAGTTCTTGTGATCACTAGCTGCTGCCTGACACATTCACTGAATAGCAGAGTTCCATTGCTATTCTTTCCTAGTCCCATGCTCTCCTATGGCATGCTGCCAGTTTACTGCATTACTTGCAATTCTTTTTTTGAAGTCCCCCTTGATCAGTATATCTGATACCAGTTTAGACACGAAGAGTTGGTCTAGGTCACTGCAGACCTCTTTCTGTCTCATCATCTGCATTTGCTGGGGGCTGGAGGAGTGGGGGGAGTGTCAGCATTGATGATGTCAGCACACTACTTGTTTCAATGGCAGTCGTAGAATCACGAGATGATCACTTGTCCTTTAGGTACACTTCCAAGCTTGGCAGCAATGCAGTTGCTAATGGCAAAGCTAACAGTGGAATGTCATGGCTCTGTGCATGGAAAGTCTTGTCAGAAGAAAGTTTACCTCCACTCATCTCTGCAGTTGCTCTTTGTTGATGGGTCTGATTTCATTCATTGTGACAAAGTTGATCCTAAAGCTGAATGCTGCTTTTGCAGGAAGGCAGTGTCTCTGTTAGGTTGGCTGCTGGTAGGGTTGTTGCATAATCCATGAAGCCATTCCACTTAGAACGTGCCATGAAGCCATTGTAATTTTAAGTTTACTCACTTGCTGACTGCATAGGAGCATGACCTTCCAGAAACGGTGGTCTAGACAGCTTCTGTGGAAGCAGACAGTTTGATGTTCCCCCTGCTTATTTACCTTATTAGGAGGCAATATATGTATCTGTATATGGCATTAGTGAGACTGTTATTGGAATGTTATGTCCAGTTCTGGTGGTCAAACTTCGAAAGGATGTGGAAAAAACTGAAAAGGGTTCAGAGAAGACCTACAAGAATGATTTGAGGTCTGGAAAACATGCCTAATAGTAGAAAAACTTAAACTCAATCGATTTACTTCTATCCAAGACAAAGTTTTAAGAATTGATTTAATTATAATCTGTGACTACCTACATGGGAAAGAGGTATCTGATTTCACTTTAGCAAAAAGGCATAATGAGGTCCAATGTTTAGATGTTTAAACTAGACAAATGCAAATTAGAAATCAGGTGCAGATTTTTAAGTGATAGTAATTAACCACTGGAATAATTTACTTAAGCATCTGGTTGATTCTACGTTCATTGTAGTCTTTAGACTAAGACAGGATATCTTCCTGAAAGAGATGTTCTCCTTCGAGTGGTTGCTCAGATGCATTCCACTTAGGTGTGTGCGCGCCCTCGTGCACAGCCCTCCGGAGAACTTTTCCTAGCAGCCCCTGCAGGGGCCGGTCTCAGCGCCCCCTGGAGTCCCGCCCTTATGTGGCGGTACATATAGCGGGACCGGCCCCTCCCCTCCTCAGTTCCTTCTTTCCGCCCGTGACGGCCAGTTGAGAACTACCCCTGCTCTTCAACAGTTTGTGTTTCTCCTTAAAGTGAGTAGATAGTTTATCAGTTCACCCTGAACTAAGTTAGTTTTTAGTTAGTGAGGGTTTTTAGTTAGTTAGGGAGCCTTCGGGCTCAAGGCGTCCCGGCTATGCCGGGTTCGCCGGGCTTCAAGCCATGTGCTAGCTGCGGCAAGGCCTTCCCAGCTAGCGACCCCCATGACCGTTGTTTGCGGTGTTTGGGGGAACTGCACCGTAGAGATCGGTGCAGTATCTGTAAGTCCTTTAAGCCTCGGACTCAGAGGGAGCGTGAAGTGAGGCTTAGGGCTTTTCTGATGGAGTCCGCTTTAAGCCCGGCGTCCGAGCCATCGCGGACTACTCCGGCACCGAGTGTGTCTTCGGTGCAGAGTGCGCCTCCGGCACCGGGGGTCTCGGTGCCGAAGAGGAAGAAGCGCCATCCACGCTTGCAGCGCTCCCCCGCACCGCAGGAGCGGCCGGGGTCGAGTTCGGAGGTGCTCCTCCTCATGGACGTGCCGCCGGCATCTGCTCCGGCACCGGCCCCTGCTCCGGCACCGGCCCCGGCACCGACACTTACTAGGGAGGCTCCCCCGACTCCTGGAAGTGGGGGACCCCCTATACGGGACCCTTCGACGCCGG
>ML675625.1:1990107-2086757 GCA_007922155.1 Mesoclemmys tuberculata
CCCCACGACTACAGCCAGGCACTGCCTGCAGCTGTTAGGCCACATGGCCTCGTGCACCTATGTGGTGAGGTTGGCCCGCCTCAGGCTCAGGCCCCTCCAAGGTTGGCTGTCCAGGGTTTACATGCCCAGCAGGCATGCTTTGAGCAAGGTGGTAACGGTGCCCCCTTGGGTGTTGGGGTCACTGACTTGGTGGCTGGACCCCAGGACTGTGTTGGAAGGGATTCCCTTCAGGGCCTCCACCCCCTCGGTCACCCTGATCACGGACGCATCGGACCGGGGGTGGGGAGCCCATATCACCGGTGGTCTGACCACGCAGGGTCGCTGGTCCCGGGGGGAATTGGCCCTCCATATCAATGTGAAAGAATTGAGGGCGGTCAGACTGGCATGCGAGGTGTTTCGCCACTCTTTATTGGGGAGAATGGTGCAGGTGTTAACAGACAATACCACTGCAATGTATTACATCAACAAGCAAGGGGGGGCGCGCTCCTCGGTGTTGTGTCAGGAGGCGCTCCGACTCTGGGACTTGGCGGTGAGATGCAATTTCTGTTTAACCACCTCTCACCTGCCTGGGGTCAGGAACGACGAGGCGGACCGCCTCAGCAGGTCATTCCTACCACAATACGAATGGTCTCTCCACCCAGAGGTGGTGGACAGGATTTTCCGCGTGTGGGGTGTTCCCCATCTGGACCTCTTCGCGTCAGCGCAGAACGCGAAGTGCCCGAGGTTCTGCTCGCTCAGGGGTCGCGAGCCGGGCTCTCTTTCGGACGCATTCCTCCTCGAATGGACGGGGGCCCTCCTGTATGCGTTTCCCCCCTTCCCGCTCTTGCCCAGGGTCCTCTTGAAAATCAAGAGGGACAGAGCGGATGTGATTCTGATCGCCCCGGCGTGGCCGAGGCAGTACTGGTTTTGCCTGCTCCTGGACCTGTCTGTCGCTCCCCCGATCGAGCTCCCGAGGAGACCGGACCTGCTCTCCCAGGACCACGGCCGGCTACTGCATCCCAACCTGGACTCCCTGCACCTGATGGCCTGGAGGCTCTCTGGCTGACGGAGGAGGAGAGAACCTGCTCGGAGCAGGTCCAACGCGTGCTGTTGGGAAGCAGGAGGCCCTCCACGCAGCTCGCCTACAGGGCCAAGTGGAGGAGGTTCACCTGCTGGTCGGAGTCGCGGGGCGAAAACCCCGGTACGTCCCCCGTGCAGGCGGTCCTGGACTACCTGCTGCAGCTTAGGCTACAGGGGTTAGCGTTGGCCTCCCTCAGAGTACACCTGGCGGCCATATCGGCGTTCCACCAGCCGGTGGGGGGACGTTCCCTGTTCTCCCACCCCATGTCGGTGAGGTTCCTCAGGGGTGTAGAGAGGCTTTACCCGCAGGTCCGTGACCCGGTGCCTCCCTGGGATTTGAACCTGGTCTTAGATAGGCTAACGGGTCCCCCCTTTGAGCCCTTAGCCACCTGTCCAATGATGATCCTTTCCTGGAAGGTGGCTTTTCTCGTGGCCATTACCTCGGCCAGGAGGGTCTCTGAGCTAAGGGCCTTAACCTCGGAGCCCCCCTATACCGTGTTCTATAAGGACAAGGTTCAGCTTAGGCCTCACCCGGCGTTCCTGCCTAAGGTAGTCTCCCGGTTCCATTGTAACCAAGATATTTTCCTCCCCGTGTTTTTTCCTAAACCGCACGGGTCCGAGGACGAGAGGAGACTGCACACCCTCGATGTGAGGAGGGCGCTGGCGTTCTACCTAGACAGGACGAGGCCGCTCCAAAAGACCACGCAGCTCTTCGTCGCGGTGGCAGAGAGGATGAGAGGCTCCCCGGTCACCTCCCAGTGCATCGCCAGGTGGATCACCGCCTGCATCCGGCTCTGCTACGAGCGTGCAGGCGTCCAGCTCCCAGGAGTGGTGACGGCCCACTCGACGAGGGCCCAGGCCGCGTCGGCAGCCTTCCTGGAAAGGGTCCCCCTGGATGACATCTGCAGGGCTGCCACCTGGTCTTCGGTGCACACCTTTGCTGCGCACTACGCTGTCGTCCAGCAGTCAAGGGACGACGCGCGAGTCGGCAGGGCCGTGCTGAGGGCAGCTCGTCGCTGACTCCTACCCACCTCCAAGGTATGGCTCGGGAATCACCTAAGTGGAATGCATCTGAGCAACCACTCGAAGGAGAAAACGTAGTTACTTACCAGTAACTGTTGTTCTTCGAGATGTGTTGCTCAGATCCATTCCACACCCACCCTCCGTCCCCGCTGTCGGAGTCGGCAGAAAGAAGGGACTGAGGAGGGGAGGGGCCGGTCCCGCTATATGTACCGCCACATAAGGGCGGGACTCCAGGGGGCGCTGAGACCGGCCCCTGCAGGGGCTGCTAGGAAAAGTTCTCCGGAGGGCTGTGCACGAGGGCGCGCACACACCTAAGTGGAATGGATCTGAGCAACACATCTCGAAGAACAACAGTTACTGGTAAGTAACTACGTTTTATAGCTGTAAAAGAAATTATGCGCTTGATACAGGAAATGCTGAGTGAGATTTGTTGGCCTGTGATATGAGGAAAGTCAGGATAGATTATAATGATTGCTTCTTCTCTTAATATCTATGAATTGTGCTCTTCAAAATTCATGATGATTCAGTATCAGTGGGTTTCATGTCATACAGATGACATGATTTTTATTTACAGGCAGCATAGGAAGCTTTTTGATAAGGGATATTCTCTTGTAAGTGGGTGCAAGAATTTTAGAATTGATTCTCTACAGATACATGTTGCCTTTGCTGCTCATGTGAAATCTGTGGAAACAAATACAGAAACTATCAATTTTGTCCACAAAAAGCTCGTTACTAAATCACACCATAAAATACAACATGAGAACTTAAAAAAAAAAAAAAAAAAGCCACTTGTTTTATCCCCTCTTATTCGCTTACTGAATATGGATTTCAGTTTTAGAAATTATAAAATATTCTACAAGTGAAACCAAAAAAGGAAGTTAATCTTGGCTCAAACTAAATTAACACACAGTTTAAGGTTTCAGAACTGTTGTTGGAAAAGTCTTAATTTCAAGTGCACATTGAAAGTTCAACAGATTACTTTGCTTGCACTGACTGGTCAGAAGCTGAGCAGGTGTCAATTTACATCAGTTTTATGCAGAATGGGAAACTTTGTACTCTGCTGACATACTAGATTTGGAATTTGGGACAGTTGATAGTGATGGAACACAGGGCACAGAAATACACTTTATGAAATGCTGTGTGTGATTAAATGATAAAGGCAATCCCAGTCTTTATGTTCTAAAAACTTACCATAGGGAGGGTTAATTTGAAGAGGTAAACACTTCTGGGTGTTGAAGCAAAACTGCAAAAATATCAGATCTGTATCATTGAAGCTGCTGTTGAATACATGGATTCTAGTTACCTGGCTAGAGCAACCACCATCCATGTGTTTCCCATACTTTGAATCCACACTGATGTAATGACTAAGGGTATGTCTACACTGCAGAGTGAAGTCGACTTAAAGTTGACTTTCACCTGCCGATCTTTAAAAGTTGCTGGATCATGTACACACGACGCTGTTTGTGCCAGTCTTGTGTGTCCACACTCACCACGCATGTCGACATTCAAAGCAGTACACTGTGGATTGCTATCCCACAGTGCAACTAGCCGCAGTGGCTGTTGGGACGAACTTCATTATCCCATGAAGCAATGCTCCTCCTCTCTCCCTTCTTCCCCCAAACAAACAGGAAACTGGTTTTCATGCAGTTTGTTTATGCTATGCGCTCAGTATTGCTGCAGAGATGTGGAGCCAGCTGAATTCTGCACTATTACTGTGAGCATCACAAATACATTGCAGCTTATCATTGAGTATTTTCGAGGTAGAGCAAGAAGCTGAAGCACAGGCAACTGTGATGCCACTGAAGCTACCGTGCTACATGCCATCGAGCGGAACAATCCCGATTGCTGAGGGCCGTAACACATCTGCAGTCCGTGGAGCTCTGGAAAACCATCACAAACCGGTGGCACCACAGTTATGCAGCTGTGGGATGATGACCAGTGGCTGCAAAATTTTCATATGTGAAAGGCCACTTTCCTTGAGCTTTGCTCGGAGCTGGCCCTGGTTCCTGAAGTGTGTGAATACTCACTTGAGACACTCTGACAGTGGAGAAGAGAGTCACCATCACTCTGTGGAAGCTGGCAACCTCGATTGTTACTGGTCGGTTGGGAAGCAATTCAAAGTCAGTAAATCTACAGTGGGCGCTGCCATGATTCAAGTGTGAAGGCCATCAATAGACTTCTGCTACGAAGGCTAGTGTCTTTGGGAAATATGCAGGGCATAGTGGATGGGTTTGCCGCGATGGGGTTCCCAAACCGCGGGGGGGCCATGGATGGGATGCACATCCCTATCTTAGCACCTGCCCACCTACCAACCAAGTACATAAACCTCAAGGGGTACTTTTTTCCATGGTCCTGCAGGGTCTTGTGGATCACAGGGGTTGTTTCACGGACATCTATGTGGGATGGTTTGGGAAGGTGCATGACGTGCGTGTATTTCGGAATTCAGGGCTATTCTCTAACATGCATGTGGGCACTTTCTTCCCTGACCAAAAATTCACATCAGGTGGTATGGAAATGCCAATAGTGATCCTGGGGGATCCTGCTTACCCCTTGCTCCCTTGGCTAATAAAGCCGTACACCAGGCACCTTGCCAGCGACAAGGCATGTTTTAATAACCGGTTAAGTGCTTGCAGAATGGTTGTTGAATGTGTCTTTGGGTGTTTAAAGGCCAGACGGAGGCGTCTGCTCACTAGGCTGGACATGAGTGGAAAGAATCTCCCATCAGTGATATCTGCGTGCTGTGTTCTTCATAATGTGTGTGTGAAGCGAAGGGGGAGAGGTTCCCCCAGTGTTGGGCTGTGGAGGCAGAAAGACTAACCGTCAATTATGAGCAGCCAGATGCCAGCAATACACTGAGAGCTAACCGCGGCGCACTTTGCATTAGGGAAGCTTTGAAAACCAGGTTCTGTAATGAGATGCAGGACTGATTTCTGTTGCTGTTTGTCTTTGTTCAACATCTCCTTCTTCCCCCCCCCCCCAATCGATATCAGTACCCTCCAAATCTCTCCCAAACAAGATATGATTTAATAAAGAAACATTATGAAATTATGCAAATTTCTATTTATGAATGTTCAAGTTGTGGGGAAAGAGGGAAGTGTTCATTCACAGTCTCAAGAGGTAGTGTGGTTTCTTGCCGGTCAGCTGTCAGCGGGGCCACCATTGCTTTCTGTTCACCTCCACCGGTGTGGAGTGCATCACATACTGCAGCCTGGCCATTCTCCTCGGAGACCTCTTGGGGTGGGGGAGGGCCAGAGCAGCAAAGCCCTAGGTGGAGGAGTGTTATGGAGGGGTTGCAGCAGGACCCTGTCCTGCCTCCGCTACTCCTGAAGCTCCACAAGCTACCAGAGCATGTCTGCCTGGTCACACGTGATGCGCAGCATCTCCTGCGTCGTCCTGCGATTATGCTCCTGCATTTCACTGACTGTCCATGTCCATATTCTGGGATAAGGTCAGCCACCACACTCTGAGCTCTGTCTCTGTGGTTGCGGAGGCGTTCATGAGCTCACCGAACATGTCTCTTGATTTTTTTTTCATCTTTCTAATCTGCAATAGTCTTTCCACAGTATTTCTAGAGGGTTGAGCCAATGCCCAGGTGCCTACCTACAGAAGGAAAAGAAATTCACAAGGTTGCCATTGTTAGAAAATGAAACAACTGCAACAATGTATAAAATACTCCCCTTGCAGTGGACAAGGCAAACCCAGACCCTCATTCCATTCCTAACATCCCAGAAAGGTCGGCTCGCTGTGCTGTTAGAGATGGTAAGCCAGGGGCACCTCACTGTACTATACAGAGAATTAATGATCTTAAAAAAAAAAAAAAAAAAAATTTAAAATGCCCCATATTAAAGGGGTGCCTGGGAAAGCTGGTTTAATTTGGATGACCGTTTTATTGTGAGGCGTCCACAGGGGATCTGAGGACAGCGTGCGGGGGTTAATAGTCTCTTCTGAAACCAGATCAAAATAATTGAAGTGACTTGGTAGGACACTACAATGGGGAATACAGAAGTATAGGGTATCTGCTGTACAGCTCGGGTATTTGAAACATGTGCCGTCTTCCCTAGGTGACCATGAGCGATATCAGTCTCCTGAGGGTAATGCGTGAGGAAAGGGAAGATTTGCTGCATGCAGCAGGGTACCAGTCTAGCCCTTATGCCGCTATGTTGCATTCTGCCATGACGCCAGCTCCCTTGATTGCAACGTGGCGCAGCAAAGTATCCTACTGGGGAGGAAGGAACAAGGCTGCCTTCCCCCGAAACCTTTTGCGAAGAATAACAGATTACTTTCACGAAAGTTTCCTTGAGATATCAACTGATGATTCTTGGAGCATATCTCATCACATAAATTATCTGTTCTGGGGGTAACTCCTCAGTAAAGTCCACTAAATGCCTGAAATCCCTTCCTGGTCTCTCCTTCTCTTCTCTTCTCCCCTCGCCCCTTAAAAGGACAGAACTGCTTAGAAGAAAAACTCACCAGATGTGCCTTTCCCCAGGATCATTATGGCTGCCCTGTGGGCTGCTGGACTGCTCTGGAGTCAGGAATAGGGCCTGATTGTCTGGGAGAACAGATTCCCCACTCTCCTGCACCCTGCTCTCCTCAGCTGCCTCCTCCTCATCTATGGAGTCTTCATCATTGCCCATGGAGTGTGATCTCGCGGAGGTATCGATGCTATGCGGCGGCACCATGGTGGGGTTGCCACTGAGAATTTCATGCAGCTCCTCATGGAAGTGGCATGTTCTTGGCAACGAGCCAGAATGGCTGTTAGTTTCTTTGACTTTCTGATATGACTGCCATAGCTCCTTGATCTTCATGTGGCACTGCTGCGCATCCCTGTTGTGTCCCTTCTCCAGCATGCCCTGGGATATCTTCCATAAATGTCCAAATTCCTTTTACTGGCTCCGAGCTGAGCCATAACAGACTCCTTGCCCCACAGATGGATGAGATCTAAGACCTGTAGTTGACTCCATGCTGGCGCGTGTTTGGGCCTTGCAGTAGCCATGAAGAGTACAGTGACAAAGCTCTCCCCATGCTGACTGCACAGGAAATGAAAATTCAAATTTTCCCGGGGCATGAGGGGAGGGGCCATTTCCGGGTAGCATGACCATGTAACAGCAGAGCGCGCATGTCCAGAGCAGTCATAAATGGGCATTGTGGAATACCTCCCAGAGGCCATTAACATCTAATTACATTATGCTCTGTCTACAGTAACGCAAAATCGACCCAATGAATTCAAATTAGGCTCTACGTCACTTGCAGAGGTGGTTTTATTACGTCGACTTTTGCCACAGTTTGTCGATGGAACTGCTGTGCCAGTGTAGACGCAGGCTTTCAGAGATCGATGTAAGTGACATTACGTTGACCTCCAGTGCCAGTGAAGACCAGGCCTAAAAACAATTGGCCCATTATGAGAACATACACCTCTAGGAGCTGTTCAAACATTTTCAACATGTACTGAATGAGAGAGAAGAGGGGAGTATCCTTTGTCAGTGGCTGACTCTAAAATTATACTTATCTGTCACCAAGCTCATAAATCAGTTCATATGCCTGTTTAATAAAGGTTTTAGTGTACAGGCCATCTGCATTGCAAGCTGTATTAGCATAGATTGAAATATGGTTCTTGATTGCGAGCCTGTACGGTGAGTTCACTTTGTGGCCACACAGCGAGCACTTACCACAATTGACTCTAGCTACTAATGAAGGATTAGACCTAAGACTAATAATAGTAAAAATGCTTCAAATTCTAATAACTGAATATTTAATAATAGCCTCGGACCAGAAATGGAAATGGTATTTTAGTTTATATTAAATCAAGGTCACAAGTATATATAAGATGGTAGTCAGATGCTTAAACAAGCAAAAAAAAAAAAAAAAAAAAAAAAAAAAAAAAAAAAACCAATGGTCCACTAGTTCACAAGAACAAATAGCCTCCAGAGAAATCCCCAAACCCATCCTCCCACCTACGTTCTCAAGCACCAAGTAGGGGAAATTTGCAAAGGCACTAAGTGATTACGCTATTTTATTATATTGTCTCTTTGTCATGAGACTGATCCCTGCTTAGATGCTCTGTGATGGCACAGTTTGTCACTGCCTGTTGTGGTAGCTGAGATTTCATAAGCTGGTCTTGCAGGCTAAAGAAGAATGGTATCTAAATAGGAGGCTGCCGGACAACTCTCCAACACCACATTCTACAAGCCACTACCGTCCAATCCCACTGAAGAATACCAAAAGAAACTACATCTATTTAAGAAACTCCCTAAGGAAAGACAGGAACAAATCTACACAGACATGCCCTCTGAGCCCCGATCAGGGTTATTCTATCTGCTACCCAAGATCCACAAATCTGGGAATCCTGGACACCCAATCATCTCAGTCCTGCTGTGAGAGTGCTAGTGCCTATCAGGCTATGTGGACACTCTCTTCAGGCTGTATGCCACTAGCACTCCTAGCTATCTTCATGATACCACTGACTTTCTGAGAAAACTACAATCCATCGGTGACCTCCCAGAAAACACCATGCTAGCCGCTATGGATGTAGAATCATAGAATATTAGAGTTGGAAGGGACCTCAGGAGGTCATCTAGTCCAACCCCCTGCTCAAAGCAGGACTATCCTCAGCTAAATCATCCCGGTAAGGGTTTTGTCAAGTTGCAGCTTAAAAACCTCTAAAGATGGAGATACCACCACTTCCCTAGGTAACCCATTCCAATGCTTCACCACCCTCCTAATGAAAAACTTTTTCCTAATGTCCAACTTAGACCTCCCCCACTGCAATTTGAGACAGTTGCTCCGTGTTCCGTCATCTGCCACCACTGAGAACAGCCTAGCTCCGTCCTCCCTGGAACCCCCTTTCAGCTAGTCAAAGGCTGCTATCAAATCCCCCCTCATACTTCTCTTCTGCAGACTAAACAGGCCTAGTTCCCTCAGCCTCTCCTCATAAGTCTTGTGCTCTAGCCCCCTTCTCATTTTTGTTGCCCTCCGTTGGACTCTCTCCAACTTGTCCACATCCTTTTTGTAGTGAGGGGCCCAAAACTGGACACAATACACCAAATGCGGCCTCACCAATGCCGAATAGAGAGGAATAATCTCTTCCCGTGATCTGCTGGCAATGCTCTTACTAATGCAGCCCAATATGCCATTAGCCTTCTTGGCAACCAGGGCAGACTGCTGACTCATATCCAGCTTCTTATCCACTGTAACCCCCAGATCCTTTTCTGCAGAACTGCTGCCTAGCCCGTCAGTCCCCAGTCTGTAGCTGTGCATGGGATTCTTCCGTCCTAAGTGCAGGACTCTGCACTTGTCCTTGTTGAACCTCATCTGATTCCTTTTGGCCCAATCCTCTAATTTGTCTAGGTCCTTCTGTATCCTATCCCTCCTTTTCAGGGTATCTATCACTCCCCCTAGCTTAGTGTCATCTGCAAACTTGCTGAGGGTGCAATCTACCCCATCTTCCAGATCATTAATGAAGCTGTTGAACAAAAACAGCCCCAGGACCGACCCCTGGGGCACTCCACTTGTGACTGGCTGCCAGCTAGACATGGAGCCATTGATCACTACTCATTGCACTACTTTTCTCTAGCCAATTCTCTATCCATTTTATAGTTCATTCATCCAACCCATACTACTTTAACTTACTGATAAGAATACTGTGGGAGACTGTATCAAAAGCTTTGCTAAAGTCAAGGTATATCTCATCCACTGCTTTCTGCACATCCACAGAACCAGTCACCTCTTCATAGAAAGCAATCAGGTTGGTCAGACATGACTTTCCCTTGGTGAATCCATGTTGACTGCTCCTGATCACCTTCTTCTCTTTTAAGTTCCTTAAAATGGATTCCTTGAGGACCTGCTCCATGATTTTTCCAGGGATTGAGGTGAGGCTGACCGGCCTATAGTTCCCTGGATCCTCTTTCTTCCCTTTCTTGAAGTTGGGCGCTATATTTGCTTTTTTTCCAGTCATCTGGGACCCTCCCCCAGTTGCCACGAGCTTTCAAAGATAATAGCCAATGGCTCTGAAATCACATCAGTTAACTTCCTCAGCACTTAGGTGCATTGCATCTGGCCCCATGGACTTACGTATGTCCAATCTTTCTAAATAGTCTTGGACCTGTTCCTTCAGCACTGTGGGATGTTCACCTTCTCCCCATTCTGTGCTGCTCAGTGCAGTAGCCTGGGAGTTGACCTTATCTGTGAAGACAGAGGCAAAAAAGGCATTGAATACCTCCAGCTTTCTCCACATCTTCTGTCACTAGGTTGCCTCCCCCATTCTGTAAGAATGTAGAAGCTCTCTACACCAACATTCCACACAGAGATGGACTATAAGCCATCAGGAACATTTTCCATGATGATATGGCCCACCTGGTAGATGAAATTTGTGACTTTGTCCTGACCCACAACTACTTCAGATGTCGAGCCAATCTATACCTTCAAGTCAGTGGCACAGCTCTGGGTACCCCAATGGCCCCACAGTATGCCAACATTTTTATGGCTAACCTAGAACACCGCTTCCTCAAAACTCATCCCCAAGTACCTCTCCCTTACCTACGCTACGGTGTTGACATTTTCATCGTCTGGACCTATGGGAAAGAGTCCCTCAAAGAATTCCAGTGGGATTTCAATAATTTCCAGCCCACCATCAATATCAGCCTGGATCAATCCACTTCCTGGACACTACAATACAAATGAAGGATGGTCACATTAATACCACACTATACCAAAAAGCAACTGACCACACTACCTATCTTTATGCCTTCAGCTTCTACCCTGGACAGATTACATGATCCCTTGTCTACAGCCAAGCCTTAAGAAGCAACCGGATTTGCTCCGATCCCTCAGATGAACACCTACAGGATCTTTTATAAAACATTCTTAAAACTACACTACCCACCTGAAGAGGTGAAGAAACAAATTGATAGAGCCCAACGGGTACTCAGAAGTCAACTACTACAGGACAGACCCAACAAAGAAAACACTAGAACACCACTGGCCATCATCTACACCCACCAGCTAAAAACTTTCCAACCCATCATTAAATATCTACAACCTATCCTACCAGATTTCTCACTCGCTCAAGCCGTGGGATGAAGGCCTATCCTTGCTTACAGACAGGCCCCCAACCTGAAGCAAATAATCACCAGCAACTGTGCATCATACACCAAGAACACTAAGCCAGGAACCTATCCCTGCAACAAACCCCGGTGCCAGCTCTGCCCACACATCAACTCTAGTGACACCATCACAGGTCCTAACCACATCAGCCACACCATCAGGAGCTCATTCACCTGCACAACTACTAATGTGATATACGCCATCATGTGCCAGCAATGCCCCTTTCCCATGTATATTGGCCAAACAGGAATGCCATTATGCAAAAGAATAAATGGACAGAAATCAGACACACAACATGGGGACATCCATAAACCAGCCGGAGAGCACTTTAGTCTCCTAAGACACTCTGTAGCAGACTTGAAAGTTTCCCTACTTCTACAAAAAGACTTCAAAAACACACTTCAGAGAGAAACTGCACAGCTGGAACTCCTATGCAAACTTGACACAATCAGACTGGGTCTGAATAGGGACTTGGAAGGGTTCACATTACAAGAAGTAATCATCACTGTTCACACATTCTTACCTTCCAATCAAGGGTTGTGAATAGGCCTCAGCTACTCTAACTGAATGGACTTTGCTAATACCTACCCTGCCCATTGTTCCTTGCGCATACATGTGTGTACATACCCCCTGTCTGGTTTCTATTCCTTGCATCTGATGAAGTGGGCTGCAGCCCACGAGAGCTTATGCCTGCAGAAATTAAATTTGTTAGTCTTTAAGGATAACTATCCTATTTAGCAAAAACAACGAGAATCCTGTAGCACTTCAAAGACAAAATAACTTGTGATGGGTATAAAGGAAATATTTAGCAGTCTCAGTTGCATGTAGACAGTCCTACTGACCCTCTCTTCAGCAGTGAGTGCTTCACAGTCTTTAACAGATTTATCCTTACCACACCCTCTGAGGTAGGAACATGCTGCTCCTTCCATTTTACAGAGGGAGGCACTAAGGTGCAGAGAGAAAGTCTTGCAAGGATTGTTCAAAGTGTTTGTGATGGAGCAAGGGTTTGAGCCAAAGTTTCCCAATTACTAGGCTAATGCTCTAACCAAGGGGCTAGCCTTCCAACTGTATTAAATTTAATATGCAGTAATGGTGCCAATGAGACTTGAATTCTGGTTAATTTTAAGATGCTGCCTTCTGAGAAGGGTGAGGCAGAAGGTGAGACCTGAGAAAAAATAACATTAAAATTAGGCTTCTTTTTATCAGTTTAAAAAAAAAAATATATGAAGATAGCAACTGAGGCTACCTAGCCTTTGAAGCTGCACTGAAAACTTTGAAATCACAACCCAAGTGTATCTTTAGGAGGTGCTGTCGACATGAGTCTGTAAGGAGCCTGGGACAGTAGTTCTAAGACGTGTGAAATTCTCTGTTAATTTCAGTACTGATTCACATGGCTGGTGATGACCTAAATCACATTCTGTTTCACTGCTGATTATTTTAAGAGGAGCACTCAGCCAATGTGCTAATCCTAATTGCCTCTCCGGCCTCTTTAGCTGCCAAGAGTCCCCACCGGTTCCTGCCTCATTGCTAAAACTTGTAGCTTCTCACTGTGAACATAAAATTCTGTGCCCAATGAAAATTAGGGACCCTGCCTAGAACCAGCTGAATTTACTATCCAGATAAGTAATGTCCTACTGTGTGGATTGCATTTTCCTATTTAGGAAAATTAAAAACACCAGTTACATTGTATGAGATGCTTCCACAGAAATGCTTTAATTTACCTGAGAGGCTACAAATCCAGGTACCTTGCTACAGAATTTAGGTCCAGGTTGTCAGAGTTCAGAGGAATGGTACATTACCTCTGTGGAATGCAAACAACTGGCCAGTAGTCTCTGTACCCTGGTGTACGTGAGAAATGATGAGCTCACTCTGTCACGTACGACACTTGCTCTGCTCCCCATAGTTTCTTCCCCTGCCTTTCAGGGACTGATCTCTGCCTCATCCTGGCTGCTTGTGGCAGCTCAGCGTCCTGTTTTTTGTTTCCATTTGGTGCCAGGTTTTACACCCCCATCCTTCCCCTCACTCCCTGATTTTGCTGCCATGACCAGCCGACAAATTGCTCCAAGGAGGTAAGAGCTGGAGCTGTTGCCTGGTGGGAGAGGAATAAGCAGTGCCTAGGCAGTGAGTGAGAGCAACCACCCCCTGGCTCCTGGGAGAAAAGTAAAAGTTGCTTCCTGCTGCCCCACTGTAGTGGGACAGCACCTACTCAGGATTGCTGGCAGATTATACTTCATTTTCAAGCCCATTTTCTTCCTTCCTCTCAGTACTCTAAACAAAAATAGGCTAAAATCAAAGGTGGCATACAGTTTTCCCAGGAGTTGGCCTAGAACTTACTCTAGTGCAAGCTAAAAATGACTACAGGATCTGCCCTATGCAAAGCTGAGCTCTTGTAGTTTTCCCTCACTAAGGGGTGTGTGTACCTACACTGCCTATTAAATGTTCCTTCTGCAGGCTAGGAAGGAAGAAATGGGGGGAATGCAGTTGTGACTTTTAAATAAGTGGGAGAAACTCGGATACTAATGGGAAGTGGCGGTAGGGATAGAATTCAGGAGAACATTTACTACCCCCTCTTTTTGTGAAATAAAAGAGTTACTGTATTACAGCATTCAGTTCACACCATAAATACCTTTTCTTATTGGGGTTTGCTTCCCCCATCCCCAAAAGTAATGCAGCTATGTGCATATGGAGTGCTGGGGCTGCAATAGTTCAGAATTGTGATGAGAGGCTGCTGACATCTCGAATAGATCAAGTGCACATGCTCCCTCTAGGAGATGAATGCATGAGGAAGGGTGGCTATCCTGAGTCATTCTAATGGCTTGCAAAAGAGCAGATTTGAAACAGCACATGAAGAACAGACAGATTAAAAAAGACTTGATATCTCAAAATATAAACAAGGGATGATAAACACTTTATAATACTCAGACCAGGATTTAGTCCCCTAAAACAGCAATATATAAAGAGTCAATCGCAACAATAGCTACAGTGCTAAAACAGTTCACCTAGGCTCACTTTTGAGACCAATAGCCCTGAAATAGTGCCAAGAGTAATAGCGGTGGATGAGAGAGAGAGGAGGGGAGGATGAACTTGAATTGTTTCTAGTTGGCTGATCAGTCCTACATCCTTCCCTCTCATGTCAGCCTCTGCATTGTCCTAATGAATTGAACCCTAACCCCAGTTACCTGGTTTGATTCAAGAAGCACTGAATTACTAAAAAGCAATAGTGATGGCAGTTAGTAGTCAGATAATACTCCAGTGCTACACAGGGTTGCTCAGACTGTGGAAGATCCTCTCCTAGAAATATGTATGGGATATCTTTTACAATGGTGCCCTGCTAAAATACTTTAATCTGGCCCAAATTTCTCTTTTCTGTAAGAAAAATGTTTTAAAAAATTCTCTTTAATTTGTTGCTCCTTCAAATTGTTTGCCTCCTGAAAAATCTGTCCTGAAGGTGTAAGTATGGAGTGAGTGCTTTGCCTTGCTCTTCCTAATCAGGTGAGATTCGTGCCTACCAGCTACATGTTATAAACTTAGGATGCCATTTAACACAACATACCATCACAAAAAATGAAGTGAAAAGTGAAGACACATAATGACTAGTGCTTTGGAAAAGCTTTTGTCATTGTCTCTTGTCCTATCTCATCTTTGTATTTCACAAAATGGCTTTTTGAAGGAGTAGAGAAATCCAGACAATCTCATCAAAACTCACTCTACTGTGATGTGTCAGAGAGCCAATAATATTTTCATGGTGGGCTAGCCCTAAGAGCTAACGTATTAAAAATCTGGCCTCCATGAAAGCTTTCTTTTTGTGCAGAGGACCTCCTTAATCAGCTTTTCCCATTCCAGTGACTTCTAGAATTTTTAAAAAGTTTAGATAGTTTTGGGCTTCTGGTCAGTTGAGGATAGAAGGTGTTGGAGGGGGATGGTGAAGAAACCAACCAAATTTGCCAGCAACATTCTCTCCCGCTTCTCAATGCAACGCTTTTCTCCCAAATTAGATATCGGGCCGTAAGTGAGTCTTGGCATCTTCATAATGTTGAGGTGCAGCTTTGTCTGGCATAGCTGTCTTGGAAAAGGGGGCTCCTTTTTGATGACCTGTGAGGTCATCAAAATCTTTTTTGGGTGCTGGCTGGTGAGTCTTGCCCACATGCTCAGGGTTTAGCTGATCGCCATATTTGGGGTCGGGAAGGAATTTTCCTCCGGGGCGGATTGGCAGGGGCCACGGAGGTTTTTCGCCTTCCTCTGCAGCATGGGGCATGGGTCGCTTGCTGGTGGATTCCCTGCAGCTTGAGGTCTTCAAATCTCATTTTTGAGGATTTCAACAACTCGGTCATGGGTTCGGGGTTGTTATAAATGTGTATGGGTAGGGTTTTGTGGCCTGCCTTGTGCGGGAGGTCAGACTAGATGATCATATTGGTCCCTTCTGACCTATGAGTCTATGAGTCTATGAGAGGTATAGAGTCAGTCTAATTTGTGAATCTTCCACAAAGAGGATGACAGGATCCTTTTGCTCTCCCTATACTATTTAAAAAACACTTAATGTCATAGTCAGTTCCTTCATCTTTGCCAGTATAACGGACTTCAAAAACCCTTCTTAGGTCATAAGCTCATGGGAGCAGGATCTTATCACTGTCCCATGTTTATATGACACGTTGCATGATAAGATTGGTATATAAATATTGAAAAGGAGTAGGTGAAAATCTTCATTCCTGGGAGGAATGGGTGAAGAAAATTGGGAGCTGGTTTATTTGTTAAGCTTTGTAATTTACATATGCCTGGAATAAACAAAATAGTACACATCACGCTTTAATTGTGCCTTCCTGCCTCCCCCCATGTGTCCTTATGGCTTTGATAGTGTTTTATATGATCTCACAGCATTAAGTGGTGTGCCATTTGCCTATCAATGGGAATATAATGCAAAGGAGCTGTACTTTATCTAACTATAAATATGTACATTGTATGGCATTTTGTATGAGTGCACATGTGTTGGGTAGTGTGGTCATGTAAGGAAAGATTAGTGCATACTTTGCTCTACTGGGGCAGGGTTAGGATTCCTAGGGATATCTTGACTCAAGTTCTTGGCGTTGGTTCAATAATATTAACACTTTAAATTCTTTTGCATATAACAAAGTGAATTTTAGATACTGTAGTCGACCACAAAGCTATAGGTTCCTTTCTTTAAAAAAAAAAAAAAAAAACTCAAATAGTGTTCTTTTCTTATAGGCAGGACCCGGGATCCAGTCAGATTAGACTGTGCTTGCAGGTTTTGAAGGCTGTCCAGAAATTGGCTCATGAGTCAACCATCATGGCTCGAGAAACCTGGGAGGTGTTGCTGTTGTTTCTCCTACAGATTAATGATTCTCTTCTGGGAGCTCCAACTGTGCAAGGTTTGTGTCTAACTTTTTCATTTGCTTCTCTTATAGATATAAGGGTTTGTGCCACAAGTGTAGTTCATTTTCATGTTGAAAAACTATAGAAGTTGCTGGTGGCTATGTAGAAACATCAGCCTATCTCTAGTATTTAAACTCTAAAGGTTGGATGGCTTGAAATTGAGTCTACTCAAACAATTTTTGTCCTATCTGAATTGGAAAACATACTGCTGCAAGACATCTGACTGTCAATCTAACCATAAACTCCAATTACTGTGTTTTCTGTCTGGGTGTCCCATGAGTCTCTCTGTTAGCTCTGTATTGCCTTTCTGTCCTCTTGAGGCAGTGTGAAGAGACGTCAATACCTACCCACCTGTAAACTAATGTACATATGCTCAGGTATCTCTTGAGTGAGAGAACACTGATGTGTTGCTGTGATAACATGTCTACATTGGTGAATCCTCAGTTTTCCCTCTATTGCACAGGTGTTCTCCTTAGCGATTTGGCTAGGCATTATACTAACATTGGGACTTTTAAAAAACGTGGATGCACATGTAGCAAGCAAGCAAACAGTACTCTTGGAGAGCCAGAGAGATGTAACGGTTTTAACCATTTCTTGTAAGCTGAAATCTAAACAAATTCAAAGTGCTACTATGAGCATGAAAGCCACGAGATTGCTGTAAGATCGATAGGGTTTCCCAGGGGAGATGGCTGAAAGAGATCCAGCATCTAAAATGACTCAGCGTTTTATTTTGTTCCTGTGTAAGGTGGCATTGCTGAGACTCTGGCTGAGAAGCTGATTGGCGTGCTGTTTGAGGTGTGGTTGCTAGCTTGCACCCGGTGCTTTCCTACACCCCCTTACTGGAAAACTGCCAAAGAAATGGTGGCCAACTGGCGGCATCACCCTGCTGTAGTGGAGCAGTGGAGCAAGGTTATCTGTGCCCTCACTGCCAGGTAGGTGAAATCCAAGAAGAAACTGACCTTTTGCTGAGCCCACTTACCATGCCTGTTGTTCCAGCAGTTTTCTCTGTGTGGACTGAGTGTTTCATAGCTTTATATTTTCTGTTCATTTGTGGAATGTAGTTTTAAAAAGCAAAATATATTCCAGTAGTCACAGAATAATTACATGATCGTACAGTCGATCACTCGTTTGCAGATAGTAACACATTTGAATAATGAGCATCTCCTCCAAAATCTTTTGAATAAGCAAAGCAAACACTTGGGTAAGCATCAATATCTAGGAAGTGCAGTTCTAACGATTTTTTTTTTTAACCTCCAATATGTTTAGTAAATATAAGCGTTCCACAAGTGAATAGTTCAGTTGTATGGTCATTACTTTTTTGTGTCTGTGTATAATCTTAATATCTCTATTATCCAAAGCTTTATAATGTTACATATAATGTTCCAGTGTTGTGACTTTTTATTATGTCTATGGTAGCATTCAGTTCAACTCCAGGAAAATGTCTATTGTCCAGTTGCTTCTTAAAATATGAAAAAATGTCTAGATTATTCATGCTGTACAGCTGCTCATCCACATGTATTTGTGTGGTATCTTTTCTTTCTCGCAACTAAATACACAATTCTTCTGGCTATTTTTAGTTGCTTAGAGGTATGATTATGTAATAGATATGACATGTTTTATGATTCATTGGTTTGAAAAGAACAGTTGTGACTCCCTTAAAGTATGCATCAGTGTTTTGTTCCACAGCTGCTCCATAAATTTTATGCTCAGATCTTATTGCCCTCTGATGTCTAACAGTTTTAATGTCACTGATATAGAGTAATCTGTAGGTTCTGTGTGATATTTGTGTAAAATGTATTACTTCTGTTGTGGATTTGTTTACTTAAATCTTGCATGTTAAGAGCTGAGGCTTTTTGATGCTAACCTTAAGCTCAATGGTGCTTCAAGTCTGCATGAGTACCTTTAGTTTAAATAAATTCTAATCCAAGTTCCAAAGTGTAAAATGACTTTTTAATTAATAATTTGCCTGAATTTGAGTGCTAATAGTATGCTCAGAATAGATTTCCTGAATTAAAATAGTGGTGATTGACTAGTCACACAGGAGTGCCTGTATATGTGAAATCTTAATATTTTGGTATCTGAGGGTGTTTTCACTGCAGAGTTAACTGCGATTTGTACTCAGGTGTTGCCCTTTGTCCTCTCTCCCACCAAAGAAACAAACCTTTCACCCAGGTTTAGTGCTGTCCTAAACCCAGGTTAGCTGATCCTGCTGCGGTATAGGTTAGGTTCAGGTTCTGCTTTCACTTGAGTGATTTTTAGCCTGTGTCCTCACTGCAAAGTGGGTGGGTTACCAGCTCAAGTGCTGGTAGTCTTCCAGTGCCTTCCCACAATTCCACCCATGTGCTCAGAAGGACACACCAGTTCTCCCACAATTCACTGGGAAAGAATCAGTACCATTCAGCTTATTGCAGCACATAGAACCATAGGGTGTTCCTCCACCACCACTAGTGAGACACACAGGTGAGTGTAGCACTAGTGAGGACACAGTAACTTGGGTAGAGTTGTGCAGTGTGTTTTTCAGATCTGGGCTAGATGAACTTGGGTTCTGATCACCTGAGTTAACTCTGCAGTGAAGACACTCTCATTGTGCTAGAGGAACTGGTTCAAGAGTTAAGCCTTGGTACAGCTTTAACATAGCTCTTACTCTGAAAACAATTATATTACTGCCCAGCATGAATCTGTCTTCAGCATTTAGCAGCTGCAAATCACTGTAATGTCAATGCTTTTCTTGAAATTGTATTTTCATACCTAATCACCCTATTGGACTTTTGCTCTTGTTGTCCTATGGTTTGGCCTCTTAGACTTGATTTTCTTTACTTCTTTCCTGCTCTTCCCGTTATAACCAATTTTCTGCTATGAAAAGTGTGGCTTGCATGAGGCTGTAAAAATGGACAGACTAGGGCTCATTCCAGACTGTTTGTAGACAGAACTCTGTTAGCTCAGATGGGGCACTAGGTGGAGTGGAAAAGGTCGAGTGAGGTTTTTTTTCAGATCACGGAGAGGCCAAAGCATGTTTTGTATTTAGGGTAAAGAGCCTAAGACGAATGAAAACTTGAGATTGAATCTAGGTGTCAGGTACTCAATTTGGAGAAGAATGAGACAAAACTGTTTGGGGAATCTACCATTTCTCACAGGCTCGCAAGATAGAAGAATTGGTGGTAGGTAGCAGGTTAGATTCCAAGTTTCTTCCAGATAGTCAGACAGTGCAAGTAGCCAAGAAAGTAGCCAGTGTTCCATCACTCCTTGGCCACTCTTTCCAGCTGTGACCTCCTCTCACTTTTCTGGGCCTTTACCACCTTGTGATTGGATCAGTGTAATGTGCTCTGTGGGGCTATGCTTCAATACCATTTGGAGACTCCAGCTTCTGCATATTGTAGTGGGTCTGGTTGCTAAGCTTGGCACCTCATGGAACGTGTACATTACACCTGTGATCTGCACTGGCTCTCTCTGTTTCCAGGTGTAATTCAATGTGTTGATTCAAACCAATAAAACCCTAAGTGGTTTGAGACCTAATTACTTGAGAAACTGTCTCTTGTGTGATACCTTGTCAGTTAAAAACACACATGGCAAACAAGCTGGTAGTCCCCTGCATTAAACCGTAAAGGTGTGCTGGCAGAGTGTTTTCACAGAGGGCCCCTGGCATGCTTTCCCTTGATCTGACAGAGTCCAAGATCACTGACCTTCATGCCTGTTCCAAGGCTACAGGCTGAAGCTTTTGAGAAGGGTGGGGTAGAGAGGTTTAAATGGATTCATGTTTAATTTTAAATGGATGACTGTGTAAAAAGGAGTTGATGATTTATTTAGTAAGGTTTGTAATTAGCTTTTTATTTTACGTGTGTTTGGCAATATATGGTACATCTTTTTACAAATCTAAATACAGTGCAAATGTGAGGAGTGCTAACGCAATGATAGCCTTACTGACTTGTTCCTTAGATTGCTGCGTTTTACATATGGACCTTCATTTCCGCCATTTAAAATTCCTGATGAAGATGCCAGTCTGATTCCTCCTGAAATGGATAACGAGTGCATTGCACAGACTTGGTTTCGCTTTTTACATATGCTGAGGTAAGTTAATAGTCATAACTGAACATGGTATAAAACATGCAAGAATATCACCAAATCCATGTTGGATACGAACGAAGTTATTTCAGCAAAGAGAGAGAACTAGTGTTAAGTGTCTGAAATGAATAAAGACTACTAAAGAGTCCTCAATGTGACAGTGCCGTGAGAACAAGGGCTGGAAGTGGGCATTAGAACATTTTCCCCATACAACTTGGAGCTCATTTGGTTTTGGCAGAATTTAAGCATCTGCTTTAAAAAAAAAAACCCAAAGAAACCCCAAACTTATGGTTTGGAGGCAAAAATACCAAATATGACCTGATGCAATGTTGTCTTTTGAAATTGCAAATCGGAAGACTAAAACAGTAGCTCTAGGAGATAGAATTGCTTTTATTCATCTCAGTGGGGTGTTAAATGTGACCTCCATGAGATTATTTTTAAATGGGTGTGCATCCTTTTTTTGTTTTTCTGATTTATGACAAAGACGTAGAAGGTTTACTGTGTGTTTCTTGTTTTTTCAATCAGAAATATTCAGGTATGTCTGGTTTGGGCTGCATTGGTTTAGCTGAAGAATTTTTAGGAATTCATTGAACTAAGATATCTCATGAACGGCAAAGCTGTTATATCTTAACTAGTAATTGCAGTTATGGTTTTCAGGAATAAACAAAAACAGTTTTAAATAGTAACTAAAATCCCTTCCCCTCAATTTCTCCCCTATTGTTCCTGGCTTTCTTGATGTCACCATTAGGCTAGTTCTCTATTTGCCAAATTCTTCCAGGTTTTGAAGGGTTTCGTATCAATCATAAGAAAAGAGAAGAAAAAGGCACACATTTTTCCTTTATAGGTATTTCTTAACAGGTCTGAAATCTGGCTGCAATTTAAATATCCTTAGTAAGTGCCAGCATTGCATTCAATCCTCTGTAAAGCATAGCATTAGATTTGGTCCCTGCCCTATATTGCTTAAAGTCAATATTTTATTCACTGCTAATCATTTTAGAAGAAAAACACTAACAAGGACTTCAGCTCTTAACAAGTGTTAAGTACTGTTACTTAGGCCCGGTCTACACTTACCTTCCAGATTCGGCAGCAGTCGACGGGAGATACGCAAGTGATGTAAATCGCTTGCATATCTCCTGTCGACTTTGCCGCGTCTGCTCCGCGTGCCATCCACGTTGCACTGCACCAAAGGGAACAGTGTTCCCACTTACCGGGCTGGTTTTCCTGTGTCAATTGCTGGATCGACTGAGCGGGTCTACACAGTGTAGACCCAGTCTTAGTCAGAATTTGGAAGGAGACCTACTCTGTAACTGATTCATCCCCCTGCAATTGCAGGATTGTTACTACAACGTATTCTGCAGTTCTTCTGCAAGATTAATTTGAGATGGTAGCTTCATTCACTGACAGTGATTATAACTGATGATTTTTGTAAAAACAAGTTTTTATAAAACTTCAGGTCAGTAGAAATGTTTTTACCTTTTCTAAAAAAAAAAATTATAATAAAGGTAATTAACACCGGTAAACATACATATGCTGCTGTAGAAACCAAAATGGAGCATTAAGACCCTGAAAGTGAACCTGATTTTCATTGTCCATGCTGAGAGAGTGACTAGAAACCATTCTCTTCTTTGCCAGCTCTTTAGATGAGAAATTAGTTTTGTAAAACGAAGCTATCTTAATTTGAGTGTCTTTTTAACATTTTTCTTAAATTACACACATTTTGTATGACTGTCAAAGATTGCATATTTGGTGTTAAGATATTCATTGCTACAAGTATGCTAAAATATATCCTTTTTTTGTAGTAATCCCGTGGATTTGAGTAACCCAGCCATTATAAGCTCTACCCCCAAATTTCAGGAACAGTTTCTGAATGTGAGTGGAATGACTCAAGAATTGAATCAGTATCCCTGCCTTAAACATCTGCCTCAAATATTCTTTCGTGCCATGCGTGGGATCAGCTGTTTAGTGGATGCGTTCCTAGGTAATCTTTCCACTTATTTGTGTATAGGTAGAACATCCCCTGTCTATCATAAATTAATAGAAGACTGCAAGTAATCTTTGTTTATGCTTTTTGGTCTGAGTTTTCAGAATTGTGTGTATTTTTTCATGCAGAGCTAACAAAATTGCTCAAACTCACAGTGCATATACCTGCAAATGTCAAATTAGAATTTTAACTAGCCAGTTATGTGCATAGTTATTACATTTGCTTGAATCATCCTACAAATGTGTACACAGTTCTGAAATGCTGGGCTTAATACAGTATAGCCAAAATTTGTAAACTGGGCATCCAAAAGCAGGCTTCTAAATCCATGTAAGTCACCTTGTTTTTCAGAGGTTCTGAGCACCAACAGTTTATTTGTAAAGCTCTTTGAGGCACAGAGCTTATTACTATGAAGCACTGATCTTTGATTGTATTGCTACTGCAATACAAATTAATAATAATCAATGAAGTCCATGGGAATTTCAGATGCTCAGCATTGGTGGAAAAACAAGCCAATTTTATTTAGGTGCCAATTAGGAGATTAATTTAGCCCCACTTCCTTCCCCTGGGTTTAAAAATATTTGGTAATGTTCTATAATTATGTAGAGTTTCTGAATTTTAGACATTATGTCTCTTGTGTTCATGAAGGTTTATCTAGACTTAAAACTTCCTCAGAGATTTGTGTGCTATATTGTACTTCAGATTTTACTGCCCCTTCTCTGCTTTTTGCCTGATGTTTAATATTAACAAACAATCTGTTCTGCCTCCCAGAAGTCTGAATTAATAAAACAGGTTGTAGCAGACTATAGAGTAAGTACATATCACTAGTGTGCTCAGGAAAAAAAATTAGTCTGCAACATTATGCTACCTAGTTTATATTTTTTCTTTGAAGGAATCTGGATAGTTTAGTTCCCTGAAATTAAAAAAAAAAAAGTCTTACTTGCAGACTCTGCTTTTATAAAGCAACTACTATGCTTTTGACTAGTAATATTTATTATATTAACATGTAACAGTAGTAGTATAGTAATCCATTTGCACTAGCATGCTTCTTGTTGCAAACATGATTCAATGCGCATATATTTCATTTTCTATAGAATGACTTTATTAAATGCTTCTATTGTACATTGCAGAAAGCAGCAAACTAATTTCTTTCTTCTCTAGGAGTTGCAGTCTTTTCGAACATTGGGTGTGAAAGATTACCCAGATATGGTATTAAGTCTTGACTCTTGTTGCACTTATTTTGGTAGCAAGAATCTGGGCAGAAGGGTTGATAATTAATCCTGATGTATCATACAAAGTTTTAAAAGTTGCAGTATTCTGTCATTATTTATAAAAATGTTGTTGTTTCAGTCTTTTGTATAATGAGGAAATATTACCTGAATTTGTTAAAAGAATATTGTTTTGTATTCTTTGTGACTTAAAAATGTTAACTATTTATTATAATATTGGAGAAATCTGTTCCAGTTCCCCACCCCCCTACCCCCATTTTTCACTCATTGGTTTGTCAAAGGGCTACTTACAGGGCTGGATTGTGTTTTGTTTTGTTTTTTAAACTAAGCCCTGAAGCATTTGATGTTTAAAAATATACATAAATTGCAGGAACTTTGCAAACCGATATAGAGTAAGACTTTCACATTGGAACAAACTTCCAAATGCACCAACTTTATATTAAATAATATTTGTATTAATGTTTTCTGTTATCCATAATCAGCATTGCTATGGATTACAACAGCTTTATACCTCAGATAACATTACTTCTTATCTGAGCTTCAGTGAAGTTCTGAAATTGTGCTGCAATCATCTTGCTAAGACTGATCTCGTAGGAGAAGAATTATAACCTCTCTGAAGGTCTAATAGAAGCTGGGCTTTGAGGAACGTGGACTTTTTAAATCAAAAGTAGGTTTAGTTGTTGTGAGCAGCACGGAGTGCTTCAAGCCATATTCACTTTCTATATAGACTCATTCAAGTTTGTTCCAGTATGAAAGAGGTACCCTTAGACATTGATAAGAAAAAACAAGGTAAGTCATGCTGCTGGCTTCCTGCCAATAGTGTCCCAATTTAAAAAATTTGTTCAATTGATATTGAGCATAAAATGCAGCATAAAGGTCAAACTGAATGTTTGAGTTAGGTTGCTTAACACAGAATACTGCTTCTTTGTAATTACAAAATGAATAATCTCAACACTATATAAATCATATTTGCTTTGTATTTCACTAGATGTTGCACCAGTGCAGGTAGAAGAGCAGAGGTGTCACATTACACACTGGCTAACTGCCACCGTCCTTTAAGTTTTACATGGGTTAAACTTGAATTTTAGATTTATATGTACTTCAGATATATTCTTGATGTGTTACCGAGTCACTAAGAGTTGGAAGTATATATTTTGTTCAGGATAAATTTTCAGGGTAAAAGTACTTGAAAATAAATAAAGCACTTTATTTGTCAGTTTGTTCTGGGCTAGATAACGTTTCCAAGTCCTGTTCAGATTGAATGCATTCCTGAATCTCTGCACTGTTTTCCTGCCCTGAGCTAGGAATTGTTGTGGAGCTGATTTTATTTGTAATATATTATTTGTTACAGGTGATGAATTTATAACTCAGTAATTTGATTTAAAAAATAAAAATGTTTGGTACTGTTTGTAAACAATACAGCAAACGTTTTGTAAGTTGTTGAACAGTGCAGATATAGAAATTTACAATGTAATTTTAAAAGAAGCTTCACTAGTATGAATATTTGTGAAGGGATGGATCTTTAAAATATGGTGCTTGTGCATTCCTAAGCCTGCTCCCACTTATTTGATTCTCACCAGGTGGGTAAACCAGACTCTGGCCTGGCTTAGGTTGGGAATCTGATGGAGACTTTTGTGTCAGAGAGACTATGCAGCGAAAGGTCAGGGGTGAAAGTGAATAAGGGCCACCCGCAGCTCCCTGCTTCCAATTGTGTATCACAGCCTGGAATGCTATGCCCAGTGCAGGGTTGTTACTTTGTGATTGGGAACAGAATTTGTTTCAGATATGCAGTATTACTTTTAGATAGCTTTCTTTTACATTCTTCAGTTCCTCTGGGGGAATGGAGCCTTAGACTACACACCTGAAACCTCATTTTTTAAAACTATTCAAACAAAACATGGGTAATAAACCATGCTAGTGATAACTAAACTTTTCTCTTTGTCCTGAAAATATTAGTAGCCTGTTTCTGTAATTAGTGTTGGGCAGGTTCAATATCCTGTGCATCTCACAGAGAATATGTGGAGAAAGTGAATAAGAAAATATTATTTACCCCTTTACAAAATAAAGGAACCAGGGGTCACCCAACAAAATTAATAGGCAGCAGGTTTAAAACAAACAAAAGTAAGTACTTCACACAACACACAGTCAACCTGTGAAACTCGTTGCCAGGTTGGCCATTGTTGTGATGGCCAAAACGAAATGAGTTTTTAAAAAAAAATTTGATAAGTTCATGGAAGATAGGTCCATCACTATTAGCAAAGCTGATCATGCAGTCCCGTGGTCTGGGTGTACTTAAGACTCTGATGCCAAATGCTGGGATTGGATGATTGGGGATGGATCACTCGATGATTGCCTTGTTCTGTTCATTCCTTCTGAAGCATCTGGCTTTGGCACTGTCATAAAACAGGATACTGGGTTAGAGGGACCATTGGTCTGACCCAGTGTGGCCATTCCTACATTCTTAAATACCCTACCATAGTTCATTGTTAATTCTTTTTCCTAATCTTGTGGCACACTTTCACTTTGTATCCTGCTTTCTCAGACTGGCCTTAAAGATGCTCATCTTTGTGGTTTGCACAGAAACTAAGCACTTTGTCCCATTACATTTTCTAAGACAGATGATTGGGGTCGGGGGAGTGCTTCTCATTGAAGTGGAGGTGAAGTGGATTGTCCTTTCTTAGTTGGCATTTTACTCTGCATAGAGAGAGTTAGTGAACTGGTTGTTTTGAACCCATGACGAGAAAGAAAGTGGCTTTCTGCACACCGTCTGCATCTCCTGCTACCATCTGTCAGTATCCTCGCTCCTCCACTTTCTCAGGTGCTTAAGTGGGTGTTTGCTCACCTTTGATAAGCAATGATTTTTCATGTAGATTTAACTCAAATACTTTTCTGGACCACTTGTCAATCTCTACTAATACTAAATGATAGATGCTTTTTTAACCCTTTGGTGTTTGGAGGGGTCTTTGATGCTAATGATTTACAGAATGCCTTAATGTCTAGTCAGACAGATTATGCCGTCAGATCATGGGGCTCTAAAGGGACTTTGCACTGACATTTGCTTTATTTTGTTCTTCAGGCATTTCACGACCCCGATCAGACAGTGCTCCCCCTACGCCTGTAAATAGGTTGAGCATGCCCCAGAATACTGCTATCAACACAACTCCACCTCATAACCGAAGACATCGGGCCGTGACTGTGAATAAGGCAACAATGAAAACCAGCACTGTAAGCTGTTATCTTTAGTACTTCAGTATTTTTCCACTTGATCTTGTTGATGGTTTGTTCTGAGTCTCTATGCATGAAGGAATACAAAATTGCCTTAATTTCTAATAGGGTGAAACTTTTCTTTTATTCGACTAGGTTAGCACTGCTCACACATCAAAAGTGCAGCACCAGCCGTCCTCCTCCACCTCTCCATTGTCTAGCCCAAACCAGACTAGTTCTGAGCCTCGACCACTACCCGCTCCCCGCAGGCCAAAGGTTAACAGCATCTTGAACCTCTTTGGATCATGGTTGTTTGATGCAGCATTTGTTCACTGTAAACTTCATAATGGAATAAATAGAGACAGCAGCATGACTGGTAAATATTGCTGACCAAATATATGTAACTCTTTCCTTGCTTACTGACATTTCCTACCTGCAAGATTAACATTTGCCTAATCAAGAAATAAATAAATTGAATCTGTCTCTCTGGTAAAGCACTGTATTATGGTTAACCCTTTCCAGCTGAACTAACATAAATTAGCACCTTCATAACAGCCCAGCTAAGGTATCTTTCGCGCTTTGGTTTTCTCTTAGAAATAAAATTTCACCTAGACTTTATAGTACATACTTGTTAAATCAAATATTACTAATAGGATAACTTGGCAGTTTCTATTATGTCAGCTAGGAGACTGTTGTTAAATAAAAGAAGTGCAATATGGTGAGGGAGTTTCCCTTTGTATCTTGCAAAAGCATCATTTTGAGTAAGAACAGTTTTTTCTTATGACAGTGCTTTAATAAAGTCACATATAAGAAGACTGGCAGTATTGCTACAGATGCCATTCTGTATCATGTAACATCGCTTGACCTTAGAGTGGGAAAACATGACTTCTACATCGTAACAAAAACAAAAACTCAAGCAAAATCATTCCCTCTCACTGATGGCTAACCACATCAACAGACTGGTAGTTTTCAATCCTCCTCATTGCTAGATTTGTTTTCAGTACTATAGATTGCCTGGTTTTCGTGGTTAGATTTGTTTGAGACATGACGTTGTGGAAGTAGTGCTTTCTTTATTGGTGATGGTCTGTGTTCAACACGTTCTTCATGTAATAGGTCAGATTTAGTGGCTTAAAAATAAAAAAGCCAAATCCATAAATGACTAGGAGAGGGTTGTAGTATCAAGTTTAGGTTTGGAGCTGGTACACAATAGCAGTTAGTTAAACTAGCTAGCTTCCATGCACGTCCTGCCAGGAAGTACATTCTTAGATGTGCTGAGATGATGTGGCATAAGAAGAATGAATGCTGCAAAATCCACTGAATAAATATGCACGTCAGGCATATAAGGCCTGATTTTTCAGAGTGCCCCTGCAGAGTCCGTTGACTTCAGTAGGAAATATGTTCAGTTTTTCTTAAAAAGAAAAAACTGGCCAGTAGCACACATGTGGAAAGAGACAAAGAAGTGGTTGCATTTAGGAAAACTGAATAACTTAAGTGTAAATTCAGAACTGCATGTGTAGGTGAGTGAACTGACACCATTCCTCTTTCAGTAACAGGAGTTTCATGCCACTTTAAACCCTGAATTTACTGCTTGGTGTATTTGTTGCTTAAGTTGCACTATTTCAAGTTCACAGGTGATCACTGAGAACAGGGTATAGAAGTAGAATTAAAGTGCATTGGTTTTTCAAGTATACACAGCATCTGAGCTGTATGTATACTCTCACTTCCTTACAGATACTTTTGCTGCATGGGTTTTTTATAAGTTGTTACAGCCAAATTACTTTTCATTCCAGTAAATGACAGAGATGGAGACAAAGGAATAGTCTGGCATGTTAACTAAAACACCTGGTCTTCCAAAAATTGTAACTTTTTGTGCAAGTAAATCTGTCATTCTCCAAAACTGCTCTGATAGCCTTGCCAGTGGCTGTAAGTCGTATGCCATTAGAGGGAGTTTGTAATATCTGTGCCCCAGTGGAGGGCTTTCTGGCTTATGCTGTGCAGTTGTTTCCTGTCTCAAGCAGTTTAGACCTAGCTCTCTGGATGGCTGAGGTAGACGTGTCTGTAGTTGTATAGGAAACTTTAACCCCCAGTCAAAGCTGGTATAAAGGAGCCAGCCCATAAATCTGCTCAGTTCTGTCTCCTTGTCCTGGAACTCCATACCTCATGACTCAGCTTCATTTTTTCTCTAACTCTTTTTGTTTCAGAAGGAAGGCAAGAAGAATAAGAAAAATGTGGTGGCTGGGGAGAAAAAGGGATAATGAGGCTAGGAGAGCAAGAAAATAACCTTTCCTACAGATTCCACAGCTGGATCACAGCTAAAAGCATCTTTGGTCAAACAGGAAAGAATCTTCTAAGGATCTAACAGGAAAACTCTGTCCCACCTATCCTTCCCCTGACCAAAGAGGAGCTTAGGGTCAGGCTGTGTTCTTTGAGGAGCATGAACTGTTCCTACAGCTCATCTGGCTCCTTCAACATGGCATGAGTCTTCTGCTTGTTTAGGCAGCCAGCCTCCAAACTCCTTCCAGCTCAGGGAGCAATCTGCAGTCTGTTTGAATAACTTGTGATGCTGCAGGCTATATTCAATTGTGCAAGGGACACAATTGTAAGCTTTCCCAATGACAGCAAAAAAACTTGAACTGGCAGAAAAGGGGTAGTGATTGCCTTCACTGTGAATGAGGGGCCAAAACCAGAGACACAGAGCCTCTGAAAACAGAGAGGGCCCATTAATTTGGGTTTATTTTGCCAGATGCTATGGTGGCTAGTAATCTGTTATTTTCAAGCACTCCATTCTCATCTGATCTGCTTTGGGGTATGTGTGGTGTGTCTCTTCCTTCAAGCAGAGAAACTTCACATCAGGGTAGCTTCTGTATAATTCAGAGCACATCTGACTCTGAGTATATCTAGAGTCTCATGGATGATCTCTTGCATTCTGACTCAGAAGCAGCAATTTGCCCCCTGGCTAGCCAGCTTTGTACTTTGAGGGTCCCGTGTCAGTTTTAGTTCCTGCACAGTGGACTGAGTTTCATTCCAGCATACTAGAAATTCCCATTTCTTACCAGCAGTAACAGAACCCATGATTTACTGCTTCATAAAAAACTTAGCTTCCTTTTATGAAGCCTTGGGGTAAAGGAAGAGTGATCAGGTCTAGAGTCAGACATTTGCTTTGTGGGGAAAGTCAATTTTTTGTGCCCCATATTCTCTAGAATTAGATTGCCTGGCAAGTCCATTCTCCAGGGACTTGCTTCATTAACTGTCTAATGTCCAAATCATCTTTGTGTCAGCAGAGCTGCCACTTGCTGCTGGTAGCCAATTAATTTATCAGCAGTAGATATTAATTTCTCCTGTAGCTGCCTTAGTAATCTTAAATTCAGTAAGGAATTCTGTATGACTTTCTCCAACATGCTGAGGAGCTGATACATTCAGCTGTGCAATTTGGAAACTCCAGATGGGTGGTGCATAGGCTGTCAGTAATTGTTCAGCCTGCTATCATGGCTGACTTGGCATGTCAGCTGCTAAAGAGTTTTTCTGGGGCATCTGGGAAACCTTGAAAGGATATCCCCAGAAGGCAATAGTCATGGCTGATTCTAGTTTCTTAACAGAGCTTTGCTCTGCTGACTTCCCTTGACCATGTGTGAAGTAAAATGTAATAACCCAGCCCTCTCCAGTCTTGTCCACATCTAGTGGATGTGGGATGATATCCTTTGTGTCCAGTTAAATGACTGCAAGATTCGATTGCCTCTTATGGCATGTGTACACAGTGATGATAAACCTACGACACCAAGTCTCAGAGCCTGAGTCAACAGGCTTGGGTTGCCTGGCTATAAAATTGCAATGTACTCTGAGAGCCCGCACTCCAGCCTGAGCCCAAATGTCTGCAGTTTTGTAGCCACACAACCCTAGTCGTGAGCCCAAGTCACCTGGGCTAGCAGTGTCTGTGCCATGGGTCTTTTATCACTGTATAGATATACCCTTAAGCTTTCGTTAATCATTAACTGGTCTGCCAATCTGGACTGAATGCTGATGGAGCCAGATGATTTATGTGTCTTGTGAATAGTGAATTGGTTGGCAAATGCATTTTTCAGGGCATCAAACCTATTTGTGAATTTGGATTGAATTTTGCAAATAGTTTTGACTGAAATTTTTTTTCCTAAATAGTTGAAGTGCTTCAATGTTGTCAAAATGAACAGTGTTGACATTCAGAAATATCAACTTGAATCAAAAACATTTGTTCTGAATTAAATTTTTTGAGTTTTTAATTTCAGTAAGAAAAAACAAAAATATTCAGTTCTTTGAGTAGTGTCCCTGTGGGTACTGCACTCTAGAGGTACTTGTGTCCCTATGCCCTTGATTAGAGATTTCACATATCGGTGTCCGTTAGTCCCATGCATGCTGGTTACTCGGTCTCATGCACTGCACCATTGCTATATAGCACCGTGTGGGCGAAGTGCCCTCAGTTCCTTCTCAACTGCCTTGGCCTCAGACTGAGCCTTAGCAGTTGTCTGTGTTAAGTTTTTCCTCAGCGGTGTCTCCTTAGCTCTTGTAATAGTAGTAGTTTTAGCTGTAAAGTAGTATCAAATTTTTTTGAAGTTTGAAAAAAAATTTATATTGCTTTATATGTATCTTTGTTTGTTTTAAGTACTGAACCTTTTATAGAGTTTCAGCTTGTGGGACCTTTATGTTATTGGGACGGCATGCCTGGTTCTCTTGGTTTCAAATGCTGCCTTTCATGCCAGGAGGTAATCCTTGTGAGTGATGGACACTTTCAGTGCATCTGTTGCCTTGGGGAATCTCATATTTCTAAGAAATGCAATTTATGTCTGGAATTAAAATCTAGAGACAGAAAAAAGAGAGAGATCAAACTTCAGCTACTCATGATGTGGCACTTGCTGTGCCCAGCCTCTGTCCCAGGAGAGGGGGACCCCCTTCCTGGTGTGCCAGTCTCAGAATAAGTCTGCTACCACCGCAGCTTCCAAGCCTCACTCCTTGAGGACATTGAAGAAAAAGGACTCAAGGTTCCACTCATTATATATCTGCAGACCCTGTCTTGAGTTCTCCAGGTAGGGAATCTACCTCAAAGAAGTTGCAATTGCTGATGACTCCAGCCACTTCGGCACCCAACGCTCTCTGACCCAGTACTCATGAGGCTGCTTGTTCCTCAGATAATGGGGCACTTAAAGACTCGGGCTTCATCTGGACTCCACTCAAAGCATTCAAGGATCTCAGTACTTTTTACTCCCTCAGCCACTTGCACTCAGGCCATGAATATAGTACTGACAGTACTCTGTCTACCACAGAAGTTTAGTTTTCCCTGAGACCTTGCTGTGTCCAAGATGCCCAACTTACCATTGCTTGGCACCTTCTAAGACAGGAAATAGACTCCCTCCTACTCTTGGTTGCTATAGAACTGGTTCCTATACAGCACAAAGGGAAAGAGTTTTATTCGACTCTTCCTGGTTCCAAAAGAAAAAAAAAGAGAGTTGGAGACCCATCCTACATGTAAGGCTACTTGATACCTTTGAAGGCACAAAAATTCAGAATGGTAACACTTGCAGCAATAATTCCATTACTGGACCAAGGGGAATGGTTCTCAGCCATCAACCTTCAGGACACACATTTCCATATAGCAATCCACCCATCTCACAAAAGGTTCCTATGTTTTACTGTTGGTTAGGACCACTTTCAGTAAAGGGTGCTCCCTTTCAACTTCTCATCTTCCCCAAGGGTCTTTTTCAAAGGTTGTCAGTAGTAGTGGCACACCTCCCCAGAAAAAGAATTCTGGTGTTCTTTTACCTAGACAACTGGCTTCTGAAAAGTTGATCCCAAAACCAAACTTCATTGTAACTTGCAATGCCATAGACCTCTTCCTCAAATTGGGACTAAAAATGAACATTCAAAAATCCACCTTGACCCCCTGTTCAAAGGTTAGAATTCACAGGAGCTTATCTCCCAATGCAAAGACTCTTGACCCTATCCAATATAATGAAAACTATCCAGATCAGCGCTAAAACCATGAACAAGAACTGTCTTCAACTATTGGAACCGAGGTTAACTGGTACTTTCATTATAGACCGAACAAGACTGTGAATGGTACTTTCATTATAGACCGAGCAAGACGGTGAATGTGTTGACCTCCAGGGTGGCTCACTGAGCAGACACTGCTTTCCTTTACTTCATGAAAGTGGGTCTCTCATTTGGTGAAAACACCCTTACAATATCTGTGGGAGTTCCTTTTGCTCACCCTTCCCCAGCAGTTGTTATAATGACAGATGCATTTATGTTTGTTTGGGGAGCACATCTGCATGCCCACATGGCCTAGGGCTGGTGAACACCTTAAGATGACACTCTGCACATCAACCTCCTAGAAGTTCTTCACCCTACTTTGAGTTTTTGCCTCAAAGCATGGCTGGTCGATGGTTCATGGGATTAGAAACAACCTATTCAGAGGAAATAAAGAGTACTATTGCACAGAAGTAGTCTGTGTGCTACTTATTTGCCAAAATGGACAAGATTTGGCTGCTGATATGATATCAAACACATTCTACCAACAACCTCATTGCTGTGAGCTCCATTAGGGTTCACGTGGCAGCCGCATTGCTTTATGTTTCCCCAATAGAGGATTATTCTGTATTTGCTCACCCAACTACAATGAGGTTCCTCAGGGGATTCAGAAATCTCTTACTGCCAATCAAACATTCTACTCTGGTTTGGGACTCAGTCAAGTTCTTGAATGCCTTACAAGATCACCATTTGGACCGATGGCTACCTTTTCCCTCCTCCATTTATTGATGAAAACACCATTTCAGGTAGCCATTATGTTGGCTTGGCAAGTTGGGGAAAATAGAGGCTCTTGTGGCATATTTTTCAAAGATAGTCACTTTACATTATTACCGTATTAACCAGCCTATTCGCCATCCAGTCTTTTACCTTAAACGTCACCTGGGTAAGGAAGAAGTGCTGTTATACATGAAAAATCTTGATGTCAGGAGAGACCTGACCCTCTATCTTCAAGCTCCACCCATTTGCTTGCTTAAATGTGACTCTAGGGTGTCAGAGGTACTGAACTCCAACTCATTAGATGAACCTCAGGGAACCCAACTACCACCACCTCAGTAAGTACACAGCATTGTGACTAAAAGCCCCAAGCTGCCGGTAATTAGCACATTTATGCACAGTTAGCACAGGTGTGCACAGGTCCACGCTAGGTGGACTGAATGTAGCAAACCACCCAGACTGACTGCCTGAGTCATGATGCCTAGTGTCTCCATTTGGAAGTTAGAGAAGGGACTCTTTGGATCCAGAACAGGTCAGAACCTAAATACTTGGAGGAGGAGATAATGAGAGAGAGAGAGAGAATGTCCCAAGCCTTTTTCTTCCTCACAGTTCAAGGAAACATGGACTATCTGGCAAGCAGAACTGATAGTCCGCAGGGTGGCTGATGATGGCCAGTAGAGAGACTTGGCAATGTGCTCTACTCTGCTTGTACTGCCTTCAAAGGACAAAAAAAACCTTTAAACTACAGGATTTGCACTAATCTCTTGCTAACATGCTAAGACCCAGGCGAATCTTGCAGGATGATTGGCTAATTCTCAGCTGTCTATCCATGCAAAGATGGGTGCAGCTGAAAGGGTGAGCCGCCAAGGAACTGATTGTGACTCTCTGATCCCAATATGCTATAGAGCATCCCCGAGTCTGCTGTAAAGTATGGTGATGGGTAATGTCCTCCAAAGGCCATCTGTCAGCTGGAGGTTGCCAGAGTAGAGATTGTTCAACCCATGTTCATTTCTGGCTCCTCCCTGTCCTCAACACATGGCTTACTCCAGGGCTTGTGTTGTGGGGAGACCAGAACCAGCTGTGGGAATTCCCAGCTAGGGAGAGCCTGTTTGTTTCCGGAATAGCACTGAGGGACTGCATCTCAGCTCATGATCTGCCGTAATTTGTACCTTACTGGTAATTGTTTGAAGTTTCCCCCTCTTCCACCATTCTTTGGGGATTGCATCTAAGGTCTTGAATCTTTGTCATTATTCTGCTGCCTGTCTATTTCTGCTCTGAAACTTTCTGGACTGAGATGGAAGTGGGCAGGTTTGTACATTTGTACTGGCCTTTGTTGAGAGTTCTTTGTTGTCTTGCTTCCTGGAAGCTGGAGCCATAACTTTTAGCATAAAGAATTGTGGTTGAGGAAAACAGGTTATTGGTAAGTAAATTTCCCGTGTGGGTTCATCCCAAGTAAGCAAGTCTTAATGATACTGAACTAGTGTAGTCTCGTAATACAACACGTACAGCGTAGTTCAGAAGCACAGCTTGAGCTGGGATGGGTTAATACATTTATTTAAAGACCAAATGTACATTACTATGAACGAAACTAAACATTAGTATTTCGTAGCTTTTTGTTCATTGTTTTGCATGGTATTTTCAAAACCATAATTTTGGACTTGAATGCCAATTTCCTGTGTGTTTAATTAGCTCGCAATATCATAAAGCTTTTAATCTATTCTTTTTAAAAAAGCTAAAAGCTTCTTAACTTATATTACAATTTCATCATCTTTAAAGTATTTTATAACTACTGCTGTCCTTTGATTTGTTTCCATTTTATTTCTATTATCTTGCAGCATCTTTTATCCAAATTCTTCTTTCTTATAAATCTTGTAAGTAGGAACCAGTAGCTTCTCCTTAATTGCGGTCATGTTTTTTCTTTTTTTCATAATCCCATATTTTTATTTGTAATGTCATTGTCATTGTCTCTTGTAGCTTTTGCACTTTTACTTGGGAAAGACAAGTAATTTTTTTGTGTGTTTCTGAATGGGGAAGATTGTTGGCAAAAGCAAATTAATCTGCTTGAGTCAGTCCCATCATTTCTGTACTCTAGTCTGTGATCATGTCATGAATTTCAGGACTTTGCACTAACCATGTAGTTTGTTTTTTTTTTAACTTAAAGCTTATTTTTATACAGACCTAATGTTTGATTTGTATGCATTGTGCATGTAGTGGGTTTTTTGTTTGTTTTTTTCCCCAACTATAGTATATTGCTGGATAGCTTATTAAGGATAAAAATGGCTCATGGGAGGATGCATAAAGATTTGTCCTTATTTGCTACTTATGCCATAAAAATCTATAAGTTAATAAACATCAGATAACTTACACCAAGAATTTTAAAAAGAAAAATTGAGTGAAGACTTTTGTTAGGAACTTTCTAAAAATTACTCCTCCATGCAATTTGTAAATAATGAAACTGTCAAAACATAATTAGGGCTTCTGTTTGTATGACTTCAAACTCTTCATCCTTTGCAAATCTGATTTTCCCCAATGTCCCAGGCCCAAAATCAAATAAATGATGTTTGTTACTGATGGAATTATGATGTGTTCCTAACAAAACAAAACCATCCTCTATGGTCTTTTAAGTAATACTGGCACATGATTGCTTGTGATTTTTAGGAAAGGCAATGTGCTGTTCTAGTCTTTAGGGCTCCCACAGGGAAGTGGCTCTCTCATTGCCGAGGGAGTATACAGTACCTCCTTCTGGGCTGCCACTCCAGAAGAAATAATGGAGCAAGCAAAGTGACTAATTTTTTGCAGGTGGTTCACATGGCATTGACATAAGGGCTAGAAATATCTATAGGAGGAATTCATAAATTGCATTAGCTATATCACTCACAGATATATTCTGCAGGAAAAGAAAACGCTAGAGAATATCCAACTCCAGTTAGGATCATGGGGCTGTCCAAAGCTATTTTGGTATTTTAGAAATGTTTGTAGAGCACATTGCAGAATGTATTTAAAACTTTCATTAGCACTAGGCAACTGCCCAGTTTCCTGGTAGCTGTCACTTGAGACTAGCTAATGTCAAAGATTCCCTAGGTAATGGCAAGTACTGTGTGATGGAGGGACCAGATCAAAACAGCAATGTTCAACACATTGAGAAATGTCCCACCTCTCTCCCAGCCATTCAGGAGGCTGGAACAATTTTTATTTGGGGGGAGCCGTTGAACCAAACTGTAAATCCTGTAGATAATGGAAATTATTTCAAACCAGGGGGTGTGACAGCACTCTTTTTCCAGCACCTATTCAGCCATCCTTCTCACACTGATCTGGGTCCTGCCCCCTTCCTGACTTCTGGAAATAATGAGGGGCAGAGGACTTGCTTCAACGGTAAAAGCCAGAAAGAAGGATAAGCAGGGCCTGAGTAGCTTTGTGCTCAATAGGCAGCCAAAAAGACCAGGGAATCAGAGAGCATGAAAGTAGTTACCTGCTGTTTTGAAGGGATGAGACAATTTCAGATAAGGGCAGATATCTTAGGAGGTAGCTAGAGAAATTAAAATGTCTAATTTTCTAAAGGGGAAGTGGAGGCAGGGAGTGAGGTAATGTGGATGGTGAACCTTTTTGTTTGCACAAAGGCAGGGAGTTAGACTGGATATGAACCAATGCACAGTTATTCAGCACAAGCGTACTCTTCTTCAGTACACAGTGCTGAGGATGAATATCCTTATCCATAGGGTGTGAAGGATTACTATCCTTCCTGTCTTAGGAAAGGAGTCAAATACTCTGAAATAGTTTTTAAACAGAGGCAGTGATTCAAATACAGTGAACCAGTAGCTTCATCGTAATCACTACATTTGACATGATCTTTGTGTCCAGGATCCCATGAGCCTGTTTTGTATGTTGACAAACACAATGAAAACCCCATTTTTTCCCCTCTTCCTAGCTATAGCAACCCAAGCTAGCATGGAGTTTCGTCGGAAAGGATCACAAATGTCCACAGACACCATGGCTTCCAATCCCACCTTTGATGCAAGTGAATTTCCCGACAACTATGAAGCAGGAAGAGCAGAAGCATGCGGAACACTATGTAGGATATTTTGTAGCAAGAAGACTGGGGAGGATATACTTCCAGCTTATTTATCCCGGTACTAAGCTATCTTCTGATTGCTTTATTGCTATAAGTTTGTGGTAAAAATAGAATTTATTTTGAGTAAACAGCATCCAGTTTTCTCCTGAATCTTGTATTGCCAATCAGTAGATGATTGCTCAGCTCTTTAAAGATCCTGTGTCTAAGGCCCTCTGTCTAAATCAGAGGGGGATTTCTTGTCCTCTCTCATGACCTCAGTTATATCTGGGTTTTCTTGAGGATGCAGAATTTCCCTTCCTTTTGATGGTCTCATTTGGCCCTCCCGTAGTATTCTTTTCTTAGCCACTCTCAGTGAGAGAATTTTTTTACTGTGCTGACACAAGGCATATTTGTGTATTAGACACTGGAAGATGTTCTAATATGGTCTCCAGTATTACAAAAATGACATCAAGTAGACTTAATTTGTATATGGAGATCTCATGAGATGTTCTCTTCCAGAACTGTTGTGATATGACTTGCAGATAGTGAAAGGAAAAGCTGGAGACATAAACCAGTGATGTCTGTGAGGGTAAAATGTTCAAAAGCGAGTTAGGTGCTTACGAGCCTAAGTCCCAATGACTTTAAATGAGATTGAGGAGTCGAACTGCTAAGTCACTTTTAAAAATGGAATTTAAATTTTCAAGTCACTTAAATGCTTCTGAAAAACTTATCTTTCAATGTAATGTATTTGAAAAGATTTATTGTACTCTGCATGAGCTGATGTCTGCTCTTTAGTTTTGCTTTTACTGAAATTAGGCTATCCGTGTTATTGGGTTCACCCAGTAAGGCAGAAAATTTGTTAATCTGAAAGTACATTTCATTGAATAATGCAGGTAATACAGAAACACAGGTTTTAAAGTGACAGTCAATTTACGTCTTTCTTGTGTCTGAGAATTGTTTTACGTACTATTGCTACATGTGACATATAAGTAAAGATTAGAGAAAACATAACTCCTCCGTTTATCAATTTGTTTACTTTGTGCATGTTAACAGCATGTAGTGTAGTCCATTTCTGTGTTTCCCCCTAAATAGTGAGTTCCTCCTGTTTTTGTGTAAGAGATTCACACAACCAAAAGGGGGGAGGGAAATACTTTTTTAAAATCAGGAATGGAAAAACCAAAACCTTTGCATGAGGACTCAGTAGAAAGTATAGCAGGCTGAATAAAAGTCATTATTTAAACAATTATTTTTTTATACATAAGTTTTTATTTGCATGTTGTTAGTTTTTTGCTTTCCATTTTATGTTGCTAAATTGCTAAACTGGATGTTCAGTATTTGTTTCTTTAGTTTCCTAAAGGTTTGTAGGAAAAAGTCTATGTAAAAATGTGAAATTATAAGAAAGGTCACACTTAATGTATTTACCAATGCTGAAAAAGACAAGAGCAGGCCCTTGTTAGCATCTTTCTCAGAGAACAACACACATTGAAACAAAATTGGGAAGACTCTAACCTGTGCTATATTCAGAACCAACATCACCTAATCTATGAACTTCCACAAGTCAAAGCTGAAATGCCTTGACCTGGCTGTATTCCTCCATCAGGGTCTGAAGTCAATGGGCTATGTGCTCTAAGTCACTTTACATTTGAAAATGCCACTTTTAGGGACCTGAATACAGGTTAGGAGCTTAAGTGAAGGCTCCTGGTTTCTGAAATAATTTGGTCTGTATTTTAATTTAAAAAGTTTAAAAATCGGCATTGACTAACGACCAATCTAGTTGCTAATGCAAAGGCTCTTTCTGTACAAATCATGTAACCCTGTTCTTCCCTTTCAGATTTTACATGCTTTTAATTCAGGGCTTGCAGATAGCAGAGTTTATTTGTCACCCAGTGCTGGCCAGCATTATTCTAAACTCGCCTCCTTTGTTCTGCTGCGACCTGAAAGGGATCGATGTGGTGGTTCCTTACTTCATTTCCGCCCTCGAAACTATTTTGCCCGACAGGTAAAATACTTTTTTCATGTAGATGTCACTGGGTTTTTTTATTTTAGCATGTTACTTGTCATTAGATTTCGGTGATGCATTCTAAACTGTACACTGAGAGTCATTGTGCCGCAGTAAATATAGGTTAAACAGAAACATTAGTGCTTGTAATAACTCTGGCTTTATAACAGTAATATGTAGCACACCTAGAGCACCTTGCATTTCCTTAACTTTAACTAGACTTCATATTTGTGGGATATTTATGGGTGGCTCTGACAGTAATTATTTAATTTACCAACATCATATTTCAAAATGTACAAACTAAATATCCTTAAATCAACTTTTAAGTTTTCAAGCAGCATTTTTCTTTCTTTGCCTATCTGTAAATTTCTATTAATAATGCCAGAAATATTTTGTCAGTTTGTATGCATACGGTTAAAGCGACATTTGCTGACATTTACCAATTAAAAATCGAATCCTTCCCAGCCTGTCTTTAACTAATTGTGTTGGGGTTTTGAAGCAATACTGGCCTGTATTTCCTTTCTAAGGAGCATAATGTTCTAGTCTCTGGGGAGCTCATGTGAATCTAGCAAACCTATGTCTGGGAGCATATGTACTTCTGTGGGCAAGTTAATGATAGAAAAGTAGGGAGGTGTCATTTGTTTAATAAAAATCTACAGAATCATAATTTCAATCAGAATTAGAATTTCTTTAGTGTGGGAGGGGGGATTCGCTGCCCTTCCTCCTGCACCTGGCTTCCTGCTCCAGCTGCTATGGTTGGTGGAAATTTTGATAATACAATGTTGTTGGAAATGGGTCGAGTTGGGTATGATTCGAAAGCCCCTTTCCTCTGCTAACACAACAGCACTGAACGTGACAGAGAGAACAATTATGTAGATATGTATTTAATCATGTTTAAAAATCAGCTTTTTAAAAAATTATACTTTTAAACAGACATATCAAACATGCAGTCATCACAAAGTTAAATTGTGGCCCTCAGTTGATAGTACTGTTATCAGTTAATGATCAGAACATGATACCCGATTAACTTTTTGAATGTTACAGATTACTATAAATGGAAGGAGCACTTCAAGCTGATTTGCTATCACTGGCGCAAAAAAAAAAAAGTTTGATGGTACTGATTACCAGCTTTGTTTATTGTATCAAAAGAATTGTAATGAGGCACTTGTTAAGATGTCAGCATCCAGCCAGAAATTACTCGAATCCATCTGTAAATGGTATGCATATGTTACATAACATACATTACATACCATAATTAATTACAATCAAAATAACCTATTACAAAATCGCTTTTTTCCTTTTGGTCTTGATAATTTTCAGACATCAATGGGGAGATGAAGAGTACTGACTAGTAGCTGAATCATTGGAGAATACCACCGTGGAAAAGCTATTTAAACTCAGTGCTCAGTGGCACCTTATATGCTATAATAAGTGCACCCATAAACTGGGTTTGAGAAGGTTGAAGAGGAAGTAAATGAAACATCAAGAAAAAGTTGAAGATGCTGGGACAACTGCCAGCTGTGGGCAAGACTTGCCTTATATTAGGTCCCAGGGCATGCATTAAAAAAAACAAACAACCTGCATCATCTGTGATATAGAAACACACACATGAACACTCATTGCCCTTTAAAATGTCATCTTTGGAAAGAAGATTGATTATTTGAAGTCCTTTTCCAAAAGGTGCAGGACTCACAGGACCAGTTTCATGTCTCCAGTGTACATTCTGTTCTAGCTGATCTATGTTACAGAATGGATAAAGCAATTCAATGAGGTTGAATTGGTGACAGTCAACTTTTGGGATGGTGTGACGATACATGAACGCGATTGAGTCTTTGCTGCCCTTTATTTGATTTGTCAGGACTGCTAATTGGAATTTGCACATGGCAGCACTGGAAGACTTTATGAAATATTTTTTTGCCAACTATTCTGCGATGACTGCCTGAGACCTCGCTGAAATAAGAGGTGTAGAAAAGTCTGACCCTAAAACCTGGGAGGAATTTTGAAAAGGAAATTGGGTTGTTAAAAGGTCACCATCTGCCTTCTGTGCGCTTGGTTCAGATGAAGCCATAAAATGCTAACACAGAGCATTGAAAATTATTTGGTGGGGGGCATAATACACTTCCAAATGCCCTTTCCCAGTTTTTGCAGGCAACCTCAGATTTTGAATGAAAAAGTAAGCGTGGCTGGGGTGACTTCCCTGGTTCAAGTAACCAAACACCATCTAGACTCATTAGGTGCTGTTAAATGCCAAGAAGCAGCATTTTTAAAGCTACAGGTTGAGCTTGCTTGGATTGGCAACCCATTCATGTATGACAGACAGGAGCTCATTAATATTATGACAAAAGAAGTCTTCAGTGATGAGAGAGCTGAAAATGTCAGTTGAATGGATACTTTGGGTCATGGCTTGTATGAAGTCTTCAGAACCCAAAGAATTATCCAAGGCTCCATTAGTCTGTGGGCGCCCATCAAGAACAACAGACTGAAGTTGTGCTTGAATGCAAAGAAGAAAGTCAGAGTGAAGGTGGCAGGAACTATTATAGGGCTAACTGCAGACAGGTCATTCTTTTGCTAGTCTAGTCATGTCCAGATCTCGATGCGATGTTGGTCTGTGAGAGATTTTGGGAAAGTACAAGTTCTCCATGGTACCACGATTAATGTTGGAATCGGATGGAACAATACATATGTGCCAGCAGAAAAGCAAAATAATGCACATCTTGCATGGTCTGCCTAAGCTAGCAATTACTGACCAGTACCATATGCCAGCAGAGGCCTTTTAGGGTAGCATTCATACATGCTATGGCTCAGATACAAGCTCTTGACAAGCCAGAAACTCTTAACACCTGCCAAGATTTGGCTAAGCACTTCATTATGAAGCTATGGAGAAAAATACTGGACCTATGAGAAGATCTGCCTCATGTTTGACATGTATGTAGAGGAATCAATTAAACATATTACCAGAAAGAAGAGACTCCATGAAAATGCAGCTGTCCCGTACAAAATCATTAACTCCACAATCATGTCCAGTGTTGCAGTGAAGAAGCTACTGTCTCATAGTCCATGAAGGACGAATTAATTTCATACCTTGCAGGAAAAGTGCTCCTGCATGTGAAGAATTTCTTGAAGAATTTTGTTGTCACTTGACATAATAAAGCTGCTGCCTCTCAGTATTCAGTGGTGTTTCTTCATAGTTCCTGTGAGGAGGCTGACACTAAATTATCATGTATGCCATCAGTGTCACAAAGAGGTGATACTAAACTCTGGTTTTGTGCATAAGACACCGATGTTCTACTGGTCTCTTGAGATGCTCTCCAAGCCTTCCTGAAGATTGTCTTTGATCCTGTTATTGAGGAACAGAATCACTATATATCCCTCAGAGATGTGTTGCTATTGCTCGGACTATTTAAAAACTGCTACGCTGCCAGGTTTCCATGCCCTTTCAAGATGTGACACTACTGGAAAACTGTCTGGAAAAACAAAATTATCTTACTGGAAGGCATTTAATGCAGCCTCCAAAGACTCTCTTGTCACTCTGAAGGTGCTCAGAATGGCTGAGATTTTCATTAAGAACAGTCATACTGGGTTAGACCAATGTTCCATCTAACCCGGTTTCCTATCTTTTAACACTGACCAGTGCCAGGTGCTTCAAAGGGAATTAATAGAACAGGCAATCATCAAATGATCCATCCCTGTTGTCCACTTCCAGCTTCAGGCAATCCGAGGCTAGGGAAACCCAGAGCAAGGGGTTGCATCCCTGACTATCTTGGCTAATAGCCATTGGTTGACCTATCTGCCATGAACAACTACTCTTTTTCAAATCCATGATAGTTTTGGTCTTTGCAGCGTCCTCTGTCAATGAGTTCCACAGAACTGTGAGTTGTGTGAAGAAGTACTTATTTTGTTTGTTTTAAATCTGCTACCTATTAATTTTATTGCATTGACCCCTGGTTCTTGTATTATGTGAAGGAGTAAATACCACTTCCTTATTCACCTTCTGTACACCAGTCATAACTTTACAGACCTCTATCATGTCCCCTCTCAGTCATCTCTTTTCCAGGTTGAACAGTCCCCAGTCTTTTTAATCTGTCCTCATACGAAAAGAGTTCCATACTCCTAATCATTTTTGTTGCCCTTCTCCATACTTTTTCTAGTTCTAATATATAATTTTTGGGGGGGATGACCAGAATTGCACGCAGTATTTAAGGAGTGGGCATACCATGTATTTATAGTGCCATTATATTTTCTGTTATCTATTCCTTTCCTAATGGTTTCTGACATTGTTACCTTTTTTGACTGCCACTGCACACTGAAGAGATGTTTTCAGAGAAAATAGCCACAATGACTGAAATCTCTTTCTTGAGAGGTAATAGCTAAATTAGACCTCAGCATTTTGAATATAGTTGGAATTATGTTTTCCAGTGTGCATTATTTTGCATTTATCCACATTGAATTTCATCTGTCATTTTGTTGCCCAGTCACTTAGCTTTGTGAGATCCCTTTGTAACTCTTCACAGTCGTTTCTGGACTAAACTATCTTGTGTAAATGAAACAACAGATAATAAATGCACTAGAAAAGTTCACATGCTGAGTTTGCCATTTGAAGACCAGCATTATAGCACTTGCAGAGCTACATAATGAATGTTTTCCAAGAAGCGGACCATTGTTACCAATGAAGGGTGCGTTTATACCTTCCATGAAGAGGGCAAATTATGAAATAATGGAATGGCTCTGGGATGATTGAACACATCCAAAACTATCCTTCGCTATCAGGCATGGATGGGTCTCAGTAGATGGACTGATTACATCAGTTACATGTGAAATGCTATGTGCTCCTGAATCAACCCTTCAGCTAATGAAATGTTTGTATGCAAAGACCAGATGCTCACCATCCTGCAAATGTTTGGCCAGAAGCCTGCCAAGTGCAGCACAGATGAGGATCAATGTGACAATGCAGTGGTGCCATAGATGGAGACGACCCTGATGAGTTGATGTTTTCAGTCCTACATGTCAAGGATAACTTTCCTGAGATGATCAAAGAGCTGGTCAAAGTTACATAACTGCACTCAAAACAATGTAAAACTTTAAAGCCTACAAGTTCACTCAGTCCTACTTCTTATTCAGCGAATTACTAAGATAAACAAGTTCGTTTGCATTTATGGGAGGTAATGCTGCCCACTTCTCATTTACAGTGTCACCTGAAAGTGTCGCATGGCACTTTTGAAGCCAATGTTGCAAGATATTAGATGCCAGATATGCTAAACATTTGTATGCCCCTTCATGCTTTGGCCACCATTTCAGAAGACATTCTTCCCTGCTGACGATGATTGTTAAAAAAGCTTTAATTAAATTTGTGACTGAACTTGTTTGGGGAGAATTGTATGGCATTCTGCCATATATTTGTTTTATGGCAGTCTTGGTTGACAACATAGCACGTGCTGTTCGATTTAGAATGGTTTCACTGCAGATTTGACAAAATGCAAAGAAGGTACCAATGTGAGATTTCTAAAGATAGCTACCACACTCAACCGAAGGTTTAAGAACCTGCAGTGCCTTCCAAAATCTGAGGGGGGTGAGGTATGGAATGTGCTGTTGGAAGTCTTAAAAGAGCAGCTCTGATGCCAAAACTACAGAGCCCAAACCACCAAAAAAGAAAATCAACCTTGTGTTCGTGGCATCTGGCTCAGCTAATGAAAATCAATGTGCGTCAGTCTGCACTGCTTTGGATTGTTATTGAGCAGAATCTGTCATCAGCAAAGAGGCGTATCCTCTGGCAATGGTGGTTGAAGAGGCCTACGAATGTTTAGCATATCTGGCATATAAATACCTTGCAATGCCAGCTACAAAAGTGCTTTGCGAACGCCCCATTCTTATTTTCAGGTGACATTTGTAAATAAGAAGTGGGCAGTAAATGTAAACAAACTTGTTTGTCTTAGCAAATTGGCTGGAGAAGTAGGACTGAGTGGACTTGTAGGCGCTAAAGCTTTGCATTGTTCGGTTTTCGAGTGCAGTTATGTAACCAAAAAATCTACCTTTAGTAAGTTGCACTTCCATGATAAAGAGATTGCACTGCCGTACTTATATGAGGTGAATAAAAAATACTATTTTTGTTTTTTACAGTGCAAATATTTGTAATAAAAATATAAAATGAGTATTGTACACTATGTATTTAGTGTTGTAATTGAAATCAATACATTAAATGTAGAAAAACATCCAAAGATATTTATAATACATTTAAATTGGTATTTAACAGTGCATATAAAATGGCGATTCATTATGATTAATTTTTTTAATTGAGTTGAATTGTTTTGAGTTAATCGCTTGGGTTAACTGCAATTGACAGCTCTGGTTTTGTGTTTTGTGTTATTTTGGTAAATAAAAAATAAACTTGATTTGACTGTAGTATATAGAACTTTACTTGAGCCTTATGTCCAGGAATCTGTCTGACATATTGACAAATAATCTTTCATGTTATTCAGTGCAGGCTTTTTGCACTTTGTCTTACATATTAATAAATATCTCCATTATCCTGAGGTCATGCAAAAGAACTATTCTGTAAATTTGTCCCTTGTAAAATTTTGAGTTGATTTTCCTTCTGGCCTAGGAAGAAAAATTTCTTCTGGGCAGAAGAATTTACCTGGTATTCCTTACTGGAAAAAGGTTGATCTAAAGATGTTTTCCTAGGCAGTTTCTATCTGGTACAATGTGCCTGTGAGCAACTGCCTTAAATCATTGATAGTACTGAATTGATTTGTGACAGTGACTTTCTTGTTTTCTTGTTTCTCTGAGTGAAACTTAATAAATCAGTTCACTTGCCTAATACTCAGAGTGAAATCCTGGCCTCGCTGAAGTCAATGGCAAACCTATGAACTGAACCATGACAAGGCTAGGGGCAAGTCAGGCATGTTCAGACCTGTTGCAGAGCAGAATGTGTGGCACAAGGTAAAGAAGGGAACACCCTTTGCTAAAAAGGAGGTGGTATTTTTAATAGGGTTAATTTCCCTGCTGTACGTATGACTCTTAACTTGTGCTGCTGAATTGTAGTTTATCCTTCCAAAGGGCTAGCTACATGCACATTCTCAGCCATGGGCTCCCTTGTTTGGGCCCAGTTTTTAGTATATCTTTAGCAAAGTCAAACCCTTAACCCCTTTTTACACTGTATTTCAAATGTTGGGATTTGGGTATTTGTGTATTTACTAGTACTCCCAGAAATGTTTATTCCTTCTAAACAGTTCAGTGTAAGAAGTTAAATGTCAAATGCCCCTCTTCTTAGATTGTTTGTGCAATCTCGTTGGGTTTGAGTGTTAGACTAGATTGGGGAGTTAAAGAGCCTTATTCTGACCAGAAAAGTATAGATTAAAACCATGTCACACGCTTTTTGATTGATTGATCTGTTTTATGTTTGTAAAAGGACATCCTGTTTCTAGGTCTCCTGCAACTAATACTATACTGGACATAGCTAACTTGTTGAGTTTGTGACTGGATGCCCATGGAGCCAATACCAGGGCACAACTGGTTACCTTAATTTAAACTATAGTGTGTGAATGGTTTAGTAGAAATGTTTGCTGCTGTATTCCTTGTCTAGCTCTTCAGTATCAGAGTGTATACTCTACTGCTGTGTGGGCATCTGATAAAGTGCTTAAGCCTTGCCTACACAAGCACTTATGTCAGCAAAGCATTTGTTGTTTAGGGGTGTTGAAAAAACACACCTCCTTAGCAACATATATTTTGCTGTCATAAGCACTCATGTAGCTGCGTTATGCCAACGGGAGAGAGCTTTCTTGTCGACATAATAAAACCAGATCAACAAGCAGCGGTAGCTCTGTCTCTCCTGCTGACATAATGCTGTCCACATGAGCGCTTATGCTGGCAAAATGTATGTCACTTGGTTGTGGGTTTTTTCACACCCCAGAGCGACAAAAGTTTTGCTGACCTAAGTGCTAGTATAAACAAGGCCTTAGTCCTCTGTCCTGCCAAAACATTCTACTGGCTTAGTATGCAATGACATCCTATTGAAAACGGTAGGTATGAAATAGTGGTCATACTGGATCGGTATCTAACTGTATTTTAAAAACCTGACATAGAAGTTTGTGTGTTCGTTTGGTATCGAGAAGCTTCATTGTAACTCACTGAAAATGAAATAATGAGACTTACTGTGGTTCTTTGTGGCTTATTACCTGATGACTGTATTGTATATCAAGCTGTTAGTGTTTCATGTTGCAGTTGGAGGATTCGCCTTCTGGGTCTTTCTGCCTCTAATGCCTGAATTCTTAAAGCTCTTCACTGAAATGAAGACTCTATTCAGGCTGTTGTGCTGTAGCCAGAGCTACAGATACACCTTTCTGTTAACAAGAAACCCACTCATGCCCTACATTCATTCAAAGTCTCATCATTGATGATCCAAAGTAAGGCTTCAAAGCCCAGAGAGAAACAGCCTATTACACTGGAAGCTGTTTGTTAGGGGTATTGTGTGCCTGTAAATTTAATCAATACTGAATAAAATTAAATTCCAAACTCCTGTGAAAAGTTGATTAACTTGCTAATGCTTTTTCTTACTGGCAGGGAACTCTCGAAGTTTAAAACCTATGTAAACCCTACGGAGCTGAGAAGATCCTCTATTAATATCTTGCTGTCTTTGTTGCCTCTCCCTCATCACTTTGGGAACATAAAATCTGAGGTACTGAATTACCACAGTTGGTTTCTGTGATATTTTTTTTGTGTTAGCATTTTTCAGAAATAATCTATGTACAGTATGTTACACATGAAGTTGCAGAGCTGACCCAGTGGCCCTGTGGTTTGTCCTCTGCATCACTGCACAAATGGACACAGGTTTGATCTTTCTTCCAGGTTGTTAGTGCTGTTAAAGCAGCAAAATTAACTGTTCCGGGGCTGTAGAGGAAGTGAAAGCAGATGGCATGTCTTGCTTTACAGCAGCTCGTCTTAACTTTTCCAGACTACTGTACTCCTTTCAGGAATCTGATTTGTCTTGCGTACCCCCAAGTTTCACCTCACTTAAAAACTACTTGCTTACAAAATCAGACATAAAAACATAAAAGCGTTACAGCATATTATTACTGAAAAATTGCTTGCTTTCTCATTTTTACCATATAAAATAAATCAATTGGAATATAAATATTGTACTTACATTTGTGTATTGTGTATATAGACAATGGCTTGTTTGTATGGCGCTGCATGAAATGCTAGTTTGTGCTGACTTCACTAGTGCTTTTTATGTAGCCTGTTGTAAAACTAGGCAAATGTCTAGATGAGTTCGTGTCTGCTGTAAGACCTTTGCGTACCTCCAGGGTTACACGTACTCCTCGTTGAGAACAACTGTTCTACAGCATTCCCTCTGGCTAATATAAGACCAGCCACCATTAGGGGTTCCCAAGGGATGTGTCTCTGTCCCCAGACTACAAAAAGTGTGGCAATATGGGATATAAACTTGTGAAGAGAGGGATATTGTTGTGCTTACGAGTGATGTCACGCCAGTATATTTTAAGGAGATGAGCCTATCAAAGTCTAAGTATTTGGATATCTTAGAAGGTTCCTTCATCTTCTGAGGACTGAGATAATTGGGTTATGTTTGACTTCTGTTTTCCTTGTTATGCTGGAATTATAACAAGGCCAATTTTGCAATCTAGTTAACCGCTCCATTTAGCACTGACTCTGTTGTATCCAGCTCTTTGCTTATAGAGAAGATGTGGTACAGTACAGATATGGGTAGAGATGCAGAATGTCAGGTACTTTAGTTTTGGGTTAGTTAAATTACTTAAATTGTAAAACTAATCAAACAACAGATGCCAGTGGTTTGAGATGACCAAATCCATGTCTTTGCTAATTGATGTTCTTTCTTCAGGTTGTCCTGGAAGGAAAATTCAGCAATGATGACAGCTCATCATATGATAAACCAGTAACCTTCCTGTCCTTGAAGCTGAGGCTTGTGAATATACTAATAGGGGCTTTGCAAACTGAAACAGACCCGAACAACACTCAAATGATATTAGGTTATTTTAATGTATTTATTTATTTTTCCTTTTATGCTGGGTTACCGGAAAAGGGCCTCTCCTAACCTCTAGGATTGAGTTCTCAATATCATGCAGCAGAATACTGTGCAAACTACCAGTCCTATCATTTAGGACTTAAATTGCTGTGTGTTGCTAGGCAAGCAGAAAGTGACAAAGTTCCCGCCTTAAGTTCCTTTGCTTAAAAAATGACTTCACCATGAAATCATTCAGGTAGACACCTAAAAACTTCCCACTAATGTTTAGGAAGTATTATCCCATTTTACAGATGGGGGAATTGTAGGTACTGTGTCCATGCTTCTAATGCATTGGGCCCTCTGAACATGTAGTTATGTTTATCTGCCCCTAGCACTGCTGTAGCACCTAGAGGAAGCAATCAAGGTCAGGATCCCATTGAGCTAGGTGCTGTACATAAACTTAGACAGTCCCTGCCCACTTCTCTTTAAATCAGTGTCTGATGCCTTATCCTTGTAAAGCTTTCATAGTTTGTGCAGTGCATAAAAAAATCCAATCCCTATGATGCACACTTCCTATGCTTGCAGAGTAAACAGCCTTTTCTGATCTGAGTTCAGAGAGATTTTAATGAAAAAGGAGTTTGATCTCTCAGATTAAAAAATAAAAAAGCTTTGTTAAAAGCCTTTGAGTTGAGAGGAGCATAAAGAAACACACTGTCAATCCAAGTGGGTTTAAGATAATTTACAGCAAAATCTGAGCTAGTCTACTTCCCTCTGTTGAATTTCAGAGTCTGAAGCAAATTCCTGTGGCTGCCATAACCCCCTAAACAGACACATTTTTGTAGATTTCAGCGGCACACGTTGCTTGTCACATGTTTGACGTATAAGCAGTACATCTCCTCTTGTATTTTAATCTTCCAGGAGCAATGTTAAATATTGTTCAAGACTCAGCACTTTTAGAAGCCATTGGCTGTCAGATGGAAACGGTGAGTTTTTTTGTTATAAAGCTAACTTTTTATAGAGAAACCTATTACTGTATTATACCTACTTTTCTAAGATATCTAAGCTGTTTTCATAAGTTTTCACCTTTTTATTCTTCTAATATGTTTTCTAAGGGTGATTTCAGATCTGAAGAACACTAACCTTTAGAGTTTTTCCCCCTCATTCATACTGATTTCAATTTATAGAATGGTGCAGAAAGTCACTTTTTGAAAAGCCACCATCGCACTAACAGTGGCATTAGTACAGCAAGTGGAGGAAGCACAGAGCCTACAACTCCAGATAGTGAGAGACCAGCGCAAGCACTTCTAAGAGATTATGGTAAGGAGTTAAGGGTTTTTTTTTTTTTTTTTAATTGCCATAATATCCCAGTTTTACATAACTCCTTTCCAGGTCCTGTTTGAGTTAATGAGATCATTAGTTACGTGAACCTGCCTGGATATTTTCAGCCAAAAGGGAAGTGTATTGTGGGTAGACCCTTGGAGCTGGTGTTAATTGCTAAATCTTGCTTCTGTAGGTTTCTGTTAGCTTTTTGTCCTGGTATAAAAGTGTTTTTTTATATTCTCTTAACAGTAAGAGGAGCTTGAAAGCTTACAAAAAATGGGAGAGAAGTTAATAGACTACTTATCTTTATAATGTATGTTTTCAAGCCTCTTACAATTAGTGGCTGATACTGGGGCAGATCCTGAGCTAATGTAAATTGTCATAGCTCCATTGATTTTGGTGCAGTTGTGAAAATTTACGCAAGTTGATGATTTGCCCTTCTTAAATCATAGTTAAAAGGATTCTGGTTTGAATATTAATTATGGTCCTATAACAAAGGACATCTGCTACATAGGCCACTTGATATAGCATGTTAGAATTTTCTTTTGACTTTAGTCTGATATAGTTTGGATTGTGTGTGGGGGGGAGGGCACAGGAATTGAGTTCTTATAATAAAATCCATGCTGTACTAAATCTGCGTGCTGTGGTCCAGCTGAGTTTAGTGAAATCTTGGATTTCTGCTTGTGTCCACTTGTTGGTCTTTAGCGATTTAATCCGTGTTAACCAGATGGACCTGAGAACAGACCACCTTAATGTGCTGTCTACTGAAAATGTAGGTTCTAGGGGCCAGGTCCTTCACCATTGAAGATGAGTTTTTTTCCATTTACTTCAATGGTAAGGGAATGTATGCTTAGGTGTCACATCAGCTGTTGAACTGTATCTGTGCAGGATTTGAGTTTGTCTGGAAATGACTTACTTGATATCTGAATGCTGCTTTGTCAGCACATGGGTTTGTTTTTAATATGCATGTTTTAATTGGTATAAGTTTGCACTGAGACAAATGCTTTTGGCATGTCTTATGCAAAGTATCTATAGGATTCATAGTGAACTTTTTTCTGTGTATCAGTTACTGAGTTCTGTAACTGTGATACAGTCTAAAGACTGACTAATCATGTTTTGGCCAAAGACTTTTTAGATTTAGACATTCATTTTATTGGGTTCTTGTGCCCTATACAGACAAAATATAGTGTTCAGAATAGAAACATAATTTGGGAAGATCAGAAAACAGTTCTTATATTTTCATCTGGAGCATATAAGAAAAGTTCAAAAGAATATGATGGTCTGTTTTCAAATTTTAACTATAGCTGATGCTTGTGAGTTCTGCTACTAGTGTTCAAAAGAATGTCTTACTAAAAATTCCTGTGTTTTTGAATGTGGGATACGTATTCTTAATGACGATTCCTTTTTTCCCCTCATAATTCCCATGTCCCTTTTAGTATCTCTAGATATAACCTCTCAACAGCTTTCATTTCTGAAATCAGTTTGCCCCCTACTCTAGTCTTAAAAAATTATCCTCAAATATGAAATTATAAGGACAGCAGATACTGAAAACCTATCCTTTAATTTCAAGTCTGTGGTGCAGGAAAATCAAATGTTTGGAAATAATTGTAGTGTCATTGGATCTTTTTTCTGGAGGCTTAATTTTCTCAATGTCTGGAGCTAATCTTTATGAAATGCTACAGTAATTTTCAGTATATGTATTTTAAGTAGAACTCGATTTAATATTTGTACATCATATTAATGTCTGAATTAATTGTTATGAGTACTCAAACTATGAACTTCTTACAGAAATTTAAACACTATATCAAAAAGTTTCTGTATAAAGTAAACCTGCTGTTAGCCATTCCATTGTTCCACAATTTAAATGTAGTAGCTAGTATTATTCAGCATGCAGTGGCCACCTAAAATGTGGGTTTTAGATGAATTATTCTAACTACACTCAAATGATAAGTCCAGTAAAATATGTGTATAAATGCATAAAGAGAGCCTGCTTTGAGAGTAGAAACTAGACTGATTTATAACATGCTGGGGGCCATACACCAATTAATCAACCTGTGTAAAATTCACTAAATCTCTAGTTTCTGAAGTGTATGTAATTTTGTTTTCTGTGCTTATTGTGGCTGCTTTGGCTTGTGCCTGATGGATTGCTTTGCTTATTACTAATGCTTAGTTATTTTCCCTCCCTGTGGCATGTGGTATTGGGGTTATATCCTAGCTCTTAATACAGATACAGCATCTGGACTACTGATTCGCAGTATTCACCTGGTAACACAAAGACTGAACTCGCAGTGGAGACAGGACATGAGCATCTCACTAGCTGCATTAGAGCTTCTTTCGGGTTTGGCAAAGGTGAGATCTGAAGTTTCAGTTGTTTTGGTCTTAAATAATTCAGGGATTGTATCTAAACACAAGATGTCCTACAAAGAGAAACGGTAGAACTACTGATGGAAATATGAAGTTTGTTCTGCTGCTACTCCCGGCACCCAGTGAAAAACTGCCTATCAAATACCTAAAGTAATTTTAATTCATTCCATTGAGTACTTGGAAATCCAGCTTTAGAGTAGAAAATAAAATGTCCTTTCCTGCTTGAGATTTCCCTCATTTGGTGTTTTCACCTTCAGCCAAGCAACATCCCAGCATCCTTAGGGCAGCCACCATCAGCAGTTAAGACGTATACTGAATTGTCCGGACACTTCTTCTGACTCTGCACATGCGAATGCACCTCTGTAAAATATGAAGCCAGCAGTAGGGCACTTAAAGCTATGACTCAATGTTAAAGTGGGTGCCTGTTGGGCACAGGTGACTGCTGTGCTACTTCAGTTCCCAGACAGGAGGGCAGAAGAGACTTGCAAGACTCCAGACGTCTAAGGTTCCGTGATACGAGATGGCCTTCACTGCCCAAGGGAGAATGCAAGGCCTTCCGTAGATCACAAAGAGAACCAGGAACTCCTGGGGTCTGGTTAGCACTTTCATGTTGTAACTTCATTCGTGAGATTCCAGGATTTTTCTTTGCCTGACTTGAGGCTGGAGAGAGAAGGTGATTATCCTCTTATTTGATGTGCACAAGAATTGGTAATAAGAAATTATAGTTTTGTATAATTCTTGTTTTGATACTGAATGAATTGTTCCCTTGGGATTCCTAAACTCTTCCCATTCCTTCTGTTAGGATGGAAGTGTTTTAGGACAGGGACTGCCTTTTACAGTGTGTGTGCAGAGCTTGGCCTAGTGGGCTCTCACGCTGTGTGTCTCCTCTGGATGCTACCAGAACATATGATCAGAGAAATGGAGGGCTAGGAGGGACCTTGAGAAGTCACCTAGTTCAGCTCCCTGCACTGAGGCAGGACCATGTAAACCTAGGCTGTCCCCACAGGTATTTGTGCAACCTATCCTTTAAAACCTTCACTGATGAGGGTTCTACAACCTCCCTTGGCAACCTATTCCAGTGCTAACTATCCTTACAATTAGATTTTCCTAATACCTAATCTTAATCTCCCTTGCTGTAGATTAGCTCGTCCACTGAAGGTATGACCAGAAGTAATCATAAACTCAATACTCCAGATGAAGCCTCATCAAGGCCAAGTAGAGCAGAACAATTACCTCCTTTGTTTGACAAATTCATAGATTCCATGGCCAGAAGGGTCCACTGTGATCTTCTCATCTGACCATCTGTGTAATGTGGGCCATAGGACTTCCCCAAAATAATTCCTAGAATATATTTTTTTAGGAATTATTTTGCAGAAGTTCTATGGCCCATGTTATACAGGAGGTCAGACTTGCTATGACACCCCATTAATACAATTCAGAATGATATTGGCCTTTTCTGCAACTGCATCATATTGTTGGTTCATACTCAGTTTGTGATCCATTATAACCTCAAGCTCCTTTTTGGCAGCCCTGCTGCCTAGCCAGTTATTTCTGCAGGTTTTATAAGCATATTCTCCACTACATTATTCATGAAAAGGTTGAAAAATGCCAGACCGAAGTCAGAACCATTCAGGGTGCTACTAGCTGCATCCTCCCAGTTTGACAGCAAGCCATTGATGGACTCTACTCACAAAGTAATCAGCCACTTGTGCATCCACCTTATGGTAACTTCATCTAGACCACATTTCCCTAGAGTGCTGATGAGACTATCATGTGGGTGTGTGTCAGTCAAAAGCCCAAGGCCAAATCTGCACTATGGGGACTATAGCAGCTGTGCTGACATAACTTTGTAGCATAGTTGCAGCCTCCAGGAATGGAAGGAGTGTTCCTACAGTGGTGGAAAAACATCTCCCTGAGTGTCAGGAGCTGGTCAACAGAAGTATCCTTTCATTGGCCTAGCTGCATCTATACATGTTAAATAGGCATCACTATGTTGTTCGGGGGTGGTGTTTTTATACCCCTGCATGCCATTGCTTTGTCAACCTAAACTTTAAGTGTAGACCAGGCCTTGATTGACTCAGATGTATCACATCTATGGATCTCCGCATCCACTGGGCCAGTAACCCTCTCAAAGAAAGAAAAGAGATTTGTTTGTCATGATTTGTTCTTGACAAAACCATCTTGGCTATTACTTATCACCCAGTTCTCCTTTATGGGCTTACAAATGGATTGTTTAATAATTTGTTCCAGAATCTTCTTCCAGAATCTTCGTAATTACTGCACTGATTGACATCCACATTACCCTCCCTTGGATCAGTGGAGTGCGTCCTCACAAGGAGCACTTCCACTGACCTCCGAGGGGCAGTGTCAGCTGAGGGACCGGGCTCTTGGCTTCCTGCCAGAAGCCCCACGGTCTAGCTCCCAGGGGGCTGTCCCCCTCCCCCTTTTCCCTCCAGGAGTCAGCCCTGGGCTTCTCCCATCCCCGTTCCCCATTGGGAACCAGAGGAAGCCACCAGGTGGCTTCCTTCCTCCCCGTTCTCAGGGGAAAGCAGTCCAGGGCTGCTTGCCTCTGAGGAGTTGGGGTCCAGCTGCCTCAGCTTCTTGCCTTCCCCCCCATACCCGGTCAGCCTTGTCAATTTCATGCCTCAGCCTTGAAATTGACAAGGCTCCTTGGCTCCCAGTTGGGAGTGAGCATAGAACCACCAAAGGCTTGACCCTTTACAGCTGGGTGCTGGGCTCCAGCCACCTAGGGCTTGCAGCAGCCCGGGCTTCTCGCCCTGCTTCCAGCCTGGAGCGGGAACCAGCTACCCTAGGCTTGGGCTTTCTTGTCATGAATGACAGCCCCACCACCAATGTAAGGGGAGTGTGTACAGTGACACTGCGTCACTCCAGCTATGCCAGCAAAAGCCCTACACCTCTCATCCAGGTGGTTTTACTTTGTCAAAAAAACAGGGCAGTTTTGTCAGCGAGGGAGGGAGAGGATGGGAGGAAGATGATTGCAGTGTGTGCACCAGTACTGTTTTTTGTTGACAAAAGTCACCTTTTTTCAACAAAACTCTCTAGTGTAGACCACTCCTGAGATTGCATCAGGTAGTTCCTTAAGTACCTTATGTGAATTTTGTCCGGCCCTGCTAACTTGAAAACTTCTAACTTATCTAAATATTCTTTCTCCAGTTCTTTCCTTATTTGGGTTTTTGTTCCTTCCTCCTGATTGTCAGTATTAATTGTGTTAAGCATCTGATAACAATTAACCTTTATTGAAGATGAAATATAATTGACATTAAATACCTCAGCTTTCTTGATGTCTGTGAGCTCTCAATCCCTGCTAAGCAGTGGACCTACGTTTTCCTTCATCTTGCTCCTAATGTATTTATAGAACCTCTTACTATCTATCATATCCCTTGCTAGGCATAACTCATTTTGTACCTTAGACTTTCTGTTTGTCTTTTGTTCTCCTCCTGAGCAGTTTGTCCATCCTACTTTTTTTTTGTTTTTTTTTTGATCTGCAGGTCATTAATGAGCTCCTGATGAAGCCATATAGGCCTCTTACTATTCTTCCAATCTTTGCTGATATTTGCTGTTCTGCCTTTAATATTGTCTCTTTGAGAAACTGGCAGCTCTCCTGAACTTCCCACTTAACTTTTCTTCCCCATGGTCCCTACCTACCAGTTCTCTGAAATCATTAGTCTGCTTTTTGAAGTCCATTGTCCTTATTCTGCTGCTCTCCCATTCCTTCCTTTCCTCAGAATCGTGAAATCAGGATTACTTTCACCTTCAGATTTGCAACTAATTACTCCCTGTTTGTCAGAAACAAGTTTAAAATGGCTGCCCCCTGGTTTCCTCCCACCTTCTGAAATAAGATTATATCCCCAACACATTCCAAGAACTTGTGGAAATTTTGTGTTTTGCAGTATTACTTTTCCAACCGAAGTCTGGTTGCTAGTCCCCTATTACTATCATGTCTTGTGTCTTGGGTATTTGTGTTTTGTTCTAGGAATGTCTCATCCTTTTCATTCTCCTGATTTGATAGTGTATAGAAGACCCCCTATAATGAAGTCACCCCTGGTTTTTTTCCCTTTTTATCTTCACCCACAAATTGTCAACGAGCCTGCCTCTCACTTCCTTCTGGCTCTCAGAATAATTGAATACATTCTAGATTCTCTTCCCTTTTTTCTCTGCCTGAGCTTCCTAAACAAGCTATATGTCTCTATACCAATATCCCTGTCGTGAGATTTATCCCACCAAGTCTCTGTGATGCCAGTGAAGTCATAAGTTAGCTTGTATACTAAATCCTCCAGTTCTTCCTCTTTATTTCCCATACTCCTTGCATTTGTGTATCGACATCTAAGATGTTGAGCAGCTTTCCCCCACTATATTTCCCTTTTGTTGTTCCTGTGACCCTATTATAACTTACTTTTCCTTCTCCCCCCCCAAAAACAAACTTCCAGATGTCTGTCAAGTTCATCTTATTTTATATACCTACCTGCAGGCAGTTGTCACCTGCCCCTCTGAGCTTAATTGAAGGCCCTCCTTACGAGGTTGTCTGATCGGTGTGCAAAGATGCTCTTCCCCTCTGTGGGCAGGTAGACTCTATCCTTCCTAGCAGTCCTCCTTCCTGGAGCAGCATCCCATGGTCAAGGAAGCAGAGTCGTCGTATCAATGCCATCTGCACAGCCATGTGTTCATCTCCAGAATTCATCTGTCCCTGCCTGGTCCTTGACTCTCAGCTGTGAGGATGGATGAGAATACCATGTGCGCGTGTGATTTTTTTTTCACCCTTTCTCCCAGAGCTGTATAGTCACGACAGATCTGTTCAGAGTTATATTTGGCAGTATTTAGTGCCCACTAGAAATAAAGGGATGAGCCTCAGCATCCTTTCCATAATGTCTTGGATGCAGGCTCCCTGCAGGCAGCAACTTCCTGGTATGTCAGGTCAAGTTGGCAGATAGGTGCCTCCATCCCCCCCCAGTCACCACCACCCTATGCCATCTCTGCTTAGGGGTAGTGGCCATGAGCCTCTCAAACTTGGAGAAGATGGCTTCTCTTCCTCAGCAATAGGGTCTGATCATCTTCTCCTGTTGCCAGTACAGCACACTGGTTCTTGACCTTGATGGACTGGGTGGAGGTGGAGCACTGCCTACTGCCTGAGGTCTCTTCCCCACAGAGCTGCTGTTCTCCTTCCTGTTCTGGTGCTTCTGTAACCTTCTATAGTCCTCTAGTATTCTCTATCCAGGATGTCTCCATGTACATCCTGTCAGTGAAGTCCTCGCCTGATAAATAACAATAAGCTCTTTGACTAGGATATGTCCCAGTTTGTGTCTTGGCTAGCACTGAGACTGTTTGGTACCCAGTAAATAAATAAAAATCCCAGTCCCTGTGAGAATCTAAATTCACCATGGGAATAACCACCAGAGTGCCACTGGGAGGTCTGCAATCATTAGAGATGGTTTGCCCTGAGAACAGCCTTTAGAAGAGTTTGAGAATTGGGAGGAACCAGACTTATCCACTTCAAACCACTTGGCATTGAGAGAGTCTCTAAAGGCAGCCCCACTCTGGACATCCAGCTCCGGGCTGGAGGAAAGGCTGCCCCTGTCTTAGGGCTCAGAGCTGTCTACCCATCAACACGGTGTGATGTAGATGTATACACTAGCAGGCAAAGTGTTTATCTGAGGCAGGAATTTTAGCTCCCTGCTTTAGGCGTGGGGGACTGCCTTGTTATAGGAGAGGCTTTAAGATGCAGCTGAATTACAGGAAGCAGGGAAATCTAAGTGTGCTGATTGCATCAGGGTTTACTGAATGGGTAGAGTAATCCAATTTGGAGGAAGGAAGAAGGGAGGACAGTTCTTTATCTTTAACTCTTTATCAACCCAAACTGTGTCCCTCAGTTTGTGATACTGTTCACTAGCTTCCAAGGTCTTGGGTTGTGGCTCCATGGTTGTCTTACCAGGCCAGAAATTCCTTCCCATTTATATGTTGGGGAGTTTCCCACTAATGAGTTGTAGAGGGGCCTGGCAGAGGAAGCAAAGTAATTACTGCTGAAAGGATCTGTTCCACAAATTGCTTTCCTTTCCTCTTTCCCTGAGAGAAAGCTGCAATGTTAACTAAAGACTGAGAGCAGAGAGTTTTGTGGTAGGAGTGAAGTCACACAAAAGAGATGGTTGTTAGTGATGCCATAATCCAGAGAAGTGGATAGGACCAGTTACCTGAATGAGAGGGGTGACAACCCATTAGTTCCAAAATAAGGAAGCTAATCAGAAATCAACTTGCAGCGAGTCCCCTAGTAACTCAACTAGTGTCCTCAGTTCTTTAGATGCAAACCAGTTCATACTGCAATAAGATTTATGCAAATCTCTCTGCTGTAACTTTTGTGTTCCATTGCATATCAGCATTCCATTAAACCTGTCTTACTTCCAGTGCTTTCATGTATCTCAGAGAGTGGTGCTGAACTGTTTCTTTTGTAGTTCATGGCATTTAGAAGCACTAAAACAAGTTTTCTCTTCTCTGAAAGAGTTCCTGAAGAAATTCTCAGCTGACAGTGTCTCCGCTGCTTGCTTTACTTAGGTAAAGGTGATTGTTGATTCAGCCGACAGAAAGCGAGCTATTAGTTCAGTGTGCAGTTACATTGTGTACCAATGCAGCCGTCCAGCTCCACTCCACTCCAGAGATCTACACTCCATGATAGTTGCAGCATTTCAGTGCCTCTGTGTCTGGCTCACTGAACATCCTGACATGATGGATGAGAAGGTGAGAAAATCTGTGCTGTTGCTGTTTAATGAAGGGAGGTTTACAGGTACGTTAAATTCTTGCTGTTTTGTGCTAGAAGACTACCACACCTAAACCACCTGTTCCTATACATATGAAAAGTACCTATTTCCGGCTTGAAAGAAACGTAGTCAACTTGAAATCCTATAAACCTAAACTTACTTGTGGCTCACTCTAAGTTGCATTGCTAGAGGTGAGGGATATGGATTTGGAATTGTAGGGGCTTAAAGGGATGTCATGGAGGGATGATCCCTGATCTCAGAATCGGTGGTGATTGGGGAGGTTGAAAGCAAGTTCAGGGGGTAAGAGGGCATAGATATAAAAGGGGGGTAGGGTACTGCAGGGGCGAGGGGGAAGCAAAGGGACTTGGAGGCAGACACCTTCCTGTCTGAGCAGGGCTCCTCTCTAGCAGGCCTTATCTACAAAGTGACTTAAACTTTTGGCACTTGTTTAAAAAGACAGGGAAATACCCTGACAGAAAGTGAGTTTGAAAAGAGTTAAATTGAAAGTGTGTTTAGGGGGAGTTCAACTAATGCCCTCACAAACCACTCACCTTTTTTACAAAAACCTGTGCTTAAAAACAACCTTAGCAAGTGTCCAAAAATGAACACATGAAGGCTCTAGCCACTTCCCCACTGCTACAGAGTCCTTGGTTACTCACTCACATCTGTCTAGGTTGGGAGGTTGAGAACTGGAGACCTAGTGAAATGATGATGTGATGAGAGCTGTGAAATGGAAGTTGAATAACTGAGAGGAGAGGGGTTTTTTAGTCAGACTGCTTAAATTGTTTTATGCAGTATAATTGTAGCTGTGTTGGTTCCAGGATATTAGAGTGGCAAGGTGGGTGAAGTAATATCAATAAATGATCCTAAGTCATCCATCTTGTCTCTCTCAAACTGTTCTGTCTGTTAACTTCCTAACATTTTAGGTAAAGGAAGCCTTTCTTAAAGATTCAGCATCCTTAGCCCTTCAATTAAGGTGTGGAAGCTTACAGCAAACGAGCTCTGAGACGCACAACAAAACCGAGAGTAGAGCAGATCTGGCATTCCATAAAACTGATGAGATAAAATAAGCAGGAGAAAAAGCCACCACTTCCTGCCAAGTCTATATCAATTATAAAGAAGCAAAAAAAGAACATACACCCAATTTAAAAAATATTCCTTTGGTCACCTTTAGCAATGTTCTGCAAACAGTGTTTTGTTTGGGAATCGTTCTTAGGTGGTGGCTAGCAATAGTAGGTGTAAACATGCTTATATAGAAGGGTAGCATTTTTTCAAGGGACAGATTCTCAGATGGCATTAATCAGTTGATTTCAGTGGAGCTGTACTGACCTACAGCAGCTGAGGAGCTAGCCCATTATGGTGACAGTGCTCCTTTTATATCTGTCTTTTAAATTGTTCTGTCTCAGCAGCTGCATATTTTGAACATTCTGGGCCAATTTTTAATGTGCACCCACAAACAGTTATTTCTTTTGTATCCAGAGATACCCTGGGTTTGTGCACAAATACACACATATATCCTTGCAAACTGGCCCCACAACCTCAAGGCAGCAGTGTGAAGATGTGTTTTTAAAGTAGCACTTAAACACCATGAATGGTCATAGTCCTGAAAGGTTTTCATTTTTTATCAAATGTGTTCTCCCTGTGGATTGGGGCTGCGCTTTTAGATCTTTGGCAGCATGGTCTCAGTGGACTTCGTGAGGTCTTTCACACATAGAAGGTTTTTAACATTGATCACACATTAACTATATTCAGTAAACTCAAATCATCACTTTATATGCCACATCAGTGAGGATATGTCTCTGCTGATTCTGCTGCGTTGGGGTCCACAGATTGACACAGCGGGATTGATTAAGCAGCCAGTGGAGACCCACTCAGTCAGTCCCGGAAGTGCTCTCCGTTCAACGCAGTAACTCCATCCTCCAGAAAAGAGTAATGCTGTGTCAACCAGAGGGCATTTCCTGTTGACACAGTGCAGCAAAGATGCCACAGTAAGGGAGTGTAAGTAAGTCAACGGGAGATACGCAAGCTACATACTATTGAATGTGTATCTCCCGTTGACCCAGAGCAGCAGTGTAGACCAGGCCTAAGTGATGATTCATTCTGGATCCATGAGATGGTCTTTAATCCCTTTAATAATATTTTAGAGCCCATTATAGTGGGATGGCATGTGTTAGTAAACCATATGTAAATTCCATGGCTTTCCTCTGAGATAAGTTAATCTTTCTAGTGGAACAGACAATTTTTTGCAGCAACACTGAAAGCTACACCCTACCTTGCAACTGCTCATAAAGAAAAGTTTTCACTCTTTGGGTTTTTACATGAAACTGGAGCCATCATGACAGCAATTCAAGAAAGTTCAGCAGAATGGCCCCACCACCAGAAGCCCTTCTGTCAGTTACAGCTGGGGATGCACTAATTGACTTCCTGTGTGTCTCAGTAGATTTGATACTGTTGAGCTATTTAGTTGTAACTTTTTCATTCAGGTTGAATGGGCAAGCTAAGGCTTTTATTTTGCATTATGAAGGCTCTTTGCGATTGCAAGGGCTAGAAATTTTGAAAAGAAAAGAAAAGCTGAATATGTGAAGAAAAGAGCAGCAATGCTCTGATGTTCTGCTTAAAACATCAGAAACATGACACAGTCTCTCTGAAATGCATGTAATGCATATCTGCTTAAATATTTTACAGAAGACATTTTCTGGATCACTCTTAATAAAATCATCTTGGCTGTCTTCTACATGTATAACTGTGAAGAGATGGCTTATAATTTGACTTTATAGCATTTAGCAGCATTGTTCTATAATGTGTTTTCGAACAAATTTGGCAAAGCTTTTTGTAGGGCTTCTATTCTTGCATTCTCATTTTTGCATACGTGTGCAGTTGGGATAGTCTTCTAATAGTGGCAAGAGCCTCTAAAGTATACTTGATCAGCAAAACTCACATGGCAAAACTTCATTTGAGTTGACAGTACATCATTAGAGAGACAAGGTGGGAGAGGTGACATCTTTTTATTGAGTCAGCTTCTGTTGGTGAGAGAGACAAGCTACACAGGGCTCTTCTTTAGGTTCTGGGAAAGGTGCTTAGTATGTCACTGCTAAATACAAGGTGGAACAAATAGTTTAGTGTAGGTAGTTAGCACATATTCTAAGGGACCAATCAAGGTGAAGTGACCAGCACCCTAGCAGTCTAGGACAAAAGGGTTAGTAGGTTACAGATTGTTGCAATAAGTCATAAATCCAGTATCTTTATTATGACCATGATTTTTAGTGTCTACCAAAGTTATGAATTTAAGCTCACAGGCTTGTCTTTGGAAAGTATTGTGCAGTTTTCCTTTTGAGGGTGAGGATTGATAGGTCTGCTATCAAGTGATTGCTTTGTGAAATGTGTGCACCCACATGTGGTTTTGTCTCGTATCATTTTCTTTGTGGGTTCATTTGAGAGCTTAGTGATTGTCTGGTTTCACCCACATAGTTGTTTCTGGGGCATTTAATACACCTGATGAAGTATACCACATGTTGAGATCGGTATGTGTAGAACCCATAGATCTGGAACGGTGTGTTGAGAGGTGTTGATCATTGTAGCAGTGGACATGTATCTGCAGGTTTTGCATCTGTTCTGGCAGAGTCTGGTACTGCTTTGAGTTGGTGTGTCCTGGTCAGTGGGGAGTTTACTTCTGATCAGCTTGGAGAGGTTGTGGGGGCGCTGTTTGAAACCCAAATGAAGGGGTTCAGGAAAGATTTCTTTCAGGATGAGGTCCTCATTGAATATGAGGTAGTGGTTTTATTTCTGTATTGAAGCAGCTTCTCTTGGGGTATTTGGGTGGCTCATATGATGTGCTCTACTTCTCTGGTGTTGTCTTTGTTGGGTGAAGGTGGTTTTGAGTGTGTTAAGGTATATTCCTGGACTTTCTTACCATAAATTATGCTCTGTGATCTGACTGCCTTGCTGTAGATAACCGATTTCTTGGTGTGTTCGGGGTGGGAATGAGGGTAGGTGTATTGATCTGCGGTTATAATGATGATCGTACGTCTTTGTCACATGAAAGTCTTCAGGGAGAACCGGATGTGAATGTTCTGCTTTAAATAGTTTGTCCCTTCTCCTCTTTAGGACTGTTTAAAAGAGGTGTTGGAGATTGTGGAATTGGGCATCTCAGGAAGTAAATCCAAAACCAGTGAACAAGAGGTCAAGTACAAAGGAGATAAAGAACCGAATCCTGCCTCCATGAGGGTGAAGGATGCAGCTGAAGCTACATTAACATGGTATAGCGTTCATCAAAATATGTCCACTTCCTGGCAGGGTATTGCTGCTGGGAAAATTAACATTCAGAAGAAGACTGTTTTAGTGGGTGGGGATGAAGGATGGTAGACTGGGCAAGTTGGGATATATATATAGACAGAGTTTTTACTTTCTAACTTCACAAGAGGTTTACAAAAGAGGATACCTGCCGCCTTCTTTTGTTGCCCTTGACAGTAAATTGCCATGCAGTTTAACGTGAAATAAATATTCCATGTAATTACCAAGATAAAGGTGGCCATTGACCAGAACTTGCAGATGAACTTGTTGTTACATAAAAGTACTTATCTCCATATACTGCACTATTGCAGGCACTTTCCCTTTATCTGTGTAGATTAAATCTCCCCCCCCCCCAATCCCCACCCCTAAAAAAATTATTTTGAGAGTTAAATTTGCTCCTATCTGGTGGTGATCTTATGCTGGTCAGAGCTTTTTTTAAAAGGCCAATCTCTGGGGTATAGATCATATTTAAAAAGCTCTAACCAGAACTCCCCCAGATGTGAGCATACCCTCACTCACTATTCTTTGGCCGGGGAATTTCCTCAGAAGGTAAACCCTGAGATGTGGCTGTTCTGTGTGGTGCAGACAGAGATCTGGGAAATAGTAAAACATTCTGCATAACTTCAAATTACTGTTGAATATTTGTATTGCGGGAGTGCTCATGGATCCCAATGGGGTCCTGGGCTCCATTGTGCTAGGTGCTGTACAATCATGTACAAAAACCTGGTCCTTGTCCTGAACAGTTTGCGGTCGGAAACCTTGAAAGGCTACACTCCTTAAAAATAAATAAATAAATAAAGTTCATGAAGGTTTTGCTGGATAATTTCTGTTCAAAGTGACTCAGAAGCAGTGATAGGAAGCACACGTACTATGCCTGCTACAGGTGCTTGGGATTCACGATGGGTTAGGGATTAAATGCTTGAGTGGATAAAAAGAACATTGACAGTTGTATAAAAAAGGTTTAAATAAATAAATAAGGGGTAGAAATCCTCATGCTTCAAAGCATACTGAAACTGTTGCTTTCCCATGGTTAGGAAATAACTTCCCACATTGGCAGATTATTTGTTCTTCATGGATTTCTTGCATTGTCCTCTGAAGCCTTCAGTTACTGGCCCCTGTGTGCAACAGGACACTGATTCTATGGGTCTTTGGGTTGATCAGCTATCATATACCCTATGTCAGGGTGCAAAGGGAACAATATGTCCAAAGGTTCCCATCTCAGGTGGGATCAAGTTACATCTTTTTAGGATGTGCTGTTGACTGAATTCTTCTCTGTTTTGCAGTATTATGCAGTTACTTGGAGCATTTCCTTCACCCAGTGGCCCTGCCTCTCCTTGCAGCTTGGTGAATGAAACCACCTTAATTAAATACTCCCGACTACCAACCATTAACAAGCACAGCTTCCGCTACTTTGTCCTGGATAATAGTGTCATTCTGGCAATGTTGGAGCAGCCTTTAGGGAATGAGCAAAGTAAGTTAAACATTTTGTGTCCTATTGATTATGTAGGTCAAAATTCTCTGTAGCATATCTGCAAAATGAGTTTGTTTAGTTAGGCAGTTCTTTTGCCTTTCACACACTGGAAACCTGTTCTACAGGATATTTCACATTCCAGTGTTCCACACTTCAGTAATTGCAGGGATTCATACAATAAAGTCAACGAAGTGTCACTGTAGTTACAATGCATATAAACCCTGCCAAATTCTCCAAATAAATGTGCAACAACCTGTGAGATCACATGCTTTTAGCTGACTGTATTATAAATACAGCTGAAGGAATAAAACCAGTAACACTTCAGTATACTTCAAAAAGTCACACATTCCAGTCCATAAAAGGGTGAATGTTTAAAATATATGTTAGACTACCTGGATTTGTGTTTAACTAGCAACTGTTGTGTGTGCTACTGATTTGCTCATTTTAAGGCTTTGTTGCCATTAAATGTTTGTGTGAGTACTGACTCCAAGCAGCTGTATTATGTCATTGTTTTGCATCTGTAGATCCTAAACTTCAACTGAACTCCAGTCTCTAGCAGACACTGGGTGAGCCATTCCACTGCACCAGTAGATTAACAGTAAAGGAGATGTACCATAACCCATATCTCCTTACTAACTCTCCTAGCAGTTTCATGTACGCTTTGAGCAAGAAGGGAGTTGAGTAAGAACTCTGCAATATTCTGTACGAGCACCCTAGAGGTGGACAAACACTAGCCCCAAATCACTCTCTGGGTGTTCATGTGTTTAAAAAAAAATGGCCACATAAGAGTGGTTCCACCCACTCTGGCAGATATGCTGACTGTATCAAAGGTAGACAAATCGGACAGACCTAACCATTAGCATGAACACGTTGTCCTTGTCCTTAGCCTGAAGGCTATTGACCAGTGACATCAGTTCATTCCCATATGTGGGACTGACCAGGATCAAGGAAATCTGAAGACTCAGAATCGCGGTAATCTCTCTTCAAAATGGGAGATACGATACTAGTCTATAATTGACAAGGTCATCAGTATCATATGGTGACTTTAGTTCAGGCCTCACCAGTGCCTCAGTAAGAGTGGCTAGCACCTTCCCCTCAGAAGGACACTGATAGCATCCACCACAGTGGGCCTATTATCATTGCCAGCCAAAAAGCAACATGGGTCCAGTTCCCAAGTTGTGGCCCAAAGTGCCCATAACTCTCCTGGAACGTCACTGACTGACTATCCCGACCTGAAAGTCTAGTAGATGACTTTGTCCCATTTGGACACTGATGAACACCCACGCCCATATCTGTCCAATCCAAGCAAGTTTACAGTAACAGTTCTTGACTCTCTTGGAATGGTGCACTCCCTCTCAAATGAGCAGGTCTTCTCTCTCTGAATAATGTGATAGTCCTAAATTGACAAATATCACTGGCATTAAAATCATCCACAGACTGGTCCAAATCCATGTTATGTACTCAGATGCTGGTGTTGTATCAGGACCTGTATTGTAAAGTAAACGTATAGACATGCACGTCCCTCCATGAGTCCATTTGCTACACATGTGAACAGTCAGATTTGTTTTTGATCTTCTGGCTTTATTCAGTATGCAGAAATTACAATCTGCGTTAGCTGAGTTGTGATGAAACTGACAATTTCTCGCAATTAAGCCAAAGTGATCTGGAAGCAAGGGTAGAAGTCCCCTTGGACTGTAAGCGAGCCCAGTAGAATATACTGCAGTGAAGATCATCCTTTATTTTTGCTACTCTTGAGGGATGAGTCTTATGGGTCAGATGGGAGAAATTAGCCCTGAAAATCACACAAGTTCACATGTATAATATTGAAAACCTTTATAGGTATCCATGCATATGTCTTTTTAATTTAGGTGTTTGCCAGTTGCATTAAATTGTTACATAATATATTTCAATATATTTTATCTGTGCACTCTGCAGATGACTCTTTTCCCTCTGTCACGGTTCTGATCCGTGGGGTGTCTGGAAGACTTGCATGGGCCCAGCAACTTTGCCTGTTGCCAAGAGGAGCTAAAGCAAATCAAAAGGTCTCTGTCAGAGCCCTTTGGGAAATTTTGTAATTTACAGATGCTCAGCAGAAATGTCACTAAGATTGCAAGATAACCCACAGAACTGGTGACTGTATGTATGGCTGAGTCACAGTGCTCTTAACTGTGGGTAATGTGACACATCTCTGGTGTGCTTTACAAATTTTTTATAATACGAACGTGCAAGTGTTGAATGAAATCGCTGCTTACTTCCCAGTAGTTTGTGTGTAAGGGAAACAGTCCCCCTGTTTGGAAAGCATCATATGGGGGGGACTGTATACATGCTTCAATGTTCAGGCATTAATAGTTTGAGTCGAGGTGATGCCATGGCTGTTGGGACTCAGAATTTCCTTGGCACTTAGGAATATTTTCCAGCACTATGGCTTTGACATACATTTCTCTTGCTTTTTGGGAGAACTGGAAATGGATTTATTACAGTGAAACAAGGACACTCTGACTGTAGTTGAAATTTGGGGCTGTCAACCTCAGCTATCCACTTAACATTTAGGTCACTTGTACAAATCCAAAAATATAGGAACCCCAAGCAAAACTTAAATTGTTCTTAGCTGTCTGCCCGTGGCTAAGCAAGCTTTGCGGAAACACACAGTTCTTGTGGTGCTTCTAAAGCTATCCTGGCACGTAAGTGGATGTGTTGCTCAGTTGGGACGTTTATAGCAAGATAGTGCATTTTGGAAGACTGAGGAGAATGTTCTCTCTTGGCATGTGAAATATTTGTTGGAGTCATTGGGAGCTTTTCCATGTATGGAGGATACATGCCTTTTTACTTTTTAAAAATTTTATACTTCTAAATTTAAAAAAGGAAGCTAGTAAAGTGGCACTCAGGGCAATACCAAATATTCTTGTCCCCCATGGCTTTACATGCTCTTGTGTTTCCACTCAGACTTTGAGGCTTGGGTAAATCTGATGGTCATGAGGAGCAAAATATAGTAATTACAAGCTTCTTGCATACCTCAGCCAATGCAGTTCATCCCAACCTGCACTACCCCTGCTATGAAGTCCTGGGCTCCTCAGCCCGAGACGCAGCACCCTTTCCCTTGTCTAGTCACATATTCGGTAGGGCCTAGCTGGAGGCTACCAGAAATAATTTTTAGCTCTCTTTGAACATTATTAGAATTGATTTAACCTTATAACTAAAGCAACCCCAGAAAGGTTTGCAATTTCCATGTAATCCAGAGATATTGCTAGTGGCACAGAGATTGTATGGGAAAACCAGAGTTCATAAGTACCATGAGTAGGACTGAATATCAAACTTTGCTTTAAAATTTATAATAAATTCTTACAAGCCTCTAAGTGTACAATATTTAGTTTTCTCAATGCTTTGTTAAATGAAGCCTATTGTTACCTATGGTTATGAATCAGTGACATTGTGATAGAAATAATTCTCTTTATCTATTTAGTATAGATATATTGCACTACAGGATGAAGCATTTAAAATGGACATACATTTGTTCCTTTTGTTGTAACAGATGTTTTTACCAGAACCTCGACCAGCTCCTAAAAATGATGTTGGACTTAAATACAGTGTGAGACACCGGCCCTTTCCTGAAGAGGTGGACAAGATCCCCTTTGTGAAAGCTGACCTGAGCATTCCAGACTTGCATGAAATTGTTAATGAGGAAGTAAGAGGTTTTAGTCTTTAATTATTTCCTCTGTTATTTGCCCATCAGCTTCAGAGTCCATTTGGTAAATTACATCCTGTACAAGGGCACTTAACTCTAATGCTTTCCAGTTGTAAAGGGTGTTGCAATAGAACTTCACTAACGTCCATTAATGAGGTCTAGGAATTATCCAGGGATGATGGTAGGACCTGGGTTACGACCCTACCTATAATTGACCTATTGGGGAGCACCACACAATGTTTGCACTAATCCTTACACACCATGATGGCCTGAAGCAGTGACTTGTTTCCTGCTGCTGCTTCAGGGGAAACAGGCTTGCACCTTTTCTGTCTTATGAGAGCTCTTGTAGATGTGGGACTATTAGATTATAGTGACAAATGCACTGTTCTTACAGCTCATTGAAGGGCAAATGTTGGCTTTGACGCTGGATACATCATGTTTGCCGCAATTGTCCTAAACAAATATAATATTGGTTGGGACGTTTCAAGTCACATTCACTGACTCTCCTCCGCATCTGAGACCTTACTACTACGGGCTTCCATAACCATGGAGGAGTGTTCCAGTAGCTGTTCAAGCTTGTGGTTTGTTGCTGTGTGAACTAGCTAGGGAAGTGCTTTGGAATTCTTGGACAGAGATGTTGCTGGAATCAGCATTCATATCTGTGAAATAATGTGTTTCAGTTGGAAGAACGGCATGAGAAGCTGAGGAATGGTATGGCCCAACAGATCACTTACGAGACGTCCATAGATCAGCAGAGTGAAGAGGAGTGGCGCAAGAAGAGTTTCCCTGATCCGATCACTGAGTGTCAGCCCCCGTCTCCTGCGCAGGAATTCCAGACAGCACGCCTCTTCCTTTCGCACTTCGGATTTCTGTCACTAGAGGCACTGAAGGTGACTTGATACCTCCCTTCATATTGTACAAATGGCCTGAAACACCCCAGTACCCCTGGAGGGCAAAACAGTCATTTTAGAAGCTTTGGTGATAAAAGTTTTCTCTTCTGTAAATATACTGGCAGAGCTCGTTGCTGTTATGAGAGCTGTGATGGTCTCAGAAGTGGGGAGATGAGCCCCAGAAGTTGTAAGAGGTTCTCGGAGCCAGGGGTGTAGAGGTATAATGCTTCAAGGGTTTGACTGAGGAGCTCTGATTGGTAGTGCTAAGTTGGTTCTGCAGCAAGTAAATACATTAGGATAATTACATATTATGTTCTTGAAATTCTTCCTTCAGTTTCAGTTGTGTACCATTGTTGCTTCCAGCCCTAAACACTTCTGTAGTGTTGCAGTGTTCTGTTAAACTGATCCAGTGATCCAAAGGTATATAGCTTGTAAGTTGTTTCATAAAGCACTTTCGGATCCATGTAATGGAAACACTAGATAAATGTACAAGTTATTTTTTTATGAGTTAGTACAAATAACCCACATTTTCAGATTGAAACACTGCCTCTTGCCTTTGGGCTCTCTATTCCCAGGGGACTCTGACATCAAATAGTACAAGGTTCTTTGCAAAGCCACAAACCATGTAATTTGTGGTGTAATTTACACTCACATGGTTATATCATGTTAGAAATTTAAGTTACAGTTTTGATCTTATTTAGGAAAAAAATGCATTTGTTATTTTCAGTATATTTTAAAATAGATCATAATGAAACCATCAAAGAACATTACTGACAGGTTTATTTTAATAGTTAAAAAATCTAACTACTTTGTTTGCTGGTTAGGAAACAGCTAACAGTCGTCTGTCTCCTCATCTGATTGCACTTGACTCCACTCTCCCTGGGTTTTTTGATGACCTTGGTTACTTGGATCTGCTGCCATGTCGTCCTTTTGATACAGTTTTCATTTTCTACATGAAAGCAGGCCAGAAAACAAGCCAGGAGGTATGTGGAAAATGGGAGTACAGTTTGGTCTAGATTTGTCTGTCTCATTTACCTGTTTATTTAACAATGTAGTCTAATGGCTGGAGCAGAGGACTGGGAATTAAGATTCTTAATGCTGCACTGAGTTGCTGTGTGATATCCAACAAATCACTGTGCTTCGTTTTTATCAGTAAAATGAGTATAATTATAAGTTATGTATGTCTAAAGGATTAATAATGTGGTGTTATCCATTAGTATTATCATGTGTAGAAGCACTGTCTGTGAGGCCAGACATTAAAGGTACACTTTCAAGGTTCACAGGCCTAGTATACGACAATCCAGCTGTGTGCCAAGTCCAAGAAGTTTGCTTTTGTAGGGTTTAATTTTAAACAAAAAGGTCAATGACTTGAAAAACTGTATTTACAAGTAAAAAGAAATTATTGCTTGGTAAGTTTTATATGATGCACTCAGTGTATTTTGTTTGCATTCAAATATCACTAGTTTTGCGTATCAGACTAGAGGACTGCAGAGCTGAACAGGGACATCCTTGTGTCTGAACTGTAGCTAAGATATCCACTGTCATAAAAGAATGTATAACTTCATCATGAGACATATTTATAGTTCCTTTCTCTTATTCCCTGTGTGCGCCGCACTGTACATGGTGTAAATGTAGCTGCCTGCCACAGCGCTAATTAGAGTACTCTAGGCACCCTCTCCACATCGTATAAGCTTGGGAATGTTTAGCTAACAAAATGCTGCACAGCCTTGTTTATCTGAAACTCACTTGAATGGAACATATTGTTAGTTACCTGAAACCAGGGTCATGCCACCTGACAAGCTTTCCAATAAGTGAGGTTTGGATATAGAATCCTGTCCAGCTGCCTGCTCCAAGGCCAGGCATCTTGGCAGTATAAAATAGGACTAAAGCATGCAAACTAAAGCCTTATTCCTGCTGAGCCAGCTAGCTGTATTTGTGCTCAATTCCCTGCATTTTTATGGACTTATGCATTTAAAGATTATTTGTAGAAACCATAGTCCTGCAGAGCCGGACAGCCTTGAGGAGCCCAACCAGCAATCTCTAATTGTGGGTTTAATTCTGTAGACTTTGAAACATGGTCTTAAGGTTGAGAAACCCTGAGCACACTGTTTCAGACTGTGCAGCACTGGCACCCCTAATTTTCTCTGAGGTCTTCAGGTAATTTACTTGATTTCCTGAATCACCTAAAGTGCACTAAGTCACGGTGACCAAAGCCAAATTAATAAAAATGCACTAATATTCCCATCTCTACAGGACTGGACTAGGTGAGGAACTCATAGGATTTCTACTTTTTAAAAGTGTTGAGATTTTATTTTTATGGTGTTTACACGGAGCTTAATCACCTTAACATCAAATGTAACACTTCTCCAGTGTTACCCAGCGCTAGCCTAGATGAGTGGCTGAGCCTTAGCAGCAGAGGGACAAGATCAGCACAAAGACCGAGCGATATTTCCTCTGAAATGTTAACAGGCTGACGCTACCCAGTTGTTTTTACTCTATACAGCAAGTGAAGAGAGCTTGTTAAACTAGCTGGAGGATTTTTTTGTTTTTTGGGTTTTCTTCTGTTCTTGGGGGAAATTTACCTCTTCAAACTTTGTTACCTCTGCCAGGTTCTGAGGGGGGACAGGTAGCAGCAGCGCTGTTGGTCACTCTTGTTCTCCCCCTTCTCCCCCCAACTGGTGAATCAGCCCTACAGCATAAGGGGCTAGGGTGGCATATAACTGATTCCTCCTTTCACCGGCTTCATTGAAATTGTCCCATGGTCTGTCTTTATGATGACTATATTCTTTTTCTCAAATAACACCATACAAAATTGTTTCTAGAGCCTTAGATGTGTCTCATTTACAGTTCTGACCCCTTGTCTGATATCTGATTGCACTCCCACAAGTGTTAGGCCTCATGCCTGTTCCTTTTCTGGGATAGAGCCCTATGATTCTCCTACTCTTAAACTGTGTCTTAGGCTACAGTACCCAGTGTATTAACTGAGTTTGCCCAGCAAGTCCAACTGGACTCCCAGTCTACAGTTTCTCCACTTTGGAGCTTGTAACCAGTGACCTCAAACAGCTTCTTAAAACAAAGTATTGTTTAATCTCAACGGCAGGAACAAAGTATACTATAAGAGGAAAGGTTTTAAAACAACAATGGCCTACATGCACCTCTCTGACCTAGAGTCTAACCATCCTCCTTATGGGGGACTCTTCTAGGTGTAACTTCCCTTAGATCCCTGGCCTTTGGAGTCTGGGTTCATGTTCCCTCTCCCTGACTCTGAATTCAGATCCAAGTTCTCTTCTCTGTTTTCTGAGCCTGGTTAAGCCAGTATGGGTAACTCAGCAGGTGTGTGTGTGGTGGGTGGGGTGGGGTGTAGTAATGTTAGAGTTAATAGTCTCTGGCTGTTTGCAGAGAGGAAGTTATCTGGGCTGTTGTTCTCCTTCCTGCCCACATTTCTTGACCATCCTGCTTTTGAATTAACCCCACATGCATACAATAAACATTCCAATAACCAGGTCACATACAGTACTCATGGATTGTTATGGAACAGCTTTCAATCCATCATAATGCACACAGAACATCTTATACTACTGTGCAACACAGCACTGTACACACGCAACGAAGTCCTTGGAAATCACTGAAAGGAGAAGTATCCAGAAAAAACATTGTAGCAGCGTGCTAGAGAGGCAGAATAGTAAATTGAAGTTATAGTGAACAGCATTATGTGCTGAAATATGTTGGGAGTTGTAATCACCTTTCTGTAAATATATTATTTAATTTTTAAAATTTGTGGTTGAGTTTAGGCAAGTATGCAACTAGTCCAAACTGCTGTATATAATTGAAATATTTAGGAATTGGAGAAACCTACAATTTTACGTCATCTTAAGGAAAAATTAGCTTTCACTTGATTCTATATACAAGTCTGTATACCACTTCTCCCATGGATTTATAGGTACATATAAGCAATTTAAACTATATTCAGTATTCTTTGAAAGACGTTTATATAGTTTGAATCACAGTGTAAGAACAGGTCCCATGAGAAACACTTCGGGTAAACAATTGCATAAAGGTACACTGAAATAGGACATTTCTGAGAAACAGAATGTTAATATATTATTTTTCAGAGGCATATCTGTATCAATATAAACTTTTTGTAGATATAGTCCATATGTGGTAACAGAACCACTGAAATACATAATACTTTATAGAAAATAGAACTTGTCTGAAAAGTCGGTGTGTTTAAAACCTGATCTTGAGTTGCATTTGCTTGCCTAGTTGTGGTATGCAATAATAGCATTAGCACACTCAACTGTAGTAACTCCACATACACAGGAAAGAAGTGTATTTAACCATCTATGTGCATGCACAAATGTGTGCCCATCCCTATGTCTGGAAATGTGTGCACAATTCTGACACTCGGGCTAAACAAATCTTGGGCCATCATTAAGGAAACATAATGATGATAATGTATTACCAGATGCTACACGGTTGAGACAGTTAACAATTTTCTAGCCTTACTGGTCTTGTGTCCCATCTTTATGGGCAGGGTTGTTAATACCTGTGATAGTCTTTTACCTTTTGGTAGGGCCTCATGTATGATGTAGTTACTTAGCCAGGCAAAAGGAAATGTCTGGAATAGGTGGTTTAAAAAAATAGCCACATAGTTATGCGCCAGAACATGTATTATCCTTAAAAACATCTCGAGCCTTATTTAGAGCTCTGAAGATCAGCCTTTCTAATGTGAATGAGAGAGAAACCCATTTGGTTGTGTATGGCTCAGAACACCACTTCTGCGACTTGTGAACTCTCATGTCAGTGAGGTTGAACTATAAGAGTGACACTGCATGTTAACACTGTCTCGCTGCTGATCATGCTAACAAAACCCTCCGTGTAAGATGTGCAGCCTTGTTGAAGGTTGTGCTGGATGTTGGATAGGCTGGAATGAGGCTCTAGGGGTGGGTGGATGCCAGGAGGCTCTTACTGACACTGTAGTCACCTTGCCATGAGGACCATCTTTTTCTTGCGGTTGTGCAGTTCCTAGCACATTGGGGTCTTGTGTGCTAATGCTGTACGAATAATTCAGATTCTTCTTGCCCCAAATTTGAAGTGCCCTCTTTCACTTCCCAAGAAGTGGGGAGAGGTGATTGCATCCCCCTTCCTCTTCAGGATCAAAACTCACAACAGTCTCCTATGGGCTAAACGCCAAAAGTGTTTCCTATGCCTTCCTGCCTGCAGAAGTGCCCCTGTCCCCTACATGCTTTCCAAAACCACTGGCTTTCCATCTTGCCTCAGTGATACCTAGAATGCAGCTCTTCGTATTCTGTGCAAAAGCCTGTGGGACTGGGAATGGAAGGGCGGAGTAAAACTGAACTAAGGCTTGGCAGAATTAGGTTTGGCAGAATTAGGCTTTGCAGAATTATTTTTTTACATATTGTTTTGGTGGATCATATTGGTGTTTTGTTTTTACGCATTTGTAAAATGCTTTAAATTTACATTTTTGCAAAATTATGCATTTTAAGCATTTTTATAGTTAATTTAAATTTTCAGTTGCAGACAGTTATTGGGAGGGGCTAGACAATTAAATGGCAGCAGACATTGAGAATTGAAAAAGGTAAAGCTTTTTTATAACCATTAAAACACAAATTGTCAGCATCACGTTTCACAATATATGAAGAAAATAACCATAAATCACATGCTACGTTCTCTAGCATCATTTTTCTTTTTTTTTGCCTGACTAAATTTAATCACCTGTGGAAATACTTTTTCATCAGTTTGGGTATGGTGAAAGCTTACCCAGTTTAAAAATCAAATCCTTCCAAGCCTAAAAACAAGCCAGGAACTTCATACTATTCTACAGCACAGGATCAGGAGGAAAGAGTGAGAGGGACATGTCTATAGGTCCAGTGTGCTGTGTAAGACATGGGACCGTGCCTTTACAACACTGTTCAGGTTAATTGACACCTGATGTCTCTCTGCCTCAGTCCTACAATGAGATGTGCTCAGAAAGACCCCAGAACTAAATGAGGCTGTGTTGATGCACAGGTTTTCTCCCAGTGCTCTCCTTGCAGGATTGGGGTGCTAGTAGCCTGTCGGAAATGAGTGGGAAATGTCAGTGTTGCCCTAAACAAAGCCAAAAACTCACCAGCTTGTAATTAGCTCCCCTCAGTCTTGGCAAACAGAATTGAAAGAGTCAGGCAGGCTCAACTACTCACTTTTAGAGGTAGTGCCTTTAAAAAAGACTGAGGCATCTGGGAAATGTGGGCAAGGCTATACTGCTCTAAGGATAATTAGAGGGCTTGGAGCTCCAGGACTACCAGTCTGCCATGTTTTGTCAGCCCCAAATTTGCTGTACAGAAAAATTCAATGAAAACTGTCTCCTCCAGCTTCCTGTTCATATTGTGAATTGGACTATGTTGCAGATTCTGAAGAACGTAGAGTCTTCCAGAAACATTCAGCCACACTTCCTAGAATTCTTACTGTCTCTCGGCTGGGCTGTAGATGTGGGAAAGCACCCTGGTTGGACTGGGCATGTTTCGACAAGTTGGTCCATTAACAGTTGCAGTGATGAAGAGGGAGATGAACCAGGTAAGATCTGGTACTTGTTTAGTAACTCTATGGCTCTGTCAGAATGCACAGTCTGTACATTTCTTGCTTCAGAATGTACGAATTCCTTTTGGCACTTAAATCTTGTTTCTTTCCACATAAGCCTGCCTACATTTGCTAGTATTTGGTGTACAGATTTATTATATCCAAGGCTTTTTCTTTTTAATTATGCTATTTATTTAAAGTTAAGTTGGAAGTGGACAAACCTGAAGCACAGAATAATAATCATAGAATCAGAAAGTCATAGGGTTAGAAAGGACTGCAGGGGTCATCTAGTCTAACCCCCTGCCAAGATGCCTCACCAATGCCGAATAGAGGGGAATAATCACTTCCCATGATCTGCTGAAAATGCTCTTACTAATGCAGCCGGATATTCCATTAGCCTTCTTGGCAACCAGGGCACACTGCTGACTCATATCCAGCTTCTTATCCACTGTAACCCCCAGATCCTTTTCTGCAGAACTGCTGCCTAGCTTGTCGGTCCCCAGTCTGTAGCTGTGCATGGAATTCTTCCGTCCTAAGTGCAGGACTCTGCACTTGTTCTTGTTGAACCTCATCATATTTCTTTAGGCCCAATCTTCCAATTTGTTTATCCTATTCCTCCCTTCCAGGGCATCTACCACTCCCCCTAGCTTAGCGTCAGCTGCAAACTTGCTGAGGGTGCAATCTACCCCATCCTCCAGATTGTTAATGAAGATGTTGAACAAAACCGGCCCCAGGACCGACCCCTGGGGCACTCCGCTTGTTACTGATTGCCAGCTAGACATGGAGCCATTGATCACTACCCGTTGAGCCAGATGATCTAGCCAGCTTTCTATCCATTTTATAGTCCATTCATCCAGCTCATACTTCTTTAACTTGCTGATAAGAATACTGTGGGAGACTGCATCAAAAGCTTTGCTAAAGTCAAGGTATACCTTCCCCCCCCACTGCTTTCCCCACAACCACAGAGCCAGTCACCTCTTCATAGAAGGCAATCAGGTTGGTTAGGCATGACTTGCCCTTGGTGAATCCATGTTGACTGTTCCTGACCATCTTCCTCTCTTCCAAGTGTCTTAAAATGGATTCTTTGAGGACCTGCTCCATGATTTTACCAGGGATTGAGTTGAGGCTGATGTCAGTGGGTGTTTGAAGAGAGAGCAGTGGGAGAATACAGCCTTTATGTAGTAATTATATGTTTAGTAATTTAGTCACTTATTGTAAAATTCAGCAATATTCAGTGAAAAAAATTGCTGCCCTTAGGCCACTGCTGCTGCTGCCCCCTCTCTCCTCCTCCTTTCCCCACCCCCCCTTTTCCTCTCTTTGAGAGTTCTTTGTTCTTCACTCTGTTTTTCTTCCCAGCAGCAACTCCCACTTCCTTGGGGGCTTCATTCCTGCCCATTTTCCTGTTCTGTCAGGTAAAATGATCAGCAATGAAGTATTAATGTGGCTTCTTGGGCTTTAGTGTTGCTGCTCCAATGAGATGAATGGTGAATGTGGCAGTTCACACACCTCAGAGCTATTGTAGCAGGCTTTCTGCAGACTTCAGCAGACATCGGTGTGTTGTTTACACTTGGTTCACATTTGGAAGCTTTTCTTTGCAACTATGATGGCTAGAAATATTTTTAAATGTGAAGGCAAGATTCTGGGAAACCTAAATGTCACAGAAGTCAAAAATCTGTCATCCAGGCTGGATCTGGTCTGTGGTCTAGATGTTTGGCAGCCCTGGTATAGACCTTAGATGAGATGATAAACTGAATGGCTAAACATGCGGTGTTGTTGCAAAAAGGCTGTAGTAATAGCAATGTGACACAGTGTCAAATAAGTGAGGAAACTATTCTGTTCTACACTGACTAGGCCTTGGTTGGAATCTTGAATTCCAGTTTGGCCACCACATTTCTGTCAATAGAGAGAAATTGGAGACCACCAGAGGAAAACAATAATGAAAAATATGGAAATGAGTGTGCAGGTTTAGAGAACTGAGGGCATTCATTCCAGAGGAGGAGACATGGCTGTCTACAAATAACTGAGGGAAGACTGCAGTATGGTAAGGGATTAACTTACTCTTTGTGAGCAAGTTCAGAAGGGGATAAGTAGGCACTTAAAGGAAGACTCTCTAACTTGAACAAACTTTTAACAAAGTTTTGGCTCAGATATTTGTTTTCACTTCGAGTATTTGTTTTCTCCTTCGAGTGATTGCTCATATCCATTCCAGTACAGGTGAGTGCACGCCACCATGCACGGGTTCCCGGAACTTTTTTCTCCTTAGCAGACCCCATAGGGTCAGCTCAGGTGCCCCCTGGAGTACCGTGCTTATGCCGCAGTACATAAGGCACCTCCGACCCTACGGCCCCTCGGTTCCTTCTCTCCCCCTCTGACTAATGCAAAGATCTTCCCCTTTGTTATTTTAAGTAGTTTTGTAGTGAATAGTTGTTAAGTCTTAGGTACTTAGTTGATTAGATAGGTGCCCTTAAAGGCTCCACAGGGAGCTGACCATGCTCGGGTCTCCTGGCTTCAAGCCTTGCACCAGCTATGGCAAAGCTTTTCCTGTGAGTGACCCCCATGACTGCTGCCTTAAGTGTCTGGGAGCGCCTCTGCAGGTGCTGTCGACACCAGAGGCTTTCCAGGTGGCGAGAGTCCTGATGGCCCTGCCCATGCCTCTGCCCCTCCTCCCCCAGCCGAGGGAGAAGGGGCCAGTGTCTGGGGTAAACCCGCACTGGGTGCCCCAGGAGACTGGTCAAGACCCCCGCTCAGGAAAGAGTCTCCCACCTCGGGTAGAGTGCAGAAGCTCCCTGTCTAGCTCCCAGTCTACCTCGTTGAGCTCCTCCTCTGCACCAGGGACGGTCCCCAGAACCGTAGTCCTCTAGTGCCAGAAGATGCCGTTCGAGGGTCGCTTGGCGCCACTCATCTACCTTGGGCTCAAGGTCCCTGGCACCGAGCCATTCATCGCAGCACCGATCCAGGTCACCGGCACACGGCCCGCATCGGCAGGCTCCCTGGCAACACACCACAGATCCCGGTCACTGGAGTTAAGCTTGGCACCACACGGGTCCTGTCAGCACCGGTCGCATTTGCTGAAAGGCAAGTGGCACTGAAAATCCTCGGTGCCGAGATGACACTCGTCTTCGTCATCGGAGCGCACCCCATTGTGGGACTGCTCCTGTTGGTACCGGCGCGCCATATCGTTCTCAGAGTCATTGAGGGGCCGTTCCCTGGTGTGGAGCAGCAGACGGAGACAGAGCAGAGGTCGCTGCTCCAAGGACCTGAGTCCCCAGAAGGTTGAGGGTACTCGAGTCCCAAAAGCACCCCCAGGACACCCAGCAGCTGGTACCGATGCTGACACTGGGGTGGTCCCAAGGACCATGGCAATGGCCTTATTGGGGACCATGGGGGGCTCATATGGGTCCAGGCACGGTGTCGGTCCAATCGTTTGGTGCCCATTCGGTGCCCCCTGCAACTGAAAAGGGGCAAGAGGGGCCGCTCCTTGGAGAGGGACCTTCCACCAGGCCTCATAAAAGGGGCAGGCACCAACAGTCATCCTCCTCCTCTTCCCCAGATGAGGCAGCCTTCTGGGACCAGAGGGCACCCTTAGAGATTTTAGGGCCCATCAGGAACTACTGAAGTGGGTGGCCTCTAACCTCAACCTGGAGGTTAAAGAGTTAGCTGCGGAGGGGGACGACCCCTTGTTTGGAGACTAAGGGGTGCAAGTTCCCTCTAGAGTGGCCCTGCCAATTCATGGCAGGGTATTAAAATTGGCAAAAGCCTTATGGCAGACCCCCACCTTGGTAGTCCCAACTTCCAAGGGCACCGAGAAAAAGTACTATGTGCCCATGGGTTTGAGTTCATGTTCATGCACCCTACCCCAGGTACTCTGGTAGTAGAAACTGCGAACCAGCGGGACAGACAAGGGTTCCAGAGTGGCACGCTCAAGAACAAGAGCAATAAAAAGCTTGACTTGTTCAGGCAGAAAACTTTTCCACTGGGGCCCTTTAGCTGCGTATAGCAAACCACCAGGCTCTGCTGGGGAGGTACAACCTGAACCTTTGGAACTCATTTTGGAGTTTGCAGAGGTCTTGCCCTAGGACCAGGCGGCCGACATTGCCACGGTATTAGATGAGGGGTGTATCGTGGCAGGCGCGGCCCTTTCTTTGGCCAGCGATGCGGTGGACACTGCCAGCAGGGCTATGGCGTCCGCGGTGGCTATGAGGCGATGCTCATGGCTATCCCAGGAGGTACAGCAATCTATTCAGGACCTCCCTTTTGACGGGTCGGCCCTCTTCTCTGACAGAACAGATGAGAAGCTGCACGCCTTCAAGGACTCACGAGCCACCGTGCGTTCTTTAGGCCTATATACTTCTAGACTTCTAGACGCCAGTTGCCACAGCAACCACGCCAGCAACCTAGGCCACCACCTAGATCCTATCCACCCAGCAGGGGTTGAGATAGCAATAGAGGGTTCAGCAGTGCAGCAGGCCTGGCTTCTCCTCTGGGACCCAGCAAGGGCCCGAGCAATAAAAAGGGCCAATTTTGATGGTGCGCCCTTTCTTCATGGAACAGGCAAGCATTAGCTTGGACCGCTGGGTTTTAGATACAGTGCGCTGAGGTTGCACCATACAGTTCGCAGCCTGTCTGCCAAACAACCCCCTCTTCCCCATCCCTCTTCAGGGACCCCTCTCACAAGCAACTGCTCTTACAGGAGGTGAACAACCTCCTCGACCTGGGGGTTTCTATTCCCGATACTTCCTCATCCCAAAAGCAAAGGGGGACCTAAGGCCCATACTGGACCTATGTTGCCTAAACAAATTCATAAAGCTACTAAAGTTCCACATGGTCTCCCTAGCAGGCATTATCCCAGCTCTGGATCCAGGGGATTGGTTTGTTGTCCTCAATTTAAAGGATGCATGCTTCCATGTATTGATCCTTCCCAACCACAGGCGCTTTCTCCGATTTGTGGTAGCTGGTTCCCACTACCAATTCACAGCCCTGCGATTTGGCCTTTCATCTGCCCCCAGGGTGTTCACCAAGTGCATGGTGGTGGTGGCTGCCCATATCACGCGGCAGGGGGTACAGATCTTTCCTTACCTGGATGACTGGCTGATAAGGGGCAAGTCCAGGGCCCATGTGGAGGACAATGTGTTCCTTACCTGTGCCACATGCAACAGGCTGCTCATAAACGAGCAAAAGTCCACGCTGTCCCTGGTACAACTAATAGATTCATAAGGGCCACCCTAGACGCGGTAAGGGCCAGAGCCTTCCCCCCACAAGCTTGGTTCGAGACCATGGCTGCAATTATCGCCCAGCTGCATAGGTCCCCCACCACAATAGCCCTGCGTTGCCTCCAGCTGTTAGGCCACATGGCAGCCTGCACGTATTTGGTGAGGTTAGCACACCTCAAACTCAGGCCAATCCAGGCGTGGCTGGCTTCAGTGTATGAGCCCAGCAGGCACCCCCTGAACAGGGTGATCACAGTTCCCCTTGCGGTACTGGTTTCTCTGAATTGGTGGAGGAACCCCAGGGTGATGTTGAAGGGAGTTCCCTTCAGGGATCTGGCCCCGTCGGTCACCCTGATCACCGATGCCTCGGATTTGGGGTAGGGAGCCCACACCAGCGTCAATCTGAGTACTCAGGGTCTCTGGTCAGAGGAGAAGACCCTCCATATCAATGTGAGGGAACTCAGGGCAGTCAGACTGGCTTGCAAAGTGTTCCTCAGGTTCCTAGTGGGCAGAGTGATGCATGTGCTGACGGACAATACCGCAGCATGTTCTATATCAGCAGACAAAGGGGGGCATGGTCTTCGGGCCTGTGCCGGGAGGCCGTTCAACTTTGGGATTTTGCAGTGAGGCACGACTTTCATTTATCTGCCTCTCACCTTCCGGGGGTGAGGAACGATGAGACGAACTGCCTCAGCAGGTCTTTCCTACCCCGCCCTGACTGGTTGCTGCATCCGGAGGTAGCAGCTTTCATCTTCCACAAGTGGGGTGTTCCCTGACTGAACCTGTTCGCGTCATCCTGGAACAAGAAGTGCCTGAGGTTTTGCTCGCTCTGGGGTCATGAGCCGGGCTCCATTTCCGACGCATTCCTCATCAAATGGACAGGGACCCTCATGTATGCTTTTCCCCACATTCCGCTCTTGCCCAAAGTCATCCTGAAAATCGAGAGGGACAGAGCGGATATGATACTGATCACCCCGGCCTGGCTGAGGCAACACTGGTACAAGCATGCTCCTGGACCTCTCAATTGCTGACCCAGTGGAGCTTCCAAGACGGCACGACCTGCTTTCCCAGGACCGTGGTCGCCTGCTGGACCTGGACCTGGACTCCCTGCACCTGACGGCCTGGAGACTCTGTGGCTGATGGAGGGGGAGAGAGCCTGCTTGGTGCAGGTCCAACAAATTTGCTGGGCAGCAGAAAACCTTCAACACAGGTCGTGTACCGGGCCAAGTGGAGAAGGTTTACCTGCTGGCTGGAGTCTCGGGGATTGCTTCTGAGCCACTCCCCTATTCAGGCCATCTTGGAGTACTTGCTACAGCTGAAACTCCAAGGCCTGGCCCTAGCCTCCCTGAAGGTCCACCTGGCGGCCATCTTAGCCTTCCATCAGCCGCTAGAGGGGAGACCCCTGTTCTCCCACCCTACGTCTATCAGATTTCTCAAGGGGGTGGAGAGGCTATACCCGTTGGTCCATGACCTGCTGCCTCCCTGGGATCTGAACCTGGTCCTCTCCAGACTAACGGGGCCCCCCTTTGAGCCCATGGCTTCATGCCCGCTGCTTTTCCTTTCATGGAAAGTATCCTTCCTGGTGGCCATTACATCAGCTAGGAGGGTCTCCAAGATTAGAATGCTGACCTCAGAGCCCCCTGATACAGTGTTCTTCAGAGATAAAGTGCAGCTGAGACTCCACCCAGCTTTTCTGCCCAAGGTGGTCTCCCAGTTCCATTATAATCAACATATCTTCCTCCCCATGTTTTTTCCAAAACCACACGGGTCAGAAGAGGAGCGGAGACGGCATTCCCTGGATGTGAGGCGAGCCCTGGCCTACTACATCGACAGACCGAGACTCTTCCGGAAGATGACGCAGCTCTTCATCACTGTGGCGGACTGGATGAAAGGATCCCCAGTCTCCACCCAATGCATCTCCAAGTGGATCACTGCCTGCATCAAGTGCTGCTACAAGCTGGCGGGCGTCCCACTCCCCAGAGTCATCACAGTACACTCGACTAGGGCACAGGCCTTGTCAACGGCCTTCCTGGAGAAAATGCTCCTGCAGGACATTTGTAAAGCTGCCACCTGGTCGTCAGTGCACACCTTCACTTCCCAGTACGCCATCGTTCAGCAGGCGAGAGAGGATGCGGAATTTGGCAGAGCCGTGCTGAGGACAGCTCACCGATAACTCCTACCCGCCTCCAAGGTATTGCTTTGTAATCACCTATAGTGGAATGGATATGAGCAAGCACTCAAAGGAGAAAACACAGTTACTTACCAGTAACTGCTGTTCTTCAAGATGTGTTGCTCAGATCCATTCCACACCCACCCTCCGACCCTGCTGTCCAAGTTGGCAGAAAGAAGGGACTGAGGGGCCGTAGGGTCGGTGGTGCCTTATGTACCACAGCATGAGCCTGGTACTCCAGGGAGTGCTTGAGCCAACCCTACGGGGTCCGCTAAGGGGGAAAAAGTTCCAGGAACCCGTGCACGTTGGCGTGCACTCACCTATACTGTAATGCATATGAGCAACACATCCCGAAGAACAACAGGTACTGGTAAGTAACCATGTTTTTTAACTACTGTTTTCATTCTTCAAACCCAACCTCTTTCTGATGGCTGAAACTGTGAAGATTGCACTCCATATTTGACCTGTAAAGAGAAACTGTCTGAGCTACAGTAAAGAAACTGCTGCAGGGAGGTGAACTAGATTTACTGAAAATCAAAGCAAATTTAAGCAAGCACTTTGGTGAAGTTGCGGCACAGCTTTGTAATTATGGAAACTATAAAAGGGGCAGAAGCCAGTGAGGCTTAAAATTCACATATGCCAGGCAGGAGCAGTGGCCACTTTGCAGTGTAAAATAAACTCTGGTTCAGGTGAAGGTCTGTGAAGAAACAGACTTCATCAGAAGGTGCAAATGCAGGAAACCTGTAAGGAATTGCTTTCCCAACAGCGAAGACAGTTGTATCATCTGCATGAAGATAAGCGGAAATAGCTACCAGGTGAACTTTCAGGGCAGGGTTACTGTGCTGCTCAGATAGCCCGTGAAAATATTAGAGAGTTTAAAAAGAAAGTCAGGTCAGGCCAGCTGTTTGCCAGATAGATTCAGTGGGGGAGGGGGAGGAGCGGGGGGGGGGGGGAGGAGGAGCCCTGCATGTGGTTCAAGCTTTGTCTCTGTAATGAGATGAGCACATGTGGCAGCACATAGCCCCTGATGGTTATTGGTCCCTGGGGGTCCACGATCAGCCAATTGGAGTGTGCAGAAAGATGGTTGTTCTCTGGGCTCCTTTGTAAGGCTGGGGAGGCAGTTTTGGAAGAGGAAGGTTTTTTATGTTTTGCTAAAGGACGTTGCTGTTTCCTTTAAATATGAGGGCGGCTCAGGACTCGAACAGCTCCTGAAGAGGGAGAGACTATACCTAAGGCAAAGACTTGAGAATGATTCGGAATAACTACATCTTTCTCCATGCAAGAGCATGGATGGACTGCCTGAAAAGCTCCCCGCTCCCCTTAGTGCTGTGCAAGGCACTGTGTGGTGCTTCAGCACAGTAAAGCATGACCTACAGGAGTGAGGCACTTTGCGGCCCAAAGACACCAATTTCTGCAGGAATGTGGAGTAAGTAGGATTGCCAAGGCTGTGGTTGTTGCACAGTAATTAGGTTTGTGTGCATTTTGGCTTTCATGTTAACTATGTAACTTCCTTCATTTACTTCTTTACCCCAGTTGAGCCCTGGTTCTTGAAAGTCCTTTACCGGTGAAGTGCATGAGAAGTCTTGAAGCACTTTTTTTTTTTTTTTTAACTTAACTTTTGTTTACTTCATTCTCAGATGAAATAATTTCTTCAGAAGACACTGGAGCAAGCATCTTCAATGGGCAGAAGAAGGTTCTGTACTATGCTGATGCCCTAACAGAAATAGCATTTGTTGTTCCCTCACCTGTGGAGTCCTTACGTAAGATCACTGTCTACATGCTATACATTTTTTTAAAAAACACGTTGTTTACATATGCTTTCTTGGACCCAGAATTTGTTTAACAGAGAATTTAATATTTATTTTACTGCAGCACATTGAGGTCCCAGTTAGAAGCAGAGCCCCAAATAGAGACTCTTGACTAAATAAATGTAGTGGGGAGGAAGGATCAGATTGGCATTGTCAGTTGTAAGTGACTTGCTACAAAAATTGGTTCCTCTAACGTGTATAATAAAAAAAAAAATCCTGGTGCATCTATATCCTCTGTTCCACTCTCCTTTGTATGGTGGAGCTTAAACCTTTAATGGACACTCAAGTTTACACTGCAGTAGTGTAGTCTCCTGCGATTGTCTTAGAAGAGGAGATATGTCCTTCCTGCACTGTGGTGGTGATTCATAGTGTACTTGTCTGCTGAGCTAGTGAGTTCACAACAGTTCCACAGACAATAGACGGTTGTGGTTTCGTTTCTTGGACAATGTGCCCCTAAGAAACGTGTGGAGAAATATATGCTTAATTATGTATTCAAAAGAATTATAGCATTTAACCCTTTCCAAAAAAAACCATGCAGTGGAGTCACTCTTGGATCAAACTGAGGTTGTGCTGTTTGTACTGCCACATGTCCCTCCCATCTCCTGAGCACACCTTGTCTCTTGGCTTCCTTTGGCCCAATCCCCAGCTTCTGTCCTAGGATGAGAGATCTAAAGGGACCCCTGTCTGTTGTTCCCCCTTCACTAGAACATGCCTACATATGCATGCACATTTCCCCTCCAAACCTTCCACCCATACTCTGCTACAGCCTCACCTAATCCTTGGATCCTGCCTGTTGCCACATCAACCAGCCCTTCCCCCTCTATCCAGTGGCTCACCTGCTGCATCCTGTACCCAGATGAAATCTCAGATGAGATGATTGTCTAAAAACATTTCCTCATTTCTGAATACTGTACTTGAAGGGTGGGAAATCAGACTGAATAGGAAACACAAAACCTAATGAGACACCATCAAAAGCAGACCCTTGTGCCTGGTGGTCTTAGCTACTCTCCATTTCTAGAGCTTCCAGACCCACTAACAGTCCCTGAATTTTAGAGCTCACTCTACTTCCCCTCCCCCACCTTTCCATGCACCCCATCGCATCCCCCGAACCTTAAATAGGTAGAGCTCTTGACCTTCAGGTCTCATTGGGAACCTACTCTGGATTTATATACAGTATTAAATGTATCTGGATAAGCACTACTTCTGTTCTATGTAAATCTAAATAGTGTTTCTCTTTGTGAAAGAAAATCCTGTATGTTGCAAATGTGATTTGCACTGTCAGAACAAAAAGTGACAAACACAGTGCTGGCTTTGGTCAAGTTTCACCTACATTTTGCTGACTGAAGTTCTGAATGTAGTGAATGGTCTTCTCCTTACCGTCTGGGAGATGGACTCTTGCCACTCATGGCTGATGAAAAATGGGGGGAGAACTTGGATCTGTTGTTAACTAGGATGGCTAATTCTCCTTTTTTGTGAAGGCAAAGTGCCTGTCAGTTTTTAGAGCTCTGGGTGGTTACCCACTGCTCAAGAACCCATCTCCTGAGGTCAAACGCTGTCCACTTCCACATTGTCTAGAAACGTCCAAGAAAAAGGGCAGGTGACTAGGTTGTCAGTGACTGGCGAACTTTAGTGGCCTGTAGGTTCCTACAGTTTCTCTGTCACTTGTCAGTCTGGCTTGAAACCTGAGCATAACTTCAAGACTGCACAGATATCTTTGGTTGTTGATCACCTGCTAATGAAGGACAAAGGTCATGTGTCATGGTAGTTTTATTAGATTATTCAATAGCCTTTTTCTGCTGGCTGAAGTGTTGATTGATCTGTGGGACTGGCTGGGGCATGACATACTAGCTAGATTGCTCTGTAAAAGGCAACTGTTTCTTTGAAACAAGCATTTAATATTTTCTCTTATCTGCCTTCTCCACGCCCTTTGTTGCATTCCAGTGTTTTTTCCACCCAGTCCCGTCTTTAGCAATACGTGTAGCCTTGCTGTGTGTGCTAAATAAACCTGGGCATATTTAACTTCAGAATCTTAAACTTAGCCTTTTTTGCCAGAAGGAAAAAATTCTTTCCTCTTCCTTTGGCTTTCAGCTGATTCATTGGAAAGCAATGTCTCAGACCAAGAAAGTGACTCTAACATGGACCTTCTGCCTGGGATACTAAAGCAGCCATCTCTGACACTTGAACTCTTCCCCAATCATACAGACAATCTCAATTCCTCGCAGCGGGTAAGGTAACATCATTTGCAGTGAAGGGCTGTATTGTGGGAAAATTGTTATGTTTCTACAGCAAATATAGTGAAAATACAGTAGATGTTTTATAGCAATGATATTTGTAATCCAGCTTTTTAGTATTTGAAACCCATCATTCTTAGGCATTAGTAATTATTAACAGCAATCTGGAGTCATTTCTGATGTTGTTGTAGTAGGAGATTGCTGGGGTCATAGTATTTATAAACATATTATAACCCATCCAGTTAAAGTAAATATTCTAACCCACAGTCTACATCCCAAACTCCTGAAATATGTCCAAAGAAAGTAGGCATGCCATACTTATGAAACTGATTAGAATCTAGCCTGTATTCTGGAAATTTATGATGGACCGATATGTAATGGAATTGCAAAGCTTTCCCATCCAGTGTGTTTAAAATCCCAGGTCAGTTATAGTGCATGTGTAGAGTTCAGGATGCCGAGTTCTCCTGCAACAGCTGAAATTACAATTGTGACAGTGTTCCATTTGTTGTGGGTACAGAGCCATCCTGTCATAACTTGTAAGTGAAGGGTTTTTTGGGACCTTAAACATTTTTAACAAAATCTCTTGATTCTACTTTAAGGTATATATTGCATTAGGGGATATAACCTATTTATTGTGCAAAGGGGATGTCTGCAGAGAACATTTCTTTTGTGTAAGGCAGTATCATGTGAAACTTCCATCTTTCAGTTGATCTGACTTGAGTGGGCCCTTCGGGTTCTAGTGCCCTGAGTGAATGGGAAGCACGGGTATGTCACTCTGACATGTTTATCCTCTTAAACAAATGCTTGCTAAACATGCTACTTTGTGAGTACTTCATCCTGAGAGCTGCTTGTCACTTCACTAACGCCTAGGAGCAGATACAATTCTTCCCTGCCTTCTGAAGGCTGGTCATCCCAGGGGGTCGGTCAGGTCAATATGAGGAGGAGGAATGTGTCCTTCCTAATGAGTAGAACTGTACACTTAATTCTGATACTAAAGTTAGAAAATCCTCACATTGCCCGCAGTCCACACACAACTGGAAAGAGGAGGAATGGGGACAGGAGTTGTTTGGGGGTTTTGGGTGGTTTTATTGGTTTGTTTATTTATTACCTCAGTTGGATAACTTGTTGGGTCAGGGTACCAATTCTGTCCAGATCCAGTCTGCTTAGCTAATGAGAATTAGCTACAGGCTAAAAGTTGAGGCAAGTGATTGTTATACGCACAAACACACGTGCTCTTTGGCTTCAGTGTGTACAAACTGTCAGGCTAAAGGAACCTTTCTAAAGGTATTCAAAGGGCGGGAGTAGAGTTAAATTGGACATAAAGCCCAGATCCAGTAATCTGATCCAGGTAGATAGAACCCCACTGAAGTCAGTAGAGCTCCCTGTGGCCACAAGGATCTCACTGTCTGTCTGTCCACCTGCACAGATCAGATAGCAGCACCGGGCCCTGAACTAGCTGCAACCATAACTATGGAGAGAGGTCTTGTTGCTGCTGGATCTATTTCTACAGAGAATCACTAGCCCCTGCCTACCACGCTGGGAGATCAACATCTGTGTAATGCTACTGTCTAAAATAATAAGGCAAAAGCAATGTTTGTATTGTCAGGTGACCCGTGTATTGTCAGGTTATCCAAATTAGTGGGACAGAAGAATTTTTTATGTTTTACACTTGCAGCCTTATTACAATAGAATATCCTTTCAAATGAATGGAGCATTAAGATGTGGTAGGCTTATCCAACTTTACTAGATCAGGATAGTTCTGGGGGTAAGATCAGCAATGGTAAGATGAATGTTGACAAGCAGGCAATTGGATCTACTAGGTTGTGTGTTTTATGCAGTGGCTGAATACAGATATCTCACACCATTGGGAAAAAAAGCTGCCGAGGAGGTGCTGAACAGTACGTTTCAGTGGCGAATAACAAATAAGTATAGGTCATGTCACAACCAGAGTGTGGCAGTGTGGTAGGAGAGGGAAATGTGGAAGACTGGCTTGCTGCCAAGATCCCCTTGTGAACTTGTCCTAGATGCTTATTGCATGAATACATAGGATATGCACATTTTACTGCCTTCTCTCCTTTATGATCTCAGTGTAATATTGCAGCTGTGCTGTCAGCTGCTCCAAGTATGATGAAAACTCTGCCTCTTCCTCCAGCTGAACATGTGTCTGTAGATTGCAGGCCATTGTTATCTCCATTTACATTTCAGTGATGGCCTTCAGCTACCAGAAGAGCTGAGTACTCTGTACATAAAAACATAGGTTCTCTAAGACTGTCTACACTTGCTGCCAACAGCAGTCGACTGGAGATACGCAAGCTAAGTAGAATAACTTGCGTGTCTCCCGTTGACGCAGTGTTGTTTCCATCTGGTGGAGGTGGATTAATAGCATCGATTTCCGGGTCAAACTGAGCGGGTCTCCACTTCCGCTCAATTGATCCAGATAAATTGATCTGACGGGCGAATTCACCATCGTCCGTCTAGACAGAGCCTGAGAAACACAGTTTCCAGGTAACCCATTAGAGAGTACCACACCCCTCCCAATTGATGGAATATTCCAATCAGCAGCCTTGCATTTTCCTTGCCAATTACTTAGTTCAGAACTAAAGCTCTTTTACCATCAAAAGCAATTGGTCCCCTAACTTCCCTTGAAAGTTAGTGGGCATTAAGACCCTTATTGCCTTTTAGGTGTTGGAAAATCTCCCCCTCAACTGTTAGCGGGCTGGGTATGTGTCTGTTAACATAAACCCAATTGGGTCTGATGGGCAAAAGAGGTCAAACTTTTTAATGGTTGAAATATTTTTCATATCACTACTTTGCCTTCGTAGCCATTTTCATCATAGTATCTTAAAGCACCTTAAAAACACTGAGTCTCATTTTATTTCTCTGATAAATGCTCTTTACCTGTCCTTATTGTACCATGGAGTCAGTGAAGCACAAGAGGGTAAGTTGAACTAAGTGGCAGAGCCAATAAGAGAACTGAAATTTCTGATGCCCATTCCCCTGCTCTTCCTTTCTTCCTCCACACTTCTGTTGTCATACTGTAGTAACTAAAATAAGTTTTACTGCTTTTTGCCTCCATTAGCACTCTTGATCCCATGTAACTATGGAAAAAGGCGCTGGAGTCTGCTGTACAAATAATTCACAGCATTATGTTCCTGTTGCAACGTCAAATTCTGCCTTCAGTTCCTTACAGCTGTCTCTTTTCAGTGGGGCTGAATGCATGTAACTGAGGGCAGAATTCTCTGGTGATTTGTGAGCCAGAAAGAATACTCATCAGCTTTCAATCCCAGATTTAGTTTGCAGTATAGATAGTTTAGGAAAAATCATATTTGTAAACTGAGGAAATTTTGCTCTGGAGTCATTGAGACAAGAAAGCTCTCATGCCTCAATGAGCACCATCATAGCTTGTGGGCTGGAAAGAATTACATGTAAGCTTCCATGTAGTCCTGGGATCCACAAAAGGAGAGGCAATTCTTGGTTCAGTCCAAAGTGGAGCACAGGATTTGGTCCAAGAGGTGAATATAGCTGAACCACTTGGTAATAGAGACCATAACATAATAAAGTTTAACATCCAGCAGGGGCAGGGGGAGGAAGGGACACCAAAGCAGCCTGCCACAGTAGCATTTAATTTCAGAAGGGGAGCTACACAAAAATGAGGAAGCTATTTAAACAGAAATTAAAGTACAGTGCCAAAAGTTAAATCCCTGCAAGCTGCATGGAAACTTTTTAGATACCATAATAGAGAAACCTAATAAGAGGACCAAAAAAGTGCCACCATGGCTAAACAACAAAGTAAAAGAAGCACTTAGAGGCAAAAAGACATCCTTTAAAAAGTGGAAGATAAATCCTATCAAGGAAAATAGAAAAGAGCATGTAAAATGTAATTAGGAAGGGCAAAAAAGAATTTGAAAAACAGCTAGCCAAAGACTCAAAGTAACAGCAAAAAAATTAAGTACATTGGAAACAAGAAGGCTACTAAACAAACAGTGGAACCACTGAATGATCAAGATGTTAAAAGAGCACTCCAGGAAGTTAGAGCTAGTGTGGAGAAACTAAATGAATTATTTGCACCGGATTTCACATCTGAGGATGTGAGGGAAATTCCCAAACCTGAGCCAATCCTTTTAGGTGACAAATCTGAGAAACTGTCCCAGACTGAGGTGTTGTCAGAGGAGATTTTGGAACAAATTGATAAATTAAACAGTAATATGTCACCAGGACCGGATGGTGAGTTCTGAAGGAACTCAAATATGAAATTGCAGAACTACTTACTGTGGTATGCAGCCTATCATTTAAATCAGCTTCTGTGTCGAATGACTGGAGGATTGCTAACGTGACGCCAATTTTTTAAAAGGCTCCAGAGATGATTCCAGCAATTACAGGCTGGTAAACCTAACTTCAGTACCAGGCAAATTGGTTGAAACTATAGTGAAGAACAGAATTATCAGACAGACAGACAAACATGATTTGTTGAGGAGGAGTCAACATGGTTTTTGTAAAGGGAAATCATGCCTCACCAATCTACTAGAATTCCTTGGGGGGAGAGAGGGGTCAACAAGCATGTGGACAAGGGTGATCCAGTGGATATAGTGTACTTAGATTTTCAGAAAGGCTTTGACAAGGTCCCTCACGAAAGGCTCTTAAGCAAAGTAAGCTGTCATGGAATAAGAGGGAAGGTCCTCTCCTGGATTAATAACTGGCTAAAAGATAGGAAACGAAGGATAGGAATAAATGGTCAGTTTTCACAGTGGAGAGTGGTGTCCCCAAGAGTCTGTTTTGGGACCATTATTGTTCAGCATACTCATAAATGCTCTGGAAAAAGGGGTAAGCAGGGAGGTGGCAAAATTTGCAGATGATACAGAGCTCCTCAAGATAGTTAAGTCCAGAGCAGACTGTGAAGAGTTACAAAGGAACTTAGAAAACTGGGTGACTGAGCAACAAAATGTCAGATGAAATTCCATGTTGATAAATGCAAAGTAATACACATTGGAAAACGCCTTCCCCCCTGTACCTATAAAATGATGGGGTCTAAATTAGCGGCTACTACTCAAGAAAGAGATCGAGGAGTCATGTATAGTTATCTGAAAACATCCACTCAATGTGCAGTGGCAGTCAAAAAGCTAACAATGTTGGGAATCATTAGGAAAGGGATAGATAAAAAGACAGAAAATATGATATGGGTAGGGTTTTGTGGCCTGCCTTGTGCAGGAGGTCAGACTAGATGATCATATTGGTCCCTTCTGACCTATGAGTCTATGAGTCTATATTGCCTCTTTATAAATCCATGGTACCCCCACATCTTGAATACTATGTGCAGATGTGGTCATCCCATCTCGAAAAAGATTAATTGAAATTGGAAAAGATACAGAAAAGAGCAACAAAAATTCAGGGGTATGGAAAAGCTTCCATCTGAGGAGAGATTGATAAGACATGGACTTTTCAGCTTGGAAAAGAGACGATTGTGGGGGATATGATAGGGGTCTATAAAATTATGACTGGTGTGGAGAAAGTAAATAAGGAAGCTTTATTTACTCATAATACAAGAACGATGGGTTATCAAATTAAATTAATAGGCTGCAAGTTTAAAACAGACAGACAACACACAGTCAACTTGTGGAACTCCTTGCCAGAGGATATTGTGAAGGACAAAACTACAATGATGTTTTAAAAAAAAAACTAGATAGGTTCATGGTGGATAGGTCTACCAGTGGCTATTAGCCCGATAGCAGGGCTTGCTGTTTGCCAGAAGCTGGGAATAGGCGATGGGATGTATCACTTGATAATTGCCCTGTTCTGTTCAGTTGCTCTGAAGCACCTGGCATTGGCCACTGTTGGAAGAAAGGATACTAGGCATGAGAGACCATTGGTCTTGACCAGTATGGCCATTCTTATGTTTTTATGTTCCTATAGTAGCACAAGAGTATGCGACAGTCTTTATATGCATGAACCAGGATGTTGGTTGATACGGTCTCCCACAGTATTCTTATCAGCAAGTTAAAAAAGTATGACTGTAAAATGGATAGAGAACTGGCTAGAGCAAAGGGCTCAACAAGTAGTGATCAATGGCTCCATGTCTAGCTGGCAGCCTGTCACAAGTGGAGCGCCCCAGGGGTCGGTCCTGGGGCCAGTTTTGTTCAACATCTTCATTAATGATCTGGAGGATGGGGTAGATTGCACCCTCAGCAAGTTTGCAGCTGACGCTAAGCTAGGGGGAGTGGTAGATGCCCTGGAAGGGAGGAATAGGATAAACAAATTGGAAGATTGGGCCTAAAGAAATATGATGAGGTTCAACAAGAACAAGTGCAGAGTCCTGCACTTAGGACGGAAGAATTCCATGCACAGCTACAGACTGGGGACCGACAAGCTAGGCAGCAGTTCTGCAGAAAAGGATCTGGGGGTTACAGTGGATAAGAAGCTGGATATGAGTCAGCAGTGTGCCCTGGTTGCCAAGAAGGCTAATGGCATATTGGGCTGCATTAGTAAGAGCATTTTCAGCAGATCGTGGGAAGTGATTATTCCCCTCTATTCGGCATTGGTGAGGCTGCACTTGGAGCATTGTGTCCAGTTTTAGGCCCCCCACTACAAAAAGGATGTGGACAAGTTGGAGAGAGTCCAGCGGAGGACAACAAAAATGATAAGGGGGCTGGAGCACAAGACTTATGAGGAGAGGCTGAAAGAACTAGGCCTGTTTAGTCTGCAGAAGAGAATAATGAGGGGGGATTTGATAGCAGCCTTTAACTACCTGAAAGTGGGTTCCAGGGAGGATGGAGCTAGGTGTTTTCAGTGGTGGCAGATGACAGATCAAGGAGCAACTGTCTCAAATTACAGTGGGGGAGGTCTAGGTTGGGCATTAGGAAAAAGTTTTTCACTAGGAGGGTGGTGAAACATTGGAATGGGTTATCTAGGGAGGTGGTGGCATCTCCATCTTTAGAGGTTTTTAAGCTGTGGCTTGACAAAACCCTCGCCGGGATGATTTAGCTGAGGATAGTCCTGCTTTGAGCAGGGGGTTGGACTAGATACCTCCTGAGTTCCCTTCCAACTCTAATATTCTATGGTTGGCAAGCTCAGACAATAGCAACAAGTAAATGGAGAGATGTTCATCAACAGATTTCAGTTTTAATCTCCCAAGCAGTAAAAGGTAAATGTGTATAAACCAAGTGTGAGGGGGGAAAAACAAACCCCAAATCACTGCTCATAATTGGCTGACAACTATAGTGCAGCTATAGGCTAAACAACAGCTCCATCTTGTGACTGTCACATATGCTTTCTAGCAGTGCATCTCTTGTCTCTCTGGTGTCCAGTAATGTCCTTTAAGAATGACTTTAGCATTGTTGCCTGTTTAAATGTGTAATTTAACTTCCATTAGTTTGCAAATGCTGCTCTATTCTTCTTCAAAACAGCTGAGTCCTACTTCCAGATTAAAGAAGTTGCCTCAGGGCCGGACCATCCCACCAATGGGACCTGAAACCAAGGTGTCTGTGGTCTGGGTTGAACGTTACGATGATATAGGTGTGTGGAACTTCTGCTTTTTATAATTAATTAACATAATAGAAGGGACAGTGACTGAGTTAAATGTGAAATATTTTATTATTTAGAATGTTGTTTTTAGGTAAATCCTAGATTCTAATTTCCCACTGTAGTTGCATTTAAATGATCTACAATTGGTTCCTTTGATTTTGGTGCACATTTTTTTAAAGTGGGTGCTTAACCTGTTCTGTAATCCTCTTTATCTTCCAGAAAACTTCCCCCTCTCCGATATGGTTTCTGAGACCAGCACTGGTGTAGAAACTACAACAAATAGTAGCACTTCCCTAAGGTATGACTTTGAATTTCCTTTCACGCAGTTTCTCCGCTTTTTGCTAGCAACGGCTTATGCAGGGCTTCAGAACAGTTCTTGGTTGGCTACATTAGCTTTCTTCAGTTTTCTTAAGACAGCTGTGTGGGAATGACATCAGAGATGCAGTCTTGTTCAGAATGATTCACGTGATTTTTCAGTCTTCCCTTTTCTCATAGACTCATAGACTCATAGGTCAGAAGGGACCAATAT
>ML675625.1:2091757-2125219 GCA_007922155.1 Mesoclemmys tuberculata
AGTCGTACGGCACAACCCCCGAGTTTACCGATTGTTTAAAAATTCTCTTTGTCTGGCCAGCAATGAAAAGACTCATCTGTTGCAGGGGTTAGAACATGAGACTGGGAATAAGAGAATTTGGGATTCTCTCTCTGGCTGTGTGACCAGCCACTGAACCCTCTCGGTCTCTGTTTTACTCACTTATAAAATGGGTTGATATTTATTAAACGGATGACTGTAGCACTTTGGGATCTTGTGACAAAAGGAAATATATAACTTTGTTTTATAGTTGGTCACCTGTCCTTAATTATAGATCATGGGACACTAAAAACTCTTACTGGTCAGGCCCACAGGCACCTTTTTGCTAGTATCCTAAGAGGTTGTAGTACTTCCCACAAACCACATGGTGGACCGTCTTGGCAAGGAAAGACTTGGGTTTTTTACAAACAATTTTTGAGTCTGTTCTTGTGAAGCACATTGTGTCCTTCCCCTTCCCCTAAATGTTCTCTTAAAATATTGTCTGTGTGACTGAGCCAACATGTTTTTCCTCCTCAGATCTACCACTCCTGAAAAAGAAGTTCCTGTGATTTTCATCCATCCCTTAAACACTGGGTTATTCAGGATAAAAGTGCAAGGAGCAACAGGGAAATTCAACATGGTCATTCCCCTGGTGGATGGAATGATCGTTAGTAGGAGAGCACTTGGTAAGTTCTATTTGTGGAAGGATAGCAAATGGGAACCTAGAAGTACCTTGCTACCTGACCGTTAAATGATTAGTCTGTATTCAAATGTGAATTGGATAACAGTTGGGTTTTCCTCATGGCTCACAATGGGTGGAGGCGTTCTGCCCCTGCTCCTTGAAAGAGCAGTACATTTTAAATTGACGAACCTTTATCTTTATATTGTCCATGCTTTTTGGTTTGGAAACTTTTGTCAGTTTCGCTTTGTTTGCACTAACAATGAAGTGATGGAGGCAGGGGACACAAACACAGAACGGGGAGATAGGCAGAAAAGTGGGTAGAGGAAAGACAAGTAGATAAATGTGGGGGGAAGGCATAGATAAGGAATGAGTGGCTCGAATGTTGGTGCCTCACTTAGATCTAAGAGTATGTCTGCACAGCCTGCAGCAGTGAGCCTCCCAGCCTGGATCAAGAGACTTGGGTAGCAAAGCTCATGTCAGTGCTCTAAAAATAGCTGTGTACACATTACACTGAAGTTGTGGCTCGGGCTCTGAAGCCAGACTTCCTCCCTGGGCCTCAGAGTCCAAGCTCCAGCCCAAGCCGCAATTTCAAAGTGCTGCCTGCAGAGCTATTTTTAGAGTGCTGACTTGAGCCTTGCTACCCAAGTCTCTTGACCCTGGGCTGGGAGGGTTGCTGTCATGGGCTCTGCAGACATCCCCTGAGACTCAAATTAAGTCAGCTACCAAAGGGTACACCTTGAATTCTCCTTTGCTGAGTATTTTGTAGCACTGTGTTCATTCCTTCTGGTCCAGTTCTAAGATACAGGGGAAAGCTACTGATCTTCATATATGAAACACCCCCCCGCCCCGCAGTATCCCAGTAATTGTTGGCTTGTATTTCCAGACACATTGAACACTGTTCTTTCCTATACTCTTGGATGTATACATGACTATGTCTTTGTAGATATCTGCGCTAATGCAAGTTCAGTGAAAAAGAGGTAGGGGAATTTCATCCCACTGACTGTGTTTTCAAAAGACAGAGGTGGTTTGCACGAGAACACACATTAAAGCACAGTTCTACTCTGAAAATAATATTTTGGGTGTCTAGTTTTGTTGTTTTTCAGTTACTTCTAATCTGATGTACCCAGAGGTTCTGTAGGCTAGATTAAGCCATTGATGACACCTGCACTATCCTGTTCTCTGTGAGTTTTCGCAGCCATAACTGGTTGTAATTTAGTAGACAATTCTGTTGATGTATAAACCAGTTTAAAATCAGGATCACCCTTCAGAGTTGTACTGGTTTTGCCATTGTAACAGGAGTATAACAGAGTAAAAATAAACTCTCTCTAAATTTAGCAGTTTTAGTTCTAGACACAGCCAAGGAGCAGATCTGCTGAGTAATAAGAAACTGTGTTTGCTGTGACTTCTCATGGCTGTACCCACATGCAGACTTGCCCTGAAGTAACAAGTGTCAATTAAGACACACTGTTATTCAGGACAAGCCAGGATGTGGGCTGTTTCAGAATAAAAGTATCTAGAGTCTTACCAGCTCCAGACTTTTACTGACATGAACTTAGTTTTAGGAAACTGATGGAGCTGGATAGGTGCAAGTTTGTGTGTAGGTCAGCCTTTAGGGTTGGACCATGCTCTAAATATCAAGGGTCTGATTCCGTGCTTTGCTGAGTCTCCACTTGGTCCTTTAGGGAGCCACCTATGGCTGTCTGAGGCTATGTCTACACTGATGGCAGCAAAGTCGCCGCCATCAGATCGATCTTTCTGGATCGATTGAGCGGTCAGTGAAGACCTGTTCAGTTGATCAGGAAGTCGATCTAGTAAAACCACACCCTCAAGTGGCGTAGCACTGCGTTGATGGGAACACAGTTCCCATAAGTGCAGTGCAGTGAAGACACCACGCAGAACGGAAGTACAGCAGTCGACTGGAGTTACGCAAGCTCCTCTGCGTAGCTTGCATAACTCCTTTCGACTGCCGCCGAATTTCCAGGTAAGCGCAGACCAAGCCTGATTCTCTGCCAGGCCACAGCATGTTTTGGAACACCCTGGGACTGCTCTAATATGTGCCAGATAACAGCACTCCCTAAGCTCTTGTGCCAACTAAGGATGGCTGGATTTCCTGCCTGGATTAGGGGCTGCAGGGATGGTGATGTGGGAGTTGGCTAGCAACTGCTCCTCCCACTGGGGCTCCCCCATGCTGTGGGAATCCCCAGTTAGAGGAATACAGTCAGTCCCTCCCTCTCTTTGTGCCTCTGGGATGGGGTGGCCCAGAGAATCTGGCCTTAAAATGATTAAGCTTTACATAGTCTAGTATTTTCATTCTCTGCACTACCATGTGAGAGAGCTGGGCTGGATTCACTCCACAACTTACTCCCAGGTGGGCCAAGGTGCTGCAGAGATGGTGCATGCAGCCCATGGTTGAGACTCCATTTACTAAATACTTTCTATTCTGGCCAATCAGGGAATAGCACAAATGTGGCCCTTAAAGCAATCTCCACTTCAGCCAAGTGAGAATCCAACCAGCATTATCTAAAGCATTATGTTGAAAAATCTGCTTTTAAAATGTTCAGTAACAAAGGGGGCTCACAGTTGTCAAAGGTTGTGATTGCTCACTAACGACCCTTAACAAGGGATGGTTACCCAGGGCACTGAGAACAGTTGCCATTGGGCTCTAGACAGGACAGAGCCCAGATTGAAATGTCCTTCCTCTAGCTGGGAAATCAGAGAAGGAGAAGTGGAATTGACTTTGTTTAAACTTAGCACCACTTTTTTTTCTCTTTCAGGTTTCTTAGTGAGACAAACAGTAATAAATATTTGTCGGAGAAAGAGGCTGGAAAGTGATTCATACAACCCTCCACATGTCCGCCGAAAACAGAAAATCGCTGACATTGTCAATAAATACAGAAACAAGCAACTGGAGCCAGAGTTTTATACCTCACTTTTCCATGAGGTTGGGCTCAAGAACTGCAATCCCTAGACCAATATCCTTCCAGGACAATTAGATCAGAGCTTGGTGGCTACGGTAATGAAAACAGTTAGACCAAAAACCACCCACGAAAAAAATCTCCCCTTCAATCTTCCAGAATAGAGAGAAATTACTCAGTGGCTACCACTCAGGAATGAATAGGCTCACAACCTTCAACCTCCTGATAAGACCACCTCTTTGTCCCCTGCACAAGAGGAGGCAAAAATTATACCACTTTTCCCCAATTTGTTAGAAAAAATACAGCAGGTATGTCCAAGACAGCCTTGAATGTGGCTATAACAGTCTCCTGTATTCACAGAAAATTACAGGTTCTATGCATAAGTTCAGGAACAAAGATCTGGGGCGTCCTTTCTCACTGCTCTAGGAGATTTGGTTCAGGAACTAATCTGAGACCAGTTCCTTACAAGGCATGAAATCAAAAACATGGTAGCTGGGATATTAACTTAACTCAGCTGTTCACCCTCCACAACCAACCACTTCACTCCACGCCAGTCCTCCTGGATACTAGAAACATTATCTTTTAGCACAGCCACTTATTCTAACCTAATTAGGGGAAGGAACAAATAAATCTCTCATGCGGTGAGGAGGGCACTCTGTGAGTACAAACATCCATCTCTGATTAGGGGGATGGAAAATGAAAGACAAACCTGGCCTCTTTCCTCCCCACCCCTCAATCTGAATGAAAGATGTCTGAGTGCATACATGCACGAATGGAGAAAGGAACATAGTCATCTCCTCTTCACACTGCTATGGAGGAGAGACCCCATCTCGGAGCCTTAACCATCCACTGCAAGGAGTTAAATAGAAGTTCTTAAAAATACCTCCAAATTGAACAGAAGAGTCTTCTTTGACTGAGACTATTCAACTCGTATAACAAGATGGAGAAAAAAGTTAGTTCATAAACATCAAGTCATGAAATTCATAGCTGAAGTGCTGTGATTCCATAGTTACCTCTCAATAAATTCCAGAATTACTGCTGGTGTTGGGAACGAGTAAGGTTTGTGCATATTTACACGTATACCAGGTATACACAGAAAAACGAGATTACCGTACTTTCAAGAAACGTTTTCTGCTGGAGAACTGAGTTGACTTGCACTTGTGTATAAGCAAAGCTAAGGCATTAAGGTCTGTTGCAAAATGTCACTCTTTGTTTTAATAAAATTTGATTTTATGCCGCTAACTAAATAGCCCATTAAAATGGTTAAAGTGCCTGCCTGCTTACCATCAGAGCAAAAATGTCCATCTCTAGGAAGACTTTCCGAGACTGTATGCACAAGGACTGTTACCAGTAGTCCTATTACTAAGTGTTGTCCAGAACATTTGCTTTACTTTTGCTGAAATGAGAGAAGAGATTTTTGGGGCTTGCCCATCACCAAATCTTTAAATCTTTGATATTGTAGCAGGTGTCAGACTGCTCCCCAAACTGTTAAACTATCCCCTAAAGATCAATCACCCTGCTGAAATAGCTTTATTCTCCTCTCTTCAGTGATCCAAGTTACTGCAGCCCGTTTGTAGTGACTATTGCACAACTGGCTCAGAACTCAGCATAAATTATTATGAAGGACCAGTATGCTTTTAGTTTGTTCATCTCAAGTAGTGACTACTGTTTGTAGGGATTTCTTTTCCTAATGATTGATGAAAGTGGCCAGTTACCTTGTACAGCAAGGAAAGGGTTCGTAAGCACTAAACTCTTCTCTTTCCTGATTTTAGTGAGCACAGGTCAGACATTTTCTCCAGAGCCGATAGGCGCTCCCTTTTCTGTGTTATAAACATAGTTAAATATGCACAATTTACTCCCAAGTAAAACAGGCATGTAGCGTGAAATGTGGATTTGCATTCTGTGACTATTAATGGCTGTTTTGTCCTCTGCAGCAAACATTTAATCCTTTCAGATTGGTGCAGGTGTCAGGCTGCTTCTCAAACTGTTAAACTATCCCCTAAAGAACAATCACCCTGGCTTCCGTTTAAGCTCTTTGCTGTTTAGATTGAATTTTTCCCTCTCCTGGGCTCATAGTCCACAACCCCCTTTCCAGACATCTGCCTTTATGTTAGGATACAGAAATTATTTTATGCAATGCACAAAATCACACACTGATTGACAAATATAGTATAGGAAATTCCAAAATCCACTGCAATATGATGCAGAAAAACTAGTACAACTTTCAGATTCTTCTCTCTTGCCCTCCCTTCCCCCCACAATTAATTTGCGTTGCAATAACGAATTATCACATGATGAATAACTGAAGTTTGTCAACACTGGGGCTGATGTGTGGTCTCTTCCAATACAGTAGATCATCAGAAAGGCTGGTGTAAGGGGAGGAGCTTAGAAGACCCTACAGTTTATTATGAAAGGACAGTCAGAGATTTTAATGCACACAAAGTTTGATATTTAACTATTATATTTTTGAAAGCTACTTTTTGCAACAGTTCTGACTTTAAAATAGTTTTAGTAAGGAAAGTTTCATCACGCAATACAAATCTAACAAGAATATCTTGCCCATGTAACTTTTTTGTGGTCTTTTACAAAGAATAAATTGAAAAAAGTACCCTAAAAAAATCCACCTGAATGGACTTTTAAGGATGTGACAAAAGGGGGTGGGCAGAGGAGGTGATGGACTGTGCTCCCCAAAGTGTGCTAGCACACTAGTCACTCAGCTCTCAGAATCTGGGTTCAATTCCTGGAGAATCACAAGTAAAACATGAAATACTCCAAAAGTTTGCATGATTGCTAGGCCTTGCTTAAGCCATGCCCTGGATTCAAATAGCAAGGGGCTGTGGCAGGTCAGACTTGAAGACCATTGGCAAAGTGTGGAGAGAAGCTTGTAGAACATCTTGAACACCATACAGGACTCTTGCCAGTGCTCACTCAGTGCATGAGCACTAAATTTACCCCCGGTCTTTATGCACCTATTTGCTCTAATATGACCGAACACTTTTAGTCTACTAACTACATTGCATGAGCATGTACACTAAAACAGTGTAATAAACGTGGAGCAATGAAGTGCCTGCACATTATCAGCAACCATTTCTTAAGAAGCAAACCACCAAGTGTGTTTGAACGATGTATTACGTTAAAGGTAAAGTCATTAGTCCACATACAAACTAATGGGGTGCAAGACATCCATCAGTTAGTTATCCAGGCATGAAGAAAAGTGTCCAAAACATGAAGACATCTGTACTGGGAGAGATGGATTTTTTTTTTAGCAATGTTAACTCCAATATAACCAAATAGATGGTTTTCAAATTTTATTTTTAGAAAGATTAAAGATCTGCTCTTGTGTGAGGACCATTTCATGGTATATTTCAGAAAGTCTATAAGTTTCAGCTGACGTGGGTTGCAGATTTGTACGCTACAGGAAGGCACCCACCATGAGGATCTTGCAAAAGGATATGTGTTAACCCATATCACAGCTGTATTTATCCAGAGCCTGGGGAAAGGGTCTTTTAAAACTTGCTGCTGTAGCCTTACTGTGGTTTTACAATTGGCTGTTTAACATGTCACCCACATGACTTTGTATGACTTGGCTATTAAATGGTTTCTCACCTGTCTGAAATAGTGAAAAGGGAAGAGAGACATTATCTGGTATAAAATTACAGCGATTACACAAATATGTAATGACTCTTCAGGAGAGCCAACATATCACCCTGAGCATTTACCCCAAACTATCAGACCACGTGAGAGATTTGACTTGGTCATGCTTAAAGGAACACTGTCTGGTTAAAAAGCATAGCACTATCATATTTGGGTTACAAACTACATGGGATTATTCAAATTAAGACCCTTTTTTTTCCCTTTTTATATCATGAAAAAATTTTACTGGGGTTTGTAAAACTTTTTAAACTGACAGTGCCTCTTCAATGATACCTTGTCAGTAGAATTCAAGAGAAGGTAACATATTATCATCTAGTTAGCATTTCTATATTAGAGTTGTAATAATTTTAGTACATTAAGAAGTCTCATTAAAAGAATATAAAGAGTATTACAAATTTACAGCACATCAATAGGAAAATGTGTCTGTGAAAGATTAGATACCTGTGCACACAGCATCATCTGCAGAGAAATTACAGGAAACAAAGCTGCTCATTTGTAGGCTAACCAATCAAATTACTGGCTTCACAACAGGTAGACATGCATTTCTCTCATGTAGTGTTCTAGATGTTTAGCCCAGAAGGATAGCCAAATTAAATTTGTCTTTTAATGGAGAGAAAAAGATATGATTTAATGATCACACAGTTTAAAGGCTGATGTCTTTGAAGGAACCAAACGTACACGATTTCCACACTGGGTTTTAGCAAGAGTGGTTTGAAATAAGATTGCCACGTATCATGTGCACTTTGTGTGACCTTCTGTATGTTGCCAAGACATGATCTTTTTGTTCCTATTGTATTTTTCTGTAAATATTACTGGCGCTAAGTTGTAAAGTGAAGGCAAATTGTAAATAAGAAAATGTGAACTATGTTCCCTTGTCTCTCGTATTTTATCTCTTATTTGTTTAGGGAAGGCACAAAGGGTTGTATGTATTTATGCCAATTCTTTGTCCAGAAGAAACACATCAAATATTGAATGTAACACAATTAGTCCAATAAATTTTAAAGAAATTCTTATCTAGTATCTATTGTGATTGATTTGTGAGCATGTTTTTGTCCAAGCCAATACATTCATCCAATGTATTCTAATCCCTTAGGGACATGCGACAGTCAGCATTAATTAATGGAGGTACTGAAAGTACTTGTTAGAAATAGCTGCTCTGTAGCTTAGCTCTGATTACAGTGCACAGCCCTGTCTTTAAGTGAACAAAGACCCCCTCAAGTCACAATCTAGGTAGGTAGTGCCTCACAAATGTACAGTAAGTCAGCCTCACTACACCCCTGTTTACAAATGGGGAACTGCAGTTCAGAGAGGCAAAATATCACATGGTGTCTATGGCATAGCCTGCAATTAACTCCAGATCCACTGACATAAGCACAGGACCAGCCTTGCTCTGTTCCTGATGCCACAACCTAAAAAACCTTGTTCCTAAAACCACTTCAAGTCAGTCCAAGGGAAATACCTCTAGGTATTGCCTTCCTGCTGAAATGACACCTGGGCAGCAGGCACAATCAGAGAGAAGTGGCAGTTCATTCAGGGTTCAGGTTCCAACTCTGGCTTACCACTAGACTGCAGATACTTATTCAATGTGAATCCTTGGTGCCTTGAATTTCTATGGATTCTTGTCTTGATTCATGGATCATCAGGCCAGTAGGGACCATTGTGGTCATCTAATCTGACCACCTGTAGAACACAGGCCAGAGAACATCCTCAAAATAATCCCTAGAACAGGTCTTTAAACGAAACATCCAATCTTGATTTTAAAAATAGTCACTGAGGGAGAAGCCATCACAACCCTTGGTAAATTTTTCCAATTGTTAATTACTCTCAACTGTTTAAAAGAAAATTATGCCTTATTTCCAGTCTGAATTTGTATAGCTTCACCTTTCAGCCATTGGATCATGTTAGACCTTTCTCTGCTGGATTAAAGAGTCATTATTAAATATTTGTTCCCCTTGTAGATACTTCTACTGTCATCATCATGCCTTAACCTCTTCTTTCTTAGACTCCAGGAACTCCATTTTTAATTGATCTCACAAAGGAAGGTTTTCTAATCTTTAATCATTCTTGTGGCTCTTCTCTGAACCCTTTCCAATTTATCAACATCATTCTTGAATTGTAGGCGCCAGAACTGGACAAAGTATTCCAGCAGCAGTTGCACCAGTGCTAGATATAGAGGTAAAATAACCTCTTTACTCCTGCTCGAGATTCCCATGCTTTTATGTTCCATGATCGCATTAGCTCTTTTGGACACAGCATCATACTAGAAGCACACGTTTAGCGGGTTATCCACTATGATACCCAAATCTGTTTCTGTCCTTGCTTCCCAGGATAGAATCCCCCATCGTGCTAATATGGCCTACATTCTTTGTTCCTAGCTATACGTATTTACTAATAGTGCTAAATGTAACACACACTGGTTTCTTGCACTCAGTTTACCAAGCAATCAGATCATTCTGAATAGTGACTTGACCCTTCTTTATTTATCACTATCCACATTTTCCAGGGACCGAGTGCCTCTTGACCTGCTGCTCACAAACAGGGAAGATTTGGGAGGGGAAGTAGAAGTGGGTGACAACATAGGCAGCAGTGACCATGAGATGGTTGAGTTCAAAAGCAGACTTTGATTCCCTCAGGGAGCTGATGGGCAGGATCTCCTGGGAGACTAGTATGAGAGGGAAAGGAGTCCAGGAGAATAGGAAGGATACCCCTTCCTGCTTGCCCACATGAGCACTAACAATACTGCTAAGAATGACCTCGGGCATGTCTACACTAAAAACTTAAATTGAACTATGTTAAGTAGACTTACAACCACTGTAATTACTGCAGTAGTTCATGTCCACACAGTCCTCCTCCTGTTGGTGGCACGCATCTTCACCAGGCGCACTTCCACCGACTTAAGAGTGGCTGACAGCCACCCCCAGAAAAGCAACAGGGCAGTCTGCAAAATATCTTCAATGCCTGTATGCAAATGCAAGGAGCATGGGGAACAATGCAGGATTAATGGGAAGTCATGGTATATCAAGAGAATTTTTGCTTAATTGGCATTACAGAGACTTGGTGGGACAGCTCTCATGATTGGAGTATCGGCACTGAGGGATATAGAAAGGATAGGTATGGGGGGAAAGGAACCAGTGTTGCGCTGTATGTCAAGAATGTATACTCTTGCTCTGAAGTCCAAGGGGAAGAGAGCAGCAGACTTGCTGGGAGGCTCTGGATGAGGATAACAAAGGAAAAGAACAGTAGCAACATTATGGTGGGGGTCTATTATAGACAACAAAATCAGGAAGAGGACATGGAGGAGTCATTCTACAAGCAGTAACAAGATTAGCTAACACACGTGAGGTCATATTAATGGGGGATTTTAACTTCCCTGATATCTGTTGGAAGACTATTGCAGCAAAACATAATATGTCTTGCAAATTCTTAGCATGTGTAGAGGAAAGCTTACTGATTCAGAAAGTTGATGAAACAACTAGGAGGTCATCCATTTTGGATCTGGTTTTGACCCACCGGGATGAATTAGTTGCAAACGTGAAGGTGGTCGGAAACTTGGGAGGAAGTGATCTCAATTTGGTAGAATTCAAGATCCTATGGAAAGGAGGACATGAGAATAGCAAAACAAGGACACTGGACTTTGGAAAGGCGGATTTCAACCAACTCAGAGAAGTAGTAGTCAAGGTCCCATGGAAAAACCAATTAGGAAGAAAAGGAGTCAAAGGGGGCTGGCGATTCCTAAAATATGTAAACTGGAGGCTCAACCTCAAGCTATTCCAATGAAGAAGGATGATAAGAGCCCCAGAGGCCAATGTGGCTGCACAAAGAGCTTTTTAGCTATCAGAGAACCAAAAGGGATCCATGCAGGAAATGGAAAGCATAAAGAAGGAAGCACACAAGGGAATATTGCGAGTGTGTAGGGACACAATCATGAAAGCCAAGGCAAAGAATGAGTTACAGCTGGCAAGGAATGATAGCGAGAACAAGAAACGGTTATTCAGATATGTCAGAGAAAAAAGAAAGATCAAGGATGGCATTGGCCCATTGCTCAGTGGAGAAGGTGAGCTGGTAACGGAAGATGGCAGGAAGGCAAAGCTGCTCAGTGCCTACATTGCTTCAGTCTTTTCCAAAAAATAACATGTGACCAGATGACTAGTGAAGTTACCATAGACAATAAAGGGAGAGGAACGCAGATTGGGATAAGAAGAGAACACATCAGAGATCTTCTGATCAGTTTGAAGGAATTTAGATCAGCAGGGCAGGATACTGTTCATCTGAGGGTGCTGAAGGAATTTAGTTGAAGGAATCTCAGAGCCACTGACAATAATATTTGCAAACTCATGGATGACAGGCGAGGTCCTGGAAGACTGGAGAAGGGTTAATGTAGTGCTCATCTTTAAAAGAGGAAAAAGGGAGCCAGGAAACTACAGACCAGTCAGCCTGACTTCAATACCTGAGACACTACTAGAGCGACGTATAAAACATTCGGTTTGCAAATATGTGGAGGATGAAGGGATGATCACTAGCAGCCAGCATGGATTTGCCAAAAACAAGTCATGCCAAACCAGCCTGATTTCCTTCTTTGACAGGGTAACTGGTTTGGTGGATGGGAGAATGCGATGGACATAACGTAACTGGACTTCAATAAGGCTTTTGACAAAGTCCCACGTAACATTCTGATAAGTCAGCTGGAGAAATGCAGGCTTGCCAGAACTACCATGAGTGGATATATAATTGGTTGCACAACCACAAACAAAGAGTTACTACTGATGGAATGATGTCTGATTGGAGGGAGGTCTCAAGTGGGGTTCAATAGGGATCTGTTTTGGGTCCGGTTTTTGACATCTTTATTAATGACCTGGATGTAGGAATAGAGAGCACAGTGATCATGTTTGCAGATGACACAAAGCTGGAGGCAGAGAGTTGCCAGTACTTTGGAGGATAGAGCTAAGATCAGAGGAATCTTGATAAATTGGAGAACTGGGCTATAGACAACAGAGTGAAATGCAACAAAGACAAATGTAAGATGATACACTTAGGGAAGAAAAAACAAATGCACAAATTTGTTGTGGGGAAAAACTGGCTTGTCAGCAGCACTGCTGAGAAGGATCTGGGAGTTGTGATGGATCACAACCTCAACATGAGTCAGAGATGCAATGCCGCTGGAAAAAAAAGCAAATTCAATTTTTGGTTGCATTAACAGAGGCATAGCATGCAAGTCACTGGACGTGATAGTACCACGCAACTCGGTACTGGTTAAGCCTCAGCTAGAGTGCTGTGTCCAATTTTGATCATCAATGTATAGAAAGGATGTAGAGAAACTAGAAAGGATCCAGAGGTGAGTGACAAAGAAGATCAATGGGATGGAATGCAAGCCATATGAGAAAAGAATGAAGGAACTGGGTATTTTTAGTTTGGAAAAGAGAAGAGTAGGGGGTGATACGATAGGGTCTTTAGATACTTGAAAGGCTCCATTAAAAAGATGTTCCCTTTTGCCACAGAGAGTAGGACAAGAGGCAATGTGTTGAAATTACAGCATGGCAGATTTAGATTAAATCTCAGGAAACACTTCCTAACTGTAAGAACAGTTGAACAATGGCACAGACTGCCTAGGGATGTTGTGGAGGCTGGATAGCTGTTTGTCTTGGATAGGTTAGATACAACGAATCCTGCATCTTGGCAGGGAGTTGGATTAGATGGCCCCTGCGGTACCTTCTGACCCTCTGACTCTGTGAAAAGAAGAAATTCTTGAATTGTCTATACACAAGTGCTGGGCACCTGCATAACTAACAGGAGGAATTGGAGTTGCTCATTTATGAGTATAAATAAGATCTAGTTGGTATTACTGAAACCTGGTGGGATGATTCGCAGTACTGGAATTTTAAAACTAGTGGTTATAACCTATTTAGGAAGGATTGAGTAGATGAAAGGGGACAGGGAATGGCACTCTGTGTGAGAAATGGCATTACCTGCTTCTAAGCCACTGCTAACTCAGATCTTGAATGCCTATGGATCAATGTCCTAAAAGATAAAGATGGGGGATTAGTTGGTGTCTGCTACAGACCCCCAAATCACACTAGGGAACAGGATGACCGGCTCCTTACACATCTATGTACAATGTGTAGGCAAAATGGCTACATAATCATGGGGGACTTTTGATGACATATGCTGAAGGTCTCATGTTGCCACAACTAAAACATTCTTGGAATTTCTAAGCCATATAGATGACAATTTCCTAACTCAAAATGTGTTGCAGCAGACATGAAGGAGTTCTATATTAGACTTTGTCCTAACAGATTAAAAGGAACCAATCACAAAACTAAAAATGAATAGTGACTTTAGGTACAAGTGATCATCACTTGATCACATTTATAATGTGCAAGCAGAATAAAGTCCAGACCTGTAATGTGTATACCTGGTGCTTTAATAAGGCCAATTGCCAATGCTGAAAACAATTATGAGCCAAATCAGCTGGGAGGAAGAATTTAATCAGAAAAATATGAATGATACAAGGGAAATATTGACAAACACCAAAACCCACAATCCCACTATTGAGGAAGAAGGCTGTGCTGGTTAAAAAAACCAACCTGTTTTAAAGAGGACTTGAAGGCAGCTATTATATACATAGCTGTCCTCTTTGTTCAAGACAGCCCTGCTTGCCAACCTCTGCCTGGGCAGGGCTATGGGGGTCTTGAAAATGGGCTAATAACATTATACAGGGGAATTTCAGAACTTTACACATAATGCTACTCCATACATTTCTCCATGATATTACTGATAGGCAAGTTATGAGTTTTCAATGATACCTCTGAAGGCATGCCTTGTACAAAGATTATTAGAATAGTGAACACGGGTGTATTCTGTCACCCAATTTTTAAAAAGGGTAAATAGGATGACCCAGGTAATTATAGGCCTGTCAGCTTGACATTGATCCCAGGCAAGATAATGGTGCAGATGATATGGGTTTCGATTAAGAAAGACATAAAGACGGTAATGTAATTAATGCAAGTCAACATGAGTTTATGAAAAATAGATTTGTCAAACTAACTTGATCTTTTTTTTTGATGGGATAATATTGTTAATTGATAAAAGTAATGGTATACATGTAATATACTTGTAATACGTGTAATACACTGATAAAAGCAATGGTGTACACGTAACACACTTAGACTTCTGTAAGGAGTTTGACTAAAAAATCTAGAACGATATAAAATGAACATGGCATGCATTGTTAGTGCTGCAGCATTGCTGTTCTCAGTGCAGCATGTTCATTCAGCAGACTTCAATGTTATTCATAAGAAAGACCACAGGCTCGGTTCGGTGGCCAAGGTGGTTGGCCAGGTTTATTATCAATGAAGCATGGTCCTAGCACCCCCATAAGAGCTACAGGTATATTAACACATGTATGCCTACAACAGTGGCACCTGTTCAGTTAGCATACCAGGACGCTGTCCCCTCGGCAAGGACAGAGATGCCCTTCCTATGACTTCTCCTTTTATACACTGATACAGACAAGTGATGTATCACACTTCAGCTGTTGTTCCTTACCACTCTTATTCTTGTACCTGTTAGTTCAAACAAAATATCCCCGTCCATTAGCCTGTCGTCCCCTTCTTAGCGTTATGGGGGTTTGATTAGCTCTTGTACCATCTCTTAGGAATGTGTTTGCATAGTTACTTGAGAAAGCTGTGTGTTTTTGTGATTTTTTAACAGATCTGCCCCAGGATTATTTTGGGGTCATTCTCTGGGCTGTGTGGGATGGAGGGGGGCAGATTAGATGATCACAGGGGGTCCCCTCTGTTCTTGAAATCTCTGAATATTGTAAGCAGGGTCTGGACAAGCTCTCCCCTGAAGAGCTGGCTGGGGGGGAGGGGAACAGTCATCTGGGCAGACTGTATTTGCATGAGCACACCCACCCTGCTTAGGTGCTCAGCATGAGGGGATGCTTTGCCAAATGATCCCTTTGGCTGGTACTGGGTTACCATCACTCTAGTGTTAAATGCAGGGATAATGAAACGTTGTTCCCTTTATTGTATGAGCAAAGGGCAGCAGAACTATGCTTGGCCTGGTCTAATTGAAAAGTCACATTCTTCTGAACCAAACTGTCTAAGCAAGGGGTGCAGATGCCTGAACCCTGTGAAGGTTGAGAGGAGTGGGGACAGTATTCCTGCCTGGAAGTGGGGGCTCTGCCTAAGAATCCCAGGCATGGTTTAACCTCTCCCACCCGCTGGTCAAAGATAGTGCTAATTAAGATTCTATTAGGAGCCTTTTGTTTGCTCGCTAGAGCTAAAATCATTTACTGTTGGACAATGCTCCGGCCCAGCTTCAGCCCTGAGGTTTACCCACTAAGAGCTGACAATCACTGAGAGCTGGGCGGAGCCTCAAGAGACCGACCCACAGAGGTCTTAGTGGAGAAGCAGGAGGTTGCAGTAGGTGATGAGGTGCAGCAGAGCAGTCGACGTGTTCGATGGAAATAAATAGTTATGTTTATGTGTTCCTTCTCTCATTGTAAATAGGGAAGTGATAAGGTTAGACTCCATCTTGGATCTGGGATCTATTTTGAAATAGGCCTCAGACAGATAAGATGCTGACACTTGGCAGGCTGCCAGCATGTGGAGTCTGTCCAGCAATGGCAAAAGGTGGGAAAACCTAGAGATTGGTGCTGTGTGCATAGAGATTGGTGCAAGGCAGGAAAAATCCTAGCAGTGGATTGGCTAAGATCAGCCACTGGGAAGTTATTTAAGGCAGTGAGTACCAGGGCAAGGGGCTGCCCATCTGCGTGGTAGCATGACTAGGTACAAGTATTTTGCGTGGCTATGGACCAAGGACGAGAAGCAGACGGGGCTAGGACGAGAAGCAGATGAAGCAGGCTTACCTGAGAGATCCTGTTTCAGCAAAGGAGATCGTGACTTCAGACTGAGGGGACCCAAAGATTGTGTTCTAAGGTATTGGGCCTGGGGTTCACTCCCCCATCCTATTCTCGACACCAGTGTTTTTCTCAAGTTAGCATTATTGTTGTTTTAAGTGGGAATCGTGTTTCTGGCACGGCCCAAAGTAAAAGCTGTTTGGTTGCACCTTACTGGGTGTCAGTCTCAGTCACTTCACCTGGGGACAGATCCAGGAATCAGGTAAAACCAATCAGGGAGCATTTTGACTAACAGGCGGAACAGCTGGCAGAGTAACCGGCAGGGTGGCCAGTGGAATGGCCAGCAGAGTGGCTGACGGAGCAGCAGGCAGCTAACACAGAGTGGACGGATAGCAGAGCGAGCAAGGTGCCTTCTGTCCCACTTCCTCCCAACCAGGGTGGGAGATGAACTCTGCTGCTGCACTTCTAGACTCTGGGTCTGCCCCAACTAAAGACAACACCTGTGATGGGGGCTGTGAAGGGAGGGGCACATTACAGGAACTTCTTGTTGCTGAACTCAAGAACCTGAGGCAAAAGGAAACTGCACCCCATACTCTGGGGTGGGTGTTTTATTCATGGGTTTATGCGTGTGAATCCTGACTGCGGCATTTTCCCAAGTTACTGCCAGGTTATTTTTCCCCTTTTTATTAAAAGTCTCTTTTCTACACTCAGGGTATGTCTACACTGATGGTGGCAAAGTCGCACTGTCAGATCGACCTTCTGGATCGATGGAGAGGTCAGTGTAGACCCATTCCATGGATTCAGAAGTCGACGCTGGTAAACGACCCCCCCCAAGTGGCATAGCGCTGTGTTGATGGGAACGCAGTTCCCATCAGCGCAGTGCAGTGAAGACGGCGTGCAGAAGGGAAGCACAGCAGTCGACAGGAGTTACACAAGCTCCTCTGTGTCACTTCAGTAACTCCCATCGACTGCCGCTGCATTTCCAGGTAAGTTTAAACCAGGACTCAGTCTCCGTGCTTGCCTCTGGAGGTGCCCAAGGGGTGTGCGTAATTGCCCCAGGTCACCGTAGGGAGGGCTCGAGCTGATTTTGTGTTGTATTGTGGAAAGGAACCCCTAGCTATTGAACCCAGCCCTTGTTGCTGCCGACACCAACTGGCAGAATAGTTACAATATGAATCCTCTACACAAACCCCACTCAGATCATGGTCAGGGAGAGGGAAGAGGGAGAGCTCTGCCTACATCCTGCAGAAACTGTGGTTGGCTGCTTTGCCCTAGGAGGCAGGGCAGTGGGGAAGGCAGCCAATCAGAGGGATTCCCCCCACAGGCTGAGACCCCCATGACTGTGATGATGTGGCGGCTGTGACTGCGTTGCTGTGAAGGAATGTAGCTGTGGCAGGAGGCCGTGGTGGCAGGAGGAGAGGGGGCTCTTCAGGCCGTCAGTGCCAGGGCGTGGTGGGCCATGACTATCCAGATGAGGGCTCTGAATATGCCTGGGGGAAGCCAGTAATGCCACTGCCACAGCAATGTGCTCGCAGGCACCCATCTGTGCCTGGCGGGCAGACAGCCATGCTCGCAGGTTCCCACCAGCTCTGAGGCAGGCAGGCGGCCGTGTTTGTGCTGCATTCAGCTTTTCCTACCAGCACTATCTCAGTGGTGCCTGAGGTCAGCTGTTCTGCCTGGGTGCTGAAGAGAACAGGAGAAGGACAATTGGTGTGTGATGTTAGGGAGACCCTCTGCCAGCAGCAATGCCTGCCACGTGCCATCGTCTCCCCCATAGCGTCAGGCAGAGGTTGAATAGTATGAGGGACAGACCTGGAAGCACAGCAACTTGGCAGGTGAGTGCCCAGTCTGAGCCCGGTGCTAGGCCTGGGAGGGGCCGTTTCTGGGCAGGCCTGTTCACGTTCGCACCCCCTCAAAGGGGAGAGCTTGCAGGTGGGGCACAGTGCAAGGCAGCAGATGGCGGGGTGGGAAATGAGCTGGCTGAGAGCTCAGGCTAGCTCCCACTCTGCAGCAGGCTGAACTGAGGCCTTGGAGAGTTTTCTCAGAGACAGACATCCCTTCCACCCAGGCAGACCTGGCTCACATCCCTGGTCTGCCTGGCTTGCACCTGGGTCTTCCGCGGCCCCAGGGAGTGCCCTGATGGCCAGGCTGCGCCCTCTCTGGCTCCACGAATGGTTCATTTTTATCCCATGCAGAACAGCTACAACGCAAGAGCCTGAAAGCGAGAAGGACAGACGGACGCAGTGGCCTGGCAGCCACCTGGGGTGTGCAAGCCCCAGCTTCAGGGCCCTGTCCTGAGTCAGTCTCTCTAGGCGATGAGAAATTCCCTCTCAGGAACCTTTCCGGGGAAATGGGCTTTGCTGACAAAACTCATTTTGTTGAAATGTTCCTGGCCAGCGCAAGTGCCTGTCCTTTGGGCAAAGCGTCGTCTGTGTGCCCTGCCAAGCTGGAGATTGATCCGTGAGCCACGCACGCAGCAGCGGGGAAGAGAGGTGCCATGCAGTGGTTTCTCAAGTACTAGCTGAGCAGAGGGGCTGGACTGATAACGTGAGGTACGGGTTTCTGAGCTCTGCACGGCTGTGCTGTTAGTCACCTCATTGGTGGAAACCGGAGCATCTGGTTCGCCCCACAACGCACGCACGCATCCCCTCCAGACATGCCAGGAAACTCCCCCTCACCCCCAGCACTACTGGCTGTGGCTATTTAGCGGGGTTGGGGGCATCTGGAAAGGGGGTGCTGGAAGGCTGGCATCTCTAAGGGCAGAAGTTGGGCCATAATGCGTGTTCTGTGGGGCAGGGAGGTTGTGGCAGTGGTCAGGTGCACGTCTGTGTGTGTGGGGGGGAGTGGGTATGTGCCATTAGGTAGCATTTCCTTGCTTTTGTGTCAGGTACGTGTGTCTGGCAGCCGTCACTGGTCCACAGTGAAGGTTAATGAGTGTGACAAACCCAGGCTATTCTGGCAACAAGTAAACAGCATTTTGCATTTTCAGTACTGTACACATTGGCCCAAAAGATGGCCCCGGAGAGGGCTGACCAACATCCCTTCCACATGGGAATATTTCATAGTTACCAGCAGCAAACGCAGACAGGAGATCACTCCAAAGTGTCTTTGCCAGTCACTTACTTTACAAGTCATATTGCTTTAGCAATGCAACCAAATCAAACCAGCCTCTAATGGTCCAATCCCATGGGAATGTGCCCTAAACCCTGTGCCAGACACCCATCCAGAAGCACTGTCTCTACAGGACAGAACCGCTGGTACTGCTGCTGCAGCCAGTCAGCATCTCCAGCTGACTGCAAATAATTTAAGTGCTTTGCTTGTTAGTAGTTAATTCAATAATACTTCAAAATAACAACGTAATCATTCGTATTCCCCTGGAGGTTAATTTTAATAACAATCAGTAATCTGCATAGGATTGTTTGGGTAGGAAAGTGGTTACCACAAGTGTCTCTCTTGGAATTTCTCAGCTATTGAGGTTTAATCAAGAGGAATAATTATTCTGCAGAGCTGGAACTGGAACGCCATCCTTTAGCCCCTACTCCTTTATTTTTTAGAAACTTGCAATATAGGGTAGCAAGAGTACTGAGGAATTGTGTAAGTTAGGACACTGAACATGGCAACGGCAGGATTATATCCACAGCACATGCACTGAAATTAGCTGCGCACATCTCTTGGATGTTTTTATAGTGTAGACATCAAGTGGTTGACAAGAAAGCCAACTGTCCGGAGGGACTGAATGGCTCCATGGATCTGGAATAGGAAATTGGTCTTTCTCCTCTAGGTTACCGGCAAGGGCAGCACGTGACTCCTGCCTTTGGAAGGCTGGGTGGTGGGAGGTACCAGTGCTTGGACCATGTCCCCCCACCCCCTCCCCATGAGGCTCTGCCCACACTCCACCTCCACTCCAGTGCATACCAGGCCCTGCTCAACCCCCCTCACCCAAGGCACCCCTGCCTGCTGCTTGTGCCTCTTTTCAGTGCAAAGTTCAGTAGTTTGGGGCTAATGCAGATCTTCAGTTTACCTGAAGGGTTTTTCACCCCTACTAGGCTGCTGATCCACTCTCTGCTAGTGTCAAGAAGTGTAATGGCATCTTTTCTTTGCAGGCTTCTCAGTGCCTTCTTCAGTGGCTCCCCAGGGCTATAGGAACTCCATGTTTCAGCAGTGTCATGGGCTGCACCTGGGGCCTGCTTCTAATTCCACAATCCAGCTGGAAGCTATAAACTGAACATGCGTCCCACACAGGATCCTGTCTTTAGTTAGGGAATCTTTAATATCTCTGATATTACATGAGGAGGACAGAGTTCTCAGCTCTGTAAAGTAAGTATCTATTCCCTCTTCTGCTTCTTGGTTTCAGGTGAAAAACCCATTCTGTCTAGGCTCATTCTGTCTGGGATTCATCAACACCCATCAGCACTCATCAACACCTTTTTCAGCTGTTCCAGTGTTTCGGGCATCATTCCTGGCAGAAGTGTCTCACTCACTTCTTGTCCTTTCCCCCCAGTGAGATGGTAATGAAGCTTTACCTTCATTTTCTCATTATTATCCCCCATGGTTAGCTCTGTACAAAGTCTCTATTCTGATTGCCATGTCTTCCATGCTTGGGCAAGGTCTGCTGTCTGGAAATCCTGCTCTGCCTCTTTGCTCTGTTTCCACGTGCTGCTTTGCTGGCTTGTTAATCACACTCTCTTCCTTGCTCTCTAGATAAACTGACCATTGCCACCATTTTCATGTACTGCGTACTGGGTAATACTCCATGCTCCTAAAACTAAACAGGCTCTTTATTAAGAGAACTATTTATGGAGGTGCTGCAACCGCTGCTACCATTCTAGCCATGTGCACACAGACTGACTTCCTGCTGCTTCTTCTGACTCTTCCCTCCTGCAACTTGGGTTCCTCTCTCCAAGTTCCAGCTAGTTTGCTACACTCCCCAAAAGACACAGAATCTTTGGGGTACATCATTCCATCTGCCACTAGAAGGGGACCCATGCACAGGACATTATTTTCTCTTCTGCTCTTTCAGAAAGACTGTCTCCAGAAGGCTAATTCATTGTTAATTCATTGTCAAGCATCGGTGCTACAGTATATGTGAACGGGAGACAAATGACTCCTGCATTTCGATAATAAACATAACTGGACTCCAGGAATTAGGTAATGAACAGATTTTATATGGAGCTAGCCAGTTCCCGTTCCTGGATAAGGAAATAGCCCTGCCAGCCTGCAGTCTCTGCAGACAAAATTGCACAGAGCAGGACAGTGAGTGCTGCACTCAAGCATGGAAGCTGGTGTCTCATTGTAACATAGTCTCCGATTGCTGTGCTGTTCTCAAATAGGAGTTCTCTCTCCAGTGCTTCTCTCTGCTTTGGCGTCCTGGGAGCTGAGTGCTAAATCATATAAGGAGCATCTCCTGTCTGGTCAGGCACCTGCACTGGTTCTCATTTCCCTGGACCCTGGGATTCCTTCAAAACCCTACCAGTAAACACTGCACCACACTGTGTGGAGCTGGAAAAGAGCAGAACCTGCAGAGAGTAGCAATCTTGGGGATCAATAAGGTGTGATCAGCCACTTTTCTCAGCTTCTGAAACAAGGGCACAGCTCCAGGCAAACCCCTATTCCTGAATCATGGTGGTCGTTGATTAATGCTTCTGGTTGTGAGCCCCGGGAATGGGTTATCATGCTAGCCAAAGCAATGTTAGCTCCAGCAGCCCTGTGCTTCTCACCCTATGACAGGAAGCAGTCCAGGAACCCCCAGGATCTATCTCTTAGTCATCTACTTATCTGACCTCCATTACCAGGCAGGTAGGCACCCCTTGTGTTATGTTAAATTCTTGAGAAGTATTTGCATGCACAGAGAAATCAGCACGGAGCAGAGAGAGATGTGAACTCATGAAAAGTTTATATTGAGCTAACACTAACACCAGCCAGGACTGGCTGAGCTATCCCCTAACTCATTTACCTAAGTCTAACACATTTAACAGGAAAATCACTAAACTAGGGAATGAGGGTAGATTGCCTCATTTCCTGGCTAAACCATGGGGATTATTCTGCCTCGTAAGATGGGTTTGCTCTAGCTAAAGATCCAGCCATTGAGGCCTTCTCTCTCTAGGTGGATTGCAGTGGACTTCTGGTGTTCTTGCACCAGGAGGTATTATTGGTGCGGGTCTAACAATGGGCTCAGGACTCGTAGCTCAAACAGGTGAGGATGTTGTACCTGCTCAAATAGGGGAGGGGCTGTAATGGCTACAGAGGTGGATGGAGAAGGGGAGTCAGGAACGGGTGACAATCTTAACTCGATGATATCGCACCTGTAATAGGGAGGTCAGGCAGTTCAACTGGAGATGTGTCCTTGGGACATGAGTGACCTGGCAACAACTGATCTACATGCTGCCGCCAGATGAGATCATCTGCTGTCTGGACAGTGTAGCAAACAGGTCCTGTTTGGGCGATGACTGTAGCAGGGACCCAGAAGCGTAGTTCCAAGCTAGGACAGGCTGTCCAGAACTAAAGGTCTTTTGTTCTGTGTGCACGTCTGATTACTTGGTTTTGCTGTTGACGTTGCACAACTTGTCGTGCTTTGGCGGGTTTCAGCAAATCAAAGCAAGTGCACAGCTGTCATCCCATCATCTGAAAGGCGGGGGACGCTTTGGTCGTAGCATGAGATGTGTTTCTGTTGGATAGTAAGAACGTGTCCAGATGCTTTTGAATGGACGAATGTCCCCTTGCAGATCTTAAAGCTTGTTTCATGGTCTGCACAAACCTTTTGGCTAATCCATTGGTGGATGGATGATACGGTGCTGAAGAGATGTGATGTATCCCATTTGCTTTCATAAAATTTTCAAACTCCCGAGAGATGAACTGCGGTCCGTTGTCACTCACAAGTTGTTCTGGCAGACTGAAATGACTAAAGATTTCACACAGTTTCTGGATAGTACTTTCAGCAGCAGTGGACGGCATTATAGAGACTTCTGGCCATTTACTGTGGGCATCTACAATAACCAGAAACATGCTTCCTTGAAATAGGCCAGCAAAATCAACGTGAATACGCTGCCATGGGTTTTCAGGCCAGTACCATGGGTGTTGGAGCACCAACTGAGGTTCATTCCTCACATCGTGACATGAAATACAAGCTCTTGCCTTCTCTTCCATGGCACTGTCCAGGACAAGCCACCAAAAGTAGCTTCGTGCAATTTCTTTCATGCGCTCTATTCCACAGTGACCTGAACGTAGCTGTCCTAAGATCTGTGATCTCAGTAGTGGCAGAATAATGATGCTCATCCCCACAACAAGCAACCAGAAAGGACTGATAACGCCATCCTCCTAGACATGTAGGGAAGAAGGTCGGGTGAGACCTGAGAGTCCCATAGAGATGTTCCATGCATCACTTGGGACAGTACTGGGTCAATGTGAGTTACCTTCTTTACTTGAGCAGTGACGGATGCGTTCTCTACCTGTTCAAAGTAGAAGATTTCTTTCTGGCCAATATCTTGATTAACTGCTAAAGGCAGGCTTGAGAGACCATCTGTGTTTCAGTGCAGAGTGGATTTCCGATATTTGATCTCATATGCGTGTGCGGAAAGCAACAATGCCCCTCATTGCATATGACTAGCAGACAATGGTGGAATGCCTGTGCGTGGTCCAGAAATTGATGTTAGAGGTCAATAGTCAGTGAGAAGTGCGAACTTCCATCCAAACAGGTATTGGTGAAATTTGTGAATTCCGAAAACGGTTCCCAGTGCTTCACGTTTGATTTGGGCATAGTTAGTTTCTGCTATGCTTAAGATGCATGAGGCAAAAGCAATGGGTCTCTCCTCTCCTGAAGACATAATGTGTGACACGACCACTGCCACTCTGTAAGGGGAGGCATCGCAGGCCAACTGTAGAGGTAAGGACAGATCAAACTGCTTCAGAACCTCTGAATTTAGCACTGTGCATTTAGCCTTGTGAAATGAAACATCACAGGCTTCAGTCCACTTCCAGACCTTGTTCTGGCCAAGGAGTTCATGTCATGGTTTTAATAGTGTTGATAACTGTGGAATAAACTTTCCATAATAGTTCAATAGCCTTAAAAAAGAGCTAAATTGGCTTACATTTTGAGGAGGTGGAGCTTCCACAATAGCCTTGACTTTTGCAGGAGCCTTGCGAAGGGCAGTAGCATCTATGATATGTCCCAAATATTCAACAGAGGGCTGGAAGAATTCACATTTGTCTTTGCAGACTCATAGGCCGTACTCTTCCAGTCTTTGTAGGGCAGCCTCCAAGTTCTCAAGGTGATCCTCCTCATTCTTGCCAGTGACCAGGATGTGGTCAAGATAGCACTGGACTCCTGGCAAGCCACTCAAGATATGATCCATAGCCCTTGGAACAAAGCTGAAGCAGACATTGTTCTGAAGGGCAAGCGACTTTATGTGTCACGATAGTTAACAGCTCTTGGGACTTCTCATCGATGTGCATCTGTAAATATGCCTGACTCAGATCAATCTTGCTGAATTTATGGCCACCAGCCATGCCAGCGAAGAGGCTTGGGGAAGAGGGTATTGCTCTGCACACAACACCAAGTTAACAGTGACCTTGAAGTCCCCACAAATCTGAATAGAGCCATCCTTCTTCAATACTGGCATGATTGGGGTTGCCCATTGGCTGTGGGTAACTGGTACTAGCACTCCATTTTTTGACCAAGTACTCCAGGTCCGCTTCAACTTTTGGCCTGATGGCACATGGCACAGATCTGACTTTCAGACATTTTGGTTGGCTGTCAGGTTTAATGTTCAGTTTCACAGTGATTCCCTTCATACTTCCCAGGTCCTCTCCAAAAATAGTAGCATGTTTCTGCAACTCTTCTGCCAGACAGAGTCGGCAGCAGCAAGGGCCAGGTTCTATATCTAGGGGTCCCTGTCAATGATACAACACTAAACTGGCTCGAGCTCCCACCCAGTCACCTGGGAAATCACACACTATCCCCTGGGCGCCCCAAAGGACAATACTTCCCCTCTCGCAAGCACAGAATCTGAGTGTAGAAAGTAAACCTTTTAATAACAGAAGCGAGGTAACACAGCACTGGTTTGGGAAACAGTGCAAACAGAATTCATGAACTCAATGAGCCAAACCCACCCCAGAGTACGGGGTGTGTCCTTTGCCTCTCCCTGCTTGCTTTCCCCTGTACTGACCATTGTAGTTGCAATGTCCACCTCTCAGTTTGGGCTCAGCCTGCCCCCCTCTGCAAACTCCTGCTGGACGCAGGCTTGACCAGGCCTCCTCCGCTACTGTCTCCTGCCAACCGCTGACCGCACCTAGTTGGCACCGATCGCGCCCAGCTCCCGCCAGCTGCTGGCCATCCTTGGCACCTGCTGACACCGACTGTGCCTGGCTTCAGCTGACTGCACCTGGCTGGCACCAACCGTGCCTGCTTCTTGCCGACTGCACTTGGCTGGCGCCAACCACGCCTGTCTCCTGCCGACCACTGGCGCCATCTGTCTACAGATGCTAACCAATCCTGGCATCTGCAGGTGTTGACTGCTCCTGGCTTCTGCTGTCTGATGGTGCCAACCGATCCCACCATCCGCTGGCATTGACCGCTGTTGCTCCTGCCATCTATTGGTGCTGACTGATCCTGCCGTCTCAGGTGCTGCCCACTGCTGGCACCTCTCTGGTGGTTGTCATTCAAGGTTTACCAGTCCTTCTAGTGATTCAGCTCTTATTGAAGTTCAGCTCAAGGGAAAACCTTCTGTTGACACAGAGGCAATGCCCCTGCTTTTAATAAACAAAAGACTCCAAGAGGAATCATTAGCTCTACCATTTAACAGTGGGAGGGGATTGTTAAACCATGCCTGAGGATAGCCCTTTGGCAGGGCCAGTGCAATCTCAATAGGATATTCCTGATACCTCCCTCGCCCCTTGCAATACTGAAACACCCTTTTTTTGGCTCTGTTTGGGTGGGAGTGAATTTTTTATGAGAACAGGCTAAACACAGATCTGATGCCATTTGTTCATACAATCGAAGGACAACATTTCATTACCCCTGCAGTTAACACAAAAGTGACTTATAACACAATACCAGACACAGTGACCATTTCCCATCATGCTCAACACCAAGGGTGCTTATGCAATATGCTGAGTACTTGATTGTCCTCATGCAAATACAAAGCCCATGCAAATAACGTACCCCCCCCCCTTTCAGCTGCTGAGCAGGGAGAGTGCCACTTCGATACTCAGACCTCACTTACATTTCTTTAAAACAGCTGTCAGACCTGTTTCTTCTTTAACCATCCTGTGCACTTCTGCCCAGTTCAGATGGATCTTCCTAAGCCATGACTTCCCCATTAAGGCTGGGTGATTGCCTTCCACCACAAATAGCGGCAATTTAGCAGTCTGTTCATTGAGCTCCACCTTAACATCAGTAGTGCCCAACATGGGTACAGCTTCTCCAGTGTAAGTCTTCAGAACAGTTTTTATTGGCTTAAGCTGGAGATGCTTTAGTATTTCCTTATACACAGTGTCTGAGACCAGCAAAACCTGTGCCGGTGTCCAGTTCCATGCGTACAAATTTACCTTCCAACAGTGGGGTTACCCAGTATTCATTTGAGCCAACTGCCATGGACAAGACATGAAGTGGCACTTCCGACTGGGTGTTACTTTGATCATCCTTAGTCTGCTCTATTGCGTGCAGATTTTCCTTTTTAGTCCGCCAGACAGCAGGCTTCTTTTTCTCTGGTTTGCCTGTTCAGTTTGACTCTTCTTTCTTTTGTTTGCAGGCACACTCAATGTGTCCCTTTTTGTCACATTTGACACACTAGGTCTTTACACCAGCATTGCGATGCACAGTGACCCGGCTTTCCACAGCAGTAACATTCCTGGCTCCCCACTGTCTTGTGGGTAGGTTCATGTGACACCTTATGCACTTTGATTGATGCACTGAGCTGTTTGGCTTCCTTTGCAGCCAGCCCCAAATTGCACAATTGTTTCACTGTCTTCTTAATTTCTTCTGTGGAAGCTAAATCTCTCTGCAATTACCAGTGGTTTTGAAGAAAAATGTGCCTCCCGGATTTTCACAATGTCACTGTAAGATTTTCTCTCTAGCTTACCAGGGTGCACCAAGCTGCACAATAAAGTATAGGTTTTAGCTCCTACAACACTTAAGAAAATGGGCACCTTCTTTGCATCTGTAATTTCATCTGCAAAACAAAAAGCTGAAAACGCTCAGTATATGAGTTCCAGTTCTCTAGAGCCTCAGAAAAACGTCCCAGGGGCCCCATAAATGTAGCCATTGCTGCCCCTCTTCCCCCCCTTCTTTCTCTTGTCTATTATTCTTGTGTGTTGGGGTTGTCTATTATTCTTGTATGTTGGGGGTGGGGGTTGAGATGACTACGGAGGAGTATAAACATATAGCTCGAACATGCAGGAGTGAAATCAGGAAGGCCAAAACACAACTGGAGTTGCAGCTAGCAAGGGACGTGAAGCGTAAGAAGAAGGGTTTCTACAGGTATGTTAGCAACAAGAAGGTCAGGGACAGTGTGGACCCCTTATTGAATGGGGGAGCCAACTTAGTGACAGATGAAGTGGAAAAATCTGAAGTACTCAGTGCTTTGTTTGCTTCTGTGTTCACAGATAAGGTCAGCTCCCAGACTACTGTACTGGGCAGCATAGTATGGGGGAGGTGAGCAGCCTCAGTAGTGAAAGAACAGGTTCAAGACTATTTAGAAAAGCTGAACATGCTCAGGTCCATGGGGCTGGATGCAATACATCCAAGAATGCTGGGGGAGTTGGCTGATGTGGTTGCACAGCCTTTAAAAAATTGTGGTGATTGTGGGAGGTCCTGGACAATTGGAAAAATGCAAATATAGTGGCCATCTTTAAAAAAGGGAAGAAGGAGGATCTGGGGAACTACAGTACAGTCAGCGTCACCTCAGTCCCCAGAAAAATCATGGATCAGATCCTCAAGGAATCCATTTTCAAGCACTTGGAGGAAAGGAAGGTGATCAGGAACAGTTAACATGGATTCACTAAGGGCAAGTCATGCCTGATGAACCTGATTGCCTTCTGTAGCGAGGTGACTGGCTCTGTAGATATGGAGAAAACAGTGGACATGATATACCTTGACTTTAGCAAAACTTTTGATACAGTCTCTCACAGTATTCTTGCCAGCAAGTTAAAGAAGCATGGGTTGGATGAATGGATTATAAGGTAGATAGAAACCTGGCTAGAGCATTGGGCTCAATGGATAGTGATCAATGGCTCAATGTCTAATTGGCAGCTGGTATAAAATGGAGTGCCCCAAAGGCTGGTCCTGGGGCCAGTTTTGTTCAACATCTTTATTAATTATATAGATGATGGGATGGATTGCACCCTCAGCAAATTCATGGATGACTAAACTGGGGGGACTGGTAGATAACCCTGGAGGGTAAGGATAGGAAACAGAGTGACCTAGATAAATTGGAGGATTGGGCCAAAAAAAATCTGGAGAAATCTGAGGAGGTTCAACAAGAAGTGCAGAGACCTTCACTTAGAACGTTAAACTCCCATGCACTTCTACAGACCAGGGGCCGACTGGGTAGGCAGCAGAAAAGGACTTGGGGGTTACAGTGGACAAGAAGCTGGATATGAGTCTACAGTGTGTCCATATCGCCAAGAAAGCTAATGGCAAATTGGGCTGCATTAGTAGGAGCATTGCCAGCAGATCGAAGGAAGTGATTATTCCCATCTGTTTGGCACTGGTGGGGCCACATTTGGAGTACTGTGTCCAGTTTTGGGCCCCTCATTACAGGAAGGATGCGAAAACATTGAAGAGAGTCCAGCGTAGGGCAACAAAAAATATTAGGGGCTGGAGCACAAGACTTTAGAGTACAGGCTGAGGGAACTAGGCTTATTTAGTTTGCAGAAGAGAAGACTGAGGGGGGATTTGATAGCAGCCTTCAACTACCTGAAGAGGAGTTCCGGGGAGGATGGAACTAGGCTGTTCTCAGTGGTGGAAGATGACAGAACAGGAAACAATGATTATAGGTTGCAGTGGGGGAGGTCTAGGTTAGATATTAGGAAAAACCTCTATACTAGGAATATGCTACCTAGAGAAGTAGCGAAATCTCCATCCTTAGAGATTTTTAGGGCCTGGTTTGACAAAGCCCTGGCTGGGATGATTTAATTGGGGTTGGTTGTGCATTGAGCAGGGGGTTGGACTAGGTGACTTCCTGAGGTCCCTTCCAACCTAATCTTCTATGATTCTATGTGCTGCAGAAATAAAGAGCAAGAGAGTGACCGAAACAGCTGTGCAATTCTGGCAACCAAAAGCAGCTAAGAAACAGTTCAGGGAGAGCAACGGGTAAGGTCAGATGTCTCTCACGCAACTTCCCGAGCCAGAAACCTCAAGGCACTTGCACTCGGCAGCATAGGCCAAGACAGCACTAGCCCTTCCCACACTCCAGTTGATTATTACGTGTTGGTCCTCTGCTTGCTGCCCGTGCACGTGCGCGCGCACGCACATACACACACCCACACCCCTCCTTTTCACTGCCGAAGCACAGCACATAAATAATGTTCCCATCTCCTGTGTTCGTACTTGAAGCCTGGAAGTAACTCCTAGGCAGGCTATCCACTGGCCACCCTAATCCCTTGGTACAACAAAGGGAACCCAAATAAACCCTATGAATGTACATGGTTTGTAATATACAAATTGCTCTTCCACAACCTCCAATTTTCCCTGTCACTTACATGCTCCGTCACAGACTTTCCCTTCGTAGAGCCGGCAGCAAAGTGGAATAGACATGCTGAGCACATGGATATCAAGGGAGTAGTTTCCTTAGCAACAATAACCATATGAGAGGAACACATGGAGACCAAGAAAGTTGTTGCTTAGCAACAATCATCACATAATAGCTGTCTGAACTTCCTTTCCGCTCCCTTGCTTCTGTTTGTATTTTTCATTGTTGTTGCTTATTTTTATTCAGAAAATTCTCAATGGGAAATTCGCTTCACTCAGTTCCTTTCTTTTAAATGCAGAGAAATCAGCAACAACCTATCTGTACTGTAGAATTTAAAAGGTTTGAAGCCAACAGAGTTCTACAGAAATGTCCAAAACCCTATAGAATTTAATAGAGAAGGAGCTCCTTGCTGTCGATAGATTATAGGACTTTCTATAACAGGGATATCATTCTCTATTTAATCGCATATGATGATTCAAAAATCTTATAGACCATTTTCTGTACAATCTAAACAGCTTTTCATTACAGGTTTAAAGAACTATTTCAGATTAGCTTTGAAACATGTTATTGGTGCTTTTTAGAGATATTTACGAGTAATCATGTGCAAAGAACAGAGGGAGTTATCCAGGTTTGCCATGGCATGTTCAGGTGCTTGGTGCAGTAGGCATAATGATCTCAAGGTGTAGTGGTCTGGGTTGGGGTGAGTGCATTACTCACAAATGGCTATGAACTAGTTATACAGGTACTGACAAACAGCTACGCCATGGCATGCCAACATATGCTCTGTTTTACACAAAGTTTGTGCCAGAAAGGGTTGAGAGTTTATAAACATTTAACTGGGTCTATGATTCATATCCCTCCACTAGAAAGGCAAGGTGTGATAGCAGCATGAGTGAAAGTGTAGATGCTATTTGCTCTTAGAAATCAATGTAATTGCTTAGATAGCAAGGTGATATGTGATAATGAGACAAAGCACACTGATAGGGATTGTACAGGCCTTGATTGGAAAGGAAAATGATAACTGACATGGTAGAGAAATTTCTAACAATGACCTGAAGTAGCTTTATCCATGCATAGAAATGGCCCAATTTTAAAGTCCAAAATCTCTCATGGTACCAAACCTAGAACCAAAAACAGTCAGAAATGGTTTCTAATCTTAGCTGCCTGGCTGCCCAACTTGAGACACCCAAAGGCGAGGCCCCAGAGTCAGATGATACTTTGAAAATATGGGCCTTATTCCTCTGACAAAGCAGGATTTCTGCCTGTCCACTCCGATAAAGCTCATAGATGGTTTTTGAAATATGGGATCACGAACCTGTCACTGATTCAGCTCTTGTGGCAATTGGATCTCAGAGGAAATTCCTCAAATGGTGGAACTGAGTAGGGGGAGAGGAAAAGATATCTCTGATAGTTTCAAAAATGGCAGCTGCTGAGAGGGCTGGGTTATTAGATGCCATCCTAGTGGAGACAGTAGTGGACAGAGTGCAGTGAGGGTGGTCAAAGCTAAAACATAAATGCGTTTTTATAAGATGTCTCTGCATTTTGACATAAATATCACATGAATAACATCACCAGCTATGTGATTATATAAAGCATATGCAGGTATTAGTAGAGTAAAGTTAAACCTGTCGCTATTAGTGCCTATATTCACCAATATTAGATGCTTTTTAAATAAAGGTTGTAGTGTAGTCGTACCACAGATGCGACCCAATTCCAAAATGAGTTGTTGTATGATTGCTAACATGGTCAGTTTTCTCTAGCATATTCTTGTAGTGAGGTGGCGTGACCTTCCTCGGAGAGTGACAGGGAGAGCACCCTACCCACCTCCTCGGGGTGGAGCCAGAAAAGCCCCACCTGCCCCACTGGAAGTAGAGGGGTGGGACAGGAAGTATAAAGGGAGATCTCTGAAGCTTAGTTGAGCTGGAGCTGCCAGAGGAGGAGGACATCTCTCCACCACTACTGGAGCTCAAGCCCAAGCGTCACAGCACTGAGGACCAAGGAGCGGCCTGCTGCCTGGGACGCTGAAGAACTGCTGGGGCTGCCACTAGCTGTCTACCCCGGGAGACGACAACAGCCCCAAGACCAGAAACCCCAGAGAGACCGTACAGGAAATAGCACAGGGAAGCTAGACTATAGTCCGGCTGTGTGATTGCCTGACAGCCAGCCAGCTAGCCAGTGGCGAAACCATCCACCACTGTTAGGCCCTGGGCTGGGACCCGGTGGAGTAGGGTGGGCCCAGATCCACCTGCCCCTGGCCCCTGCTGCCAAGCCTACCCTTGGGGCGGCAGCCACCCCACTGTAAACCAGGAGGCCTGATTGCTGGCTCTGCCCTGACACAAGGCCAAAGCCCCTAGGCTGCTTGGAGCACAACCCGGCCTGAGCTTATACACGGTTTGATACTCTGCCTGCCAGGAGTCAGAGCTCTAGGCTGCTTGTTGCTCTTCTCCTGCGTGAGGGCCTGGACCAAAGGACTATTGCCAGCTTGTTCCTGTCTAGGGGCCAAGTTGCCTTTCTCTGCTTATAGCCCTGCTCTGCTTAGAGGGCCAGGGCCTTGGAGGCAGCTAATTTCCCCCTTTTTTGAGCTTGACTCATAGATGCGACCATGAGGGGGTGTGGCCTCCCTTATAGACTGATCAGGAGGGAGGGCCACTCACTCCGACAATTCCCTAACTCCCCCAGAAGCATGTTTATAATCTCCATCTGAGATCTCCACCATAATCCTGATTCTCTTGGGCCAACACTACACATTTTAGATGGATTCCACTCTATTCTGATTTTAGTGTATCCAGCCAGAGTCTTTCCCAAATGGGACTTGGGACTATTTTCTAAATCACTTTCCCATTGACCTTGTAAAACTTGCTGTACTGGACAAGTTCTTCAATAAGGAGATGTTGCTGGGTAAAAGAAGGGGAAAGTCGTCATGGAGCTGATGGAAAAAGATGGCATATCACAGATCCCATGTTTCTGTGAGCACTTTGAAAACTGCTTCCCCACTGCACATGAGGAAGACACTTAACAATTTAGAATGCACTACCATAAATACAGCTCCATGGGGAGAAATGGCAACCTCCAGAAGCCTATCACCAGCCTCCAGCTTCTCTGAAAGGAGGGCTATTGTCGCTTGCTATTTTGGCCCTTGTCGCAGCCCTTGCCTGACCATGCATGAATTATGCTACTAGTCAAGCTATATATCGCCAGCCAGCCAGCTCTAAGACGGGCAATGTGGGTTAGTTTCTGTGCTCTGGAAGCTGCTGTCTGTAGTTCACCAGCTGGCAAAGGTGTCATTTTGATGTTGCTGTTCTAGATTAAGCAAAATCTTAGAATTTGGAGTCTTCTTATGTCCCGCTAAGTGGGTCCTTTAATGAGTTGTGTGGCTGTTGCAGCAGAGTGCATCACGCCGTCACCCACCCACCATCCAGGCAACTGCATTGAAACTACCTTATAGGCATCACTGGACTGTCTGCTAATAGCACTGAGTGATATGGAACAAAACGAGTTCCGTTTAGGGCTTCTGCAAATGCTCTCACAGGTGGAGTATGGATGTGTGTGAGGGAGAGAGAGTGAAGTTTTGGGCCGAAGGAGAAAAGCGATCACAGCTGCTGGAATAATTTTTATAGTAGGGGGTGCTGTGACCCATGAACCAAACTATAGATTATGGAACCTTGTAGA
>ML675625.1:2180219-2237153 GCA_007922155.1 Mesoclemmys tuberculata
GCGGGAAGAAGCAAAAGCAGCTGGCAGCTCGTGCAGTGGAGGCGGGGCAAGTGTAAGGCCAGAGCCCAGCAACCCCCATGCCTGCGGCCAAGGGGGTGTGTAAGCCCTTGCAAGGCCAGGAGTGGGGCTGCTGGGGCCGAGCCTACTGCCATGCCCCCTGCCAGAGCCCAGCGGGAGGCCCTGACCGAGGAAGCCGTGGCGGCAGATGTGGGCTGTACCATTGCCCTCCTGGAGGAGTCCCCGTCTGGGACCCCCCCCCGTGCCATCTGAGCCCCCCGCCCATGCCGGGGTCGCTGTTTCCTTGGATACCGCCGGGGAGGATCTCGTGGTGGCGGGGGCGGGGGGGATCTCTACTCCCTTATGGAGGCGATAGATGCCCTGGGTTTGACCCTGGCTTGCCAAGGGGAAGATGACCCTGCCCCCCATGTGGAGGGCCTAGAGCAGGGCAACATTGAGCTGCCTCTCCTCCTCCCCTCCCTTCCGTCCCAGGCTGCCACCCCTGCTCCCACCCCCGGGGCCCCTCTCGGCCCCTCTGCCCACCATATCAGTGGCGGCACATCCATCTTAGCTACCACAGCCCCTGAGGCACTGGCTGGGGCCAAACAGTGACGCCCCGGGCCACTGGGCGCCCTGTCCTCTGCTGTGGGCTGGCTGGTCCCCCTCCCCGCTGAGGATGCCAGCCCAGTCACCTCCTTATGAGGGCCCGGAGCTGTGGGCAGTACGATCCCAGAGCCTGCCCGCATGGAGGATGCCTTCCTCATACCTGCCTCTCTAGCTCCCAGACCCGACCGAGAAGCACTGCACCCTGCCAACCTGGCTGTTATGGCTGTGGGACCTACACCCAAATCTAACCCTGACCCCTCTGCCGCTCCCTGCCCTGATCCTTCGCCTTCCCCAATTCCTGTCCCCCTCCCCGCTCCCAACCTTTCCCTGGCCCTCACCCCCCGCATACCTTCTCCTGTCCCCCCCACTGCTTGTATCTTTGCTGCCCCTGATGTTGTTTATTTCCCCCTGAAGAGCTCCCAGGAGGCAGCCTTTGCTTTCACCGCTCCCAGCTCCCTCACGGCTGATGTCTTCCCTCCACCACCACCCCCAGCCCCTGTCCCAACACGCCTCAGGGCCTCCTTGGGGACCGAGCTGAAGGACGAACCCCCAAGGCGCTGTGTGAGGAGCTGCATGCTTTCCTCTGGGACACATGCAGTGCCCGGAACTGGGTGCAGCTCGCCCTGCAGCACTGGGGGGATTTCCATTGCATCCTCCGTACTGTGAGGGCCACAATAAAGGAGGGGAAAGGGACCGGGCGGCAGGATGCTGTGGCCTACCAGCGGGCCCGCATCTTCCATGACACCTTGATGGCCTTTGGAGTCAGCCATGGGCTGCTGCAGAGCCCAATGAGGAACGCCAGCGCTCCTCCTCATGAGGATCCCCCCCAGCCCTCTTCATGATGCCTCATGATGCCTGTCACTTTCGCCACTCTAAACACCAGGGGCTGCAGGATGGGTCTCCGCAGGAGCCAGGTGCTCTCCTTCCTTCGGGAAGGAGGGTACCCAGTGGCATTCCGAGGGCAGCTGACAGCTGGAGTGGGGAGGTGGGGTATACCTCAGTCACCTCTCCACCCGTGTGGGCGGAGTGGCCACCCTGTTCTCCCCTGACCTGCTGCCCGAGGTGCTCGGGGTCACCGAGGTCATGCTGGGCCACCTGCTGCACCTCCGGGTCCACATGGAGGGGCTGGCGTTGAATCTCGCCAACGTCTATGCCCTGACTGCAGTCCTGGAGCAGATGCGGTTCTTTCAGCAGGCATCCGCCTTCCTCAGTACCCTGGATCCTCATGAATGCCTGGTCCTGGGCGGGGACTTTAACACCATCCTCGAGGAACGTGACCGCACGGGGACTGAGCAGTGCCAGGCCGCCGCGGACGTCCTCCGGGAGATCATCAATCATCACTCCCTGGTGGACGTCCGGACGTCCGGTGTGACCACCATCTGGATGATGTCATCACCTTCACCTATGTCCGGGTGGGGGAAGACCGGTTCAGCCACTCCTGGTTGGACAGCATCTACCTTTCTTGCCACCACCTCTCGCAGGCCCACTTCTCTGGCGTACGGCTGGCCCCATTCTCGGATCACCACATGGTGACCATGACAGCCTCCCTCACTGCGGAGAGGCCGGGGCCAGCCTACTGGCACTTCAAGCTGGAGGATGTGGGCTTCATACCACCCTTTCAGGAGTTCTGGCTGGCCTGGCAGGAGCAGCAGAGCACCTTTCCCTCGGCGCAGCATTGGTGGGACGTGGGGAAGGTGCACGCCCATCTCTTCCGCCACGATTAAACTTGGGGGGCCAGCCGGTGGAGGGATGAAGGGATAGAGCAGCTGGAACAGGAGGTCTTAGCCCTGGAGAGGCATCTCACCGCAAGCCCCAAGGATCCATCCCTCTGCAGAGTGTGCCAGGAAAAGTGGGAGGAGCTCTGAGCCCTCAAAGACCTTCAGGCTCGGGGAGCCTTTGTTCGATCCCGCATCCGTCTCCTTCAGGAGATGGATCATGGCTCCTGCTTCTTCTATGCCCTGGAGAAAAGGAGGGGGGCCTGGAAGCACGTCACCTGCCTCCTGGCAGAGGATGGCATCCCCCTCATGGACCCGGTGGAGATGCGTGGACGGTCAGGGCCTTCTACGCCAGCCTCTTCTCGCTGGATCCGACCGAAGCCACCGCCTGCCAGGTGCTCTGGAATGAACTTCCCATGGTCAGCATGGGCAACCAGACTGGCTGGAGCTACCTCTCACTCTAGCCGAGTTCTTGGACAAATCCCTGGGCATGCATGGGCTGACTGTGGAGTTCTACTGTGTGTTCTGGGACGTCCTCGTCTGGGCCGAGTCCAAGGCCAGCAGAAAGCTTCCCCTCTCATGCAGGCAGGCCTGCTCATCTTGCTGCTCAAGAAGGGGGAACCTCTGCAATCTTCGGAACTGGCATCCCCTGTCACTCCTCAGCATGGACTACAAAATTATAGCCAAGGCCTTCTCACTGCGACTGGGGTCCGTGCTGCAGGACGTGGTCCATCCTGACCAGACCTATACCGTCCCGGGCTGCACCATCCTCAACAACCTCTATCTTGTCCGGGACCTCCTAGAGCTTGGGTGTAGGGATGGCCTGTCATTTGCCCTCCTGTCCCTGGACCAGGAGATGGTGTTCGACAGGATGGACCATGGGTATCTCCTGGGCACCCTGCGGGTGTTTGGCTTCGGGCCCCACTTTGTGCCTTTTCTCTGGGTGCTGTACGCCTCCACGGAGTGCCTGGTCAAGCTCAACTGGACCCTGACTGAACTGGTCAGCTTCGGGCGAGGAGTGGGCCAAGGCTGTCTGCTGTTGGGCCAGCTGTATGCTCTGGCCACTGAGCCCTTCCTCTGTCTCCTCCACCAGAGGCTGACAGGGTTGGTGCTCCATGAGCCAGAGCTGAGGCTGGTCCTGTCAGTGTATGCCGATGATGTACTCTTCGTGGTCCAGGACCCGGGCAACCTGATGTGGCTGGAGGCCTGCCTGGCCGTCTACTTGGCAGCCTCCTTTGCCTGGGTCAACTAGGTCAAGAGCTCTGGCCTGATGGTGGGGGCCGGGTGGCAGGCGAGCTCCCTCCCACCCGAGCTTCAAGCCATCTGGTGGAGCGCGGGTCCGCTACTCTATCTGGGAGTTTTCCTTTCCACCACCCATCCCTCCCCAGCAGAGAACTGGCAAGATTTGCAGGACCGGGTGTCTGGGTGGCTGTGGAAATGGACAGGACTTCTCCGGTGCCTCTCCATTCGGGGGAGGGCACTGGTGATCCGCCAGCTTGTTTTGTCCATGCTCTGGCACTGGCTCAACACCCTGGTCCCGACCCCGAGTTTCCTGGCCCACCTCCAGAAGACAAGGAGTTCTTTTGGCCAGGACTGCACTTGGTCTCTGCAGGGATCCTTCTCCCCCTGGAGGAAAGAGGGCAAGTCCTGTGCCGCATCCACAGCCAGGTCCACACCTTCCGCCTCCAGGCCCTGCAGAGACTCCTCTATGGTGCAGGTATCTGGCGTGGAGCCTTTTGGCGCATGCCTTCCTCCACCGCCTCTGAGAGCTCTGATATGACTGGCAGCTCTTTTTTCTCCAACCAAGAGGTCTTCCGCAAGACCTCTCCGAGCTGCCGGTATTATACCAGGACCTCCTCCGGACCTGGAGGCTGGTCTCCATCTCCAGGCCCCTTGTGGTCACTGAGGGGGAGGATCTCCTCACGGAGCCCCTGCTACACAACCCCCAGCTGCGTGTGCAGGCGGCAGAGACCCCCTCAGTGCGATGGAGGTTGGTCCTGGCAGGAATCACCAGGGTCGGAAATCTCCTGGACTATGCCTGGGGCGACTGGGTGGATCCCCATGTGCTGGCTCGGCTTATGGGGCTCCCCACCCTTCAAACCCCCCAGTTTGAAAGTCACAGGAAGTCACAGGACCTCCTTGTCAACCTCCTCCTGGCCCTGGCCAAAATGGCCATCTACAAGACCAGGGAGAGGAGGTTGGCTGAGGGGGTGCTCTGCGACTGTGAGGCCTATTTCTGTTCCTTCATCCATTCATGCATCCAGGCAGAGTTCCTCTGGGCGGCGTCTGCTGGCTCCCTTGACACCTTTCAGGAGCAGTGGGTGCTGTCCGGGGTTTGCTTCTCGGCTTCCCGTTCTGGCTCCCTCCGTTTGACCCTGTGACCTCAACGACCCTCCCTGTTTTTTCATTAGTTATCCCAAGGAATCAGTTGTATCCCGGCTCAGTGATTCCTCCCCTTAGGCTGGGAGAGGGACCTTGGGTGGTCGGCAGGCTTATGCCCACCCATCTCCTGTTTTACAAATAGGAGAACTTTCCTACTGCCCTCGCTATACCACAATTAATACACACATTTCACAATTATATGTGTCTTAGCTTTCAGAAAACACCTCACTCCATGCACTTTTATAATACAGTAATATTGTATACAGTCAATTGATTCAATTGCTTATTGCTTGAGGTTCAGCCCTCACCCGTCTTTATAGACCAATAAAACTTTGCAATGTATTCTTTGAAAAATAAAACCCAACCAAGCTTCTCTCTTCTGCTCGAGGTAGATGCCATGCTGTTTCCTGCCCCACTTGTTAGCTTGATAGCTTTGTTTGCTTGATATGTAACTGGACCTTTATTGTCTCTGCTTGATGACCAGGTTGTTGGTCAGAAAAGCAAACACATTCCTTTATCTAGGGCAGGCTTGTTTATCAACTCCCCCTGACATGCCTGGTTTAAACATACTTTAGTTGTAATTCTAGTACATATCCCTACTTCTTAATACACATCACATACATATATCATGCAAGAATATAGAATATTAATGATCAGCGACTTACTAGTTTTCAAATGATAGCTCACCAAGCATATATTGTACAAAGATTATTACCAGAGTGTGTAGGGTGTGAATACAGGGGTGATCAGGGTGGAACCCTTCTCAATCAGGGCATGCAAAATAAAATCCCGCAGCCCTTTATTCATACAATAAGAATAACAACGATTCATTAACCCTTCATTCAATAATAAAGTGAATTTTAACCCAAAACAACCAAAACTGATCATTCTGGTAAAGAAGGTAGAGTGCTGATCACCAAGGGAAAGTAGGCGTGTCTATGCAAATGTTGTCTTTCTCCCCAGTTCATCACTAGATGGCAGGGGAGAGCTCATTCAGATCTGACTTACGTACGTGTAATACTTCAGTCAGGGAGCTAACAGCTCCAAAAGGGCAGAGTTCAATACATCTAGGGTCCCTCTTGACAAATAACTAAATCAGCTCAAGCCCCCATTGTGAAACCTGGGAAAAGTGGGTGCTCTTAACAGGCAGAACATCCCCACTTGCAAGTTCTCTGGGACTGGTACAAACAAAGGACTCTCCCTGCTCACCTGCGATGGGGTGTTCACCCCGCACACTAGCCTTGAAAGGGTTAAGGTGGCACAGATAGGGCCAATTAACCTTATAGGCCACACCGGGCTCTGATGGGGAATTATATAGTGACCTAGCCAGAGGGCTGAGTCACAAAGAGAGAGAGCACCCCACGTAGCAGAGTAAGAGAGAAAGAGAGGTCATGGGGCAAGTGAACAACGGAAGGGGGTGCAAGACTAAATGAGCGCTGATTCCCCAGAAGCAGCCAAGAGGAGATGACTCAGTGGTGTGTCCCCTGTTACTCCACCCCAGGGATCCCCAAACTACAGCTTGTGGGCCACATCCAGCTCACCAACACATTTTGACTGGCCCACTGAGTCTGCTCCTGGCCCCGCCTCTTCCCCATGCCCTTCTTCCATGGGACGTGGGCCCAGGGCCCTGGTCAGGAGCCATTCCCATCCCCAAGCAGAGCACACAGCAGCCCTAATCCTCTCCCAGCCCTGCCCCTTCCCCCCACCCCTTTCCCACATGACGTGGGCCCAGCGCCCTGGTCAAGAGGAGCCACTCCAGCTCACCATAAGAGCAAGACTGAGTGATGTGGCCCTGGCAGCTGAAGTTTGGGGACCCCTGCACACACCATTGAGATATCTAGTTCCACAGCATCTCAGTTAGTTACATTTGCTTTTCTATGAGGTTTCATGACAACTCCCACACATGGTGCTTGCACAGGGAGGCAACCAGATTATTTCCAAAACCAGTGCTTGGAGAGGCGCTCAAGCACTATCAAACACTGTGCGGAGCTGAAACCAGAATCAATATCCTGGCTTCAGAGACAAGTGCTGCAGCAGGATCCCCTCATGTCCCCAAATAACTTTTATCTGGCTCTGCTGGCGCTGTCAGGCTACTCAAGAGGAAATAGTGTTTGCCCTGCATCTGGCTCAGAAGTATTGCAATATGTTTTTTTTGGCTGGCCTCTGCAAGGCCACTGCTCAGGCCCTTCATGGAACATGGGCTGAAGGCAGGACAGCTGATGGGAATGAGTGGATAGAAATGGAAATGACCACATCTGAGGTGGAAGAAAAATTTAAAGAGCTTAACGCTTTCAAATTGTGAGGACTGGATAATTTCCATCCCTGAATACTGAAAGAAATAGCACGTAAGATTGCTCGTCTGGCGGCAAGTATTTTTAATAAATCTATCTATTCCAGAGTAGTACCATATGTAGCAGAGAGAGAGAGCCTGGAACACTGGGCTTGGTGCAAGCCAACTGACAACTGGAGAATAACTAATGTTGCACTTGTATTTAAGAAAGGGGGAAAAAAGTGGTCTTTACAGTCTTGTTAATTTGACTTCGGTAGTATGCAAGGCTTTAGAACAAATTGTGAAGGAAAGAATAATTAAATTAAAGGAGGTAAATGGTAAAGGGGATGCAATGCAACATTGATTTACCAAAGGAAGGTCATGCCAGACTAATTTTCCTTCTTTGAGAAAATAACTGATTTTTTTAGATAAGGGAAATGCAGTAGATCTAATATACTTGGCCTTCAGTAAAGCATTTGACCTGGTACCACATGGGAAATTATTAGTTAAATTTAAGAAGATGGGGATTAGTACAAGATTTGTACAGTGGGTAAGGAACTGGCTAAAGGGGAGAAAGGAACAGGCTGTGCTGAAAGGTGACTTATCACATTGGAGGGAAGTTACTAGTGGAGTTCCTCAAGGATCGGACTTGAGATCAATCATTTTCAATATTTTTATTAATGACTTTAGCACAAAAAGTAGGAGTGTGCTTCTGAAATTGGCTGACGATACAAATTTGGGAGACATTGTCAATATAGAGGAAGATCAGAATATTATACAGAAAGATCGGGATGACTTTGAAGGTTGGAGTGACAGAAATGTGATGAAATTCAATAGTACAAAGTGCAAGGTCATGCATTTAAGGTCTAATAAGAAGAATTTCTGCTATAAGCAGGAGCTTATCAAGTGGAAGTGACAGAGGAGGAGAGAAAACTGGGTGCATGGGTTGACCACAGGACAACTATGAGCCACCGATGTGATGCGGCTGTGAAAAAGGCAAACGTGATCCTAGGATGTCAGGCCAGTAGGGAGAGGGAAGTATTAATGCCACTGCACAAGGCACTAGCAAGCTCATTTGGAATACTGGCTACAGTTCTGGTTACCGATGTTCAAGAAAGCTTAATTCAGCTGGAACAGGTACAGAGAAGAGTCATTAGGATAATCAGGGGAATGGAGAGCCTATTTTATGAGAGGAGACTGGAAGAGCTTGGTGTGTTTACCCTAGTGAAATGAAAGCTGAGAAGGGATGTGATTTATCTCTATAAATACTTCAGGGGGCAGATACCAGGGAGGGTGAAAAGCTGAAGGAAAATGCTGGCACAAGAACAAATTGGTATAAACTGGCCATGAACAAATTCAGGCTGGAAATTAGAAGATTTTTAACCACCAGAGGGCTGAGGTTCTGGAACAGCTCCCAATAGGAGTTGTGGGGGGCAAACAACTGAATGAATGTTAAGAGAGAGCTAGGTAAATTTCTGAGTGTTATTGTGTGAGGGGGGCCAAGGCACAGCAGTTCTGGAGCTTACTTCTGGTTTATTTTCCTAAAAATCTCATGATTCAGGGCTTCAGCCAGCCACCTGGAGGGGTAAGGGAAGTATTTTTTTCTCCTCAGTGTATTCTGGGTTTTTTTCTCTCCTCCCTCTGAAGTGCCAGGAGATGCCAGGGCTCTGAGGTAGCACAGAGCTTTCCCTCTCCCTGGTGCTTGAATGGCTGGTTCTCACTCACATGCTCAGGGGCTAACTGATTGCCATGTGGGGTGGGAAACAATTTACCCCCAGATCATATTGACAGTGACCTTCGGGTTTGTTTTTGTTGTTACGTCCTCTGCATCATGTGGAAGCAGCTCACTTGCCAGGATTACCTGTGTATAGCTCAATCATTTCCTGCCATTGGAGGGGCCTCGGCCACTTGTGAACCTCGGTCCATCCTGTTCTCTGCCTGTGGTACATAATAGTCTCGTCTCCTGAAGGCTGTAATACTTTGGCCTCATTTCAGTTGTTAGGTTTAGTGTCCGGGTGCTGCGGGGGGCTGGGAATTGGTGGCCTGTACCATACAGGGCGTCAGACTAGCTGATCTGGTGAACCCTTCTGGCCTTACACTCTCTGACTCTGTGTACTGATGTCAAGACCCCATTTCACTCAGCTAAAAATCACCTCATTTGTGTTCATATGCCTTGAAAGGCTGGGGGGGGGCGTGAAAGTAGGCTGCATGGAGCAGCATTGAACAGTCATGTTCTCACCTGATCTAGAATCAGGGCCTTTTTCAAAGACATTTTTCTATTATCACACAAAGTAGGTTCAGAGGAGGTGTGTGTGTTTTTCATTGAGCGAGGTGCCAGGGAGAAATGGAGCCAGAAAGCCAGTGCTCATGGAAGAATGGGAATGGAGGCCCCACATTTTCCAGGGCTCAGAGGAAAGGATGGCAAAACACAACATGGCAATGCCCAAAGATACATTTCTGGCCAGGCCCTGAGGAATGGGCAAAAGCTGCATGTGCCAGAAGGCCAACGTGAGAATTACTTCCCGGCACCAGTCCAGCTAGCAGCCTCCCACCCACACTTTGAGTTGGGTTTAGGTGTGTGGCCAGGATCCTTCTTGCTCCAGAATCTCACTCTTTCCTCTGTTCCCCACCAACACACATGGCTAGGAAGCCCCTGTGCTGTGCATCCATTCATGCCCGTTCTGCTCACACAGCACAGAAGTGGGCAGGAAGCCGATGTTTTCCTCTCACACTCTTCCCATTGCTGTGTGATGAGCTGGAGGCATGTGAGGGAAGGGGCAGTCGCATGGTGGCCATAACAAGAAATCAAACCCTTGCCTTTGGGTGTTAGCCATGATGGCTCAATTCTGGAACTGGTCCCTGCCCTGAGGGTGCAGTGTCCTTTCCCTGGGCTGGTTTTCTTCCCAAAATGGCAGGTGGTTGTTGCTGGAATCTGCTGTTTTGGATCATTTTCCTAGGCACGGAACCTGTAGAGCTTTCCACGGCTCCACAAAAAACCAGCAGGTTCCTGCAGGGTGTTCTGCTGGCTTTTGCCAGCTTTGTGTTCATGGCTTTGCGCAAACAAAGTACTTCTCTGTCAGAGTGCGACTCTTCCTCCTGGGCTTTCTGTTCCTAATCACTGAGAGGCTTGAAGGTGACCTGCTGCTCTGCTCTGCTGTGGCTTGTTTCTTTCAGTTCAGGTGGAATTTAAAGGTGCTGGGGTCCCCCTAGCTGATGTTTCTGTAGATGGGGTTGCTCCCCCAATCTCACTTCCATCGGAATGGCTGTACTGGTAGTTTGAAGCATGGGCCAGTGGCCACCTCGCCTGCATTACATCGTAATGGGCCTCCTTAGAACTGGGGTCAGGGCAGAAAGTACCAGTTTTCCAGCTTCTTCATGCCAATTCCCTTTTCACAGGCTCCTTTAAATACAGCTGCAGCAAAAGGAGCTTATCTGATCCTCCACAATCTCTCCTGACTCGGAGGGGAGGAAAAAACAGATTCTGCTATTTGCCCAACTGTCGCTCAAGAGCAGCAACCGCCAACCAACTCCTGCTTGAAACAAACACAAAGGGGAAAGCTGGCTTTCCCGCTGCCTATCAGGGCAGTTGCTAAGGTAACAAGCCTTTCCTGTGAACAGCGTAAGTACAGACACCAACTACAAGTAAACATGGTGCTGCCACCTGGTCACTTTTGCATAAAATATTTCCCAACATTTCCTGCTTTCTCACGTTCTCTCCTGAGAATTCAGGCTGTATCTGGGATGGAAATATTTGCTCCATCCCCTGTTTCTGAGGCTTTCAACAAGCCCTGACACTTTCACTCTGGGCCCCTCGGGCGTAGAAAGGCTTGAATGTGGAGGGTGTTGTAGAAGATGGGAGAATTGGCAGGAACATGCCAGGTTTAAAATTTTGGGGTGGCGATTTTTGCTTTTCTTAACTAAGAGCTGGAAGTAAATCTCTCTTTGCTAAAGTTTATCACTTCAGGGCTAAGAATGCTTCTGCTTCAGTTTTCCAGCACCAAAAGGCAGCAAAGGATTTTTGAAACCTTTGCGGTCTCCATTATACATCATTAAAAAATCAAGAGAAGACAAAATTCCTCCCTCTCCTTGCAAGACATTTTAAAACACAATCGAGAGAGAGAGAGAGAGAGTTTAGCTGTTCATGGTGCATAAACCCAGATGCAGAAATGCACTGGATCAAAAAGCTTTTATTATTATGAAATAGGTTTGATTCAGGAAAACAACAGCTGAGGGAATCTGACACCTCAGAAGCTCTTCAAAGCCCAGATAGAGGCACACCCCTCCCAGAACAACACCCTTTCTGTTTTCTGGAGCTGAGATGCAATTTTCTAGCAAGAAAACTACTTAACATTTCCTGCATGTCCAGCCCTGAAAACCTGGGGAGCTGTACAGCAGCTGAACTGAGAGCAAACATTCAACACTGCTGTACATCACAGCCACAGCATAGGAGCACTGCCGTCTGAACCATTCGGAGAAGACTGCCTTTGCAATAGCGTCGTCCTAGCTCCTCACCAAGAGCATGGATTTAATGCAAGGCATGAAAGGATTTCTCTGATGGTCTGCTTATTTAACGTACTGAGGCCAGCCCCTCAGTGCTTCCCTTCTGGTACTAAGAAGTTGGAAAGCTAACATAATTTACTCTGGCACAAGAGGACCCCTGAGTGGCACAGAGTTGGCGAGGTGGCTCCCCTGTCCCTCCATGCCAAGTGGGAGTGTTCTGGGAGGATGTGGGCAGGACCAAGGCACAAGGGTCAGACTTTCCTTCATTAGTGAGACCGGTTGTGTGGGCTCATGGGCTGTACAACTGGGGGCTTTGGGGAGGGCTGGCATGGCATCTTTAGCTTCATGTTCTATGGGAAGTGTTTTGTTTGTTCTGCTAAAAAGTTGGTTAGAAGCTGACTCATTGACAAAACACCAAGGTTTAGCATGTGTTTTGTGTCTGCATCTTTGGCTAAATACACCTGGTTTAAAGGTATAGCGCTGGAAGTCCCCTGCTCTCAGGGGCTGTGAGCCTCATTCTGTTTTACAAAGAATTCAGTTATGAATGATGCATTCTAATATTACTATACAGTGACGCTCAAAGCCATTGAAATTTCTGAAGGAAACTGATTTCTTTCCTCCCCAAACCTGTATCTCATACAAGCCTGTTTTGCTGGTGACTAATGATACCAAAATCCTAGAATTTAAAGTCTCTCCCACAGACTATCCACCCAAACAGACAGGCTTCACTGGCACTGCACTTCATCTGGAAACCAATGCAAATGATTTAACCTCACTCACTAACCCAACAGCACTCACCTTCCCCATGTATTTATCCCCAAGGGAGCCAAAAAGAGAGCTGGCCCCAGAGAGCAATCACAATTCATATTCCAAGTTAGAGCTCAGTTCAGGCTGGGACACTCTGTAACTAGCAAAGACAGCAGGCAGCAACAGTCTATTAATGGTAAATTACCTTCCTTCTTTAGTTTAAAACATGGCACAAGATCAGGGTCCCCACTTCCCTTGTCCTGGCTAATGAGTCCATTGTGAAAGTGATGAGAAATGCAGGACTGGTGCAAGACCGCCAGTTTGGCCACACAGAGCACAAGGGTGTCGTATGGCAATGACTTCCTAGTAGTTATTACCCAGTGAAGTCAGTCACTTCTCAAGTTATAACTGAATTCCCAAGTCTAACTGAAATTACCTGGCCAGCTTGCAGGTTCTAAACTTAAGCTTAGACCTGAAATTGCGCAATGTGGAGGGCTTGTTCCTGGGCTAATGGCCCAATTTCATGAATCATCACAGTCCAGGTCAGACACTTTGGGGTTAAAGTGCCCTGAAATCAGGGACATCGAAAAATGGAAAATTAACCTATTTACAAAGCAAAAAAAGCAAAACTTGCTTTTGCGAACATATGGGTCCAGCAAGCTCTGGCTGGAGGGAGGTTGCATAGGCATCCCAGTGGATCTCTGGGCAGCAAGGTCACAGGGAAACCCACCGCTTCAGCCTGAGAAATGAGCAGCCAGCCTAAGTAGTCAGTCAGACAAAGCCCAGTGCCCATGTGGTCCCCAAGGGCACATACACATCACTGGAGTGGCCATGGCTGGAGACGTGAGGCGTGAGACACAAGAGCACTAAGCTTTGCAGAGTCACGTGTGGGAAAGGGGAGGCTACTGTGTCTTTGCTGGCCCCTCAAGTGCTGATGAGCTGTCCCTGAGAGAGCTGGAGAGAATAGGACACTGATCTCTTTCTGCTTCTCTCCTGGTGACCATAGAGACCCAGGCTACAGAGCGCATCTTTGAACACTTGCAAAATACTTAGTGAGGTCATGACAGTCATCCCCGTTTTGTCCTGGGCACCGCAAAAACAGGCCACACTAGTAACAGTAAATTACAAGGTTTTGCTACTGAGTAATCTTCAAATATCACGACATCAGGTAAATAATATGCCTGATTTGTGTGTGCACAGGTAGTGTTGCCTCTAGTCAGGTTTACCAGCCATTTTCCATTAGAATACTCTGTTTTCAGCTGCTTACAGATGTTTGGGCTAAAAACTCCTTGCTGCATTTGTGCCTCTGGCTGCTGCTGCCTTGTCTGTTTTTTTAGTTTGTTTTGGTGTTTTTAAAACTGTTTCATTGAGATGACCTGGCACCTCCTTGCTTTGGAGCAGGGAGTGGAAATTTGGTAGGAAGGAAGTCCTGCTGTCAGGACCCTTTGCCGTCCCTGTGAAAATTGACCCAAGTTTGGCCAGGTTATGACCCTCTGAAAATTGCAGTTTGAGACATGTTAGACATTGGCAGACCATTGTCCAAAGACTGTGCTCAGCATCCTCTCTCCCCAGTTGCAGGGGCTGAGCAGGACTTTCCCTGCAGTTGTAGCTCCTGGCGTCTGTGACCACTGTAGCACCAACCACTGGAGCTGAGAGCAGGGAGATGATCTCTCAATGCTCTCCTGCTGGCCCAGATGGCAGGGGGAGAGGAGGAGGAAGCTGCCTGAGGGGAATGCACAAGCATGGGAACTGGGAAAGGGTGATGAGGGAGATGGGGACAAAGGGCTCAGGGGGGTGGAGGTGGGGACGGAAGAGAGACCTGGGAGGCCATCAGGGCAAGGATGACTTGCTGAGGAGGAGGGAGAAGAGTCTGGAACTTGGACACATTCATACTGGGTGCACCAGGGAAGAAAGGGCCACGTTTGGGGGCTAAGGAAGTGGCATGGGCAGAAGGGTCCATACATGCCTCTCAGAGCCTTGAATAGATGTAGGACTCTTGCGTTTCCATATTTCTCTGCTGCCAGCAAATAACTCACAAGCAAAATGTGTGTCTTATCTTCTTTTAGTGACTGGCCCACATAGAGGATGACAACCTACTACTGCTGTTGGTTACTGCGTTAGCTCATGTGCCAGAGAACTGCAAGGTTTCCAAACCTGCTAGTGAACCATATGGAACTCAATATGGTTTCATGTGGTAAAACATCTGGGGGTTTTCAGTTTATTTTTTAAAAACTATGAAATTACATACAAAAAGCAAACAACCAAACAAAAAACTAAAGGAGCATGAAGTCTGCTAAATCAAACACTTAAAAATCAGGAAATGCCAGAATTAATGTTGTCTATGGAATTGGGATGTTTTATGTATCAATATTTTCTACAATCATTAGTCTAAAAGATAACATGCAATAAATAATCTACTACACTTTTGGTAGTAAGTGTAGGTCAAGGAAAAATCCCAGCCCCAAAATTTGTTTTTCTTGGCAATGCTCGCCTTAATCTGTAGGCTGGACTATGTTATGTTTTACTCTGAAGAGAAGACTTTGTAAACCATCCTAAATATGTGACATGATAAATTTAATACATCTGATGCATTTTCCTTGGTAAATACATAAATATTACTATTTTCCTTGACAATCAGCATATTTTTCTCAGCAACTACATGAAAAATATAAAACATAAACGTTTCTACTAGCATATATGACATTTATTTATATTGCATATGTATATGTGCATCCATTTCTCACATATTTGTAAGTGACAGCTTATCTGGATTAGTACGAATTGATGTAATTGATATAAATCCAATTTTTATTTTCTTGTTCAGATCCAGAGTTGGTTCTGAATTCTGTGCATTGCTGTACTATGTATTGCCGCCATAGAGCTGTTTTCCCAAGTAACGTCCATTTTTATTCCCAGTCTGGCAATCACAGCCTCCTGCTCGTCCAAGTCACTCTTGTCATACGTGTAATCAGTGCGGTTTGGCAGCTTTCTGTCGACTTCTGACACTTGCACAGTGTGTGCAGGAAACCAACAGCAAGACAGGGACACCTCCTTGTTCAACATTTCACACGTTTGCAGGCACAAGACACTGCCTGTAGCATGCTGTCTGACGCTGGACTCGGGTACGCTAGGCAATGGCAGGCTCCTTGTTTTCTAAATGCCATCCGTGGCAAACAGGGAAAGAAGCATTCATCCTGTTGACAAAAGAGTGCCTCATTCCAGCAGCCTGGTAATTTGCCTGCTTGCTGTGTTGGTGATTGCATCTCATGTGCTCTAGACGTGTGACATGCTCTGTTCATGAAGTGAAGACAAGCTAGGCAGAACACGTTGGATCAGGCATCATTGACAGCTGGTGGTGGAGCTTGGTCATATGGATGCACACAAATTTCTCAAGCACAAGTAATGTTGTGCCTGAAGTGTGTCTTTCCCAAGGTCCATGAGGGAATCAAGGAACTCTTCACCCTTAGAGGTCACAGCAAATGGTTTTCTCTTTCCTTCCCCATACAGGCACTTGTAGAATCACATCCTGTGAATGTGGGGAGTCCAGTCAGGTAGGTACAGACCTTCAGGCCAAGAGCTGAAGTGACTTTCTCCAAATCAATAATGTGGCTTTGATCCCCAACACTAATGAAGAAATGCAAATTGACTGGGTGGTGTGACTTAGACTGATGCCTATGACTGCAACATCAGTATCTGGGCTTCTAACTATCAATCCTCTGGCAGCATGTTTCATATGAAAAACTATACCTGTGTCACATTCTTCATAGTCACAACCGAATTCATCAACAGCTGTGACTCTCACTGAAGACTTCTCCACAGACAGGCAGTGACTTTCCTCTCCCTGGGCTGTGTAGAGAGTGATGTCCTTTCCTACAGCTTGCAAATCTGCATCCCTCCACCCAGTGTACGTGAACTTCTGAAGTGCTTCATTATTGTTGCCGTCAGAAAGCAAGTTCTTCCCCCGCCTGGGGATTTCCTGGTCCTTTCCGCAGACTTGGATAGTTTGGGCGCTACCAGATGTTCAGAGTGGTCATTCCACATTTTTGCTGCTTACACTGGGATACTGATCTGTGTACAAAGTCCAAATGAGCACACCTGTGCTTTCTTGCAAGCATAATCGTGTATTCTACAATATTGTTCGCAAGCTCACGAAATATTGAAAGAATATCACATAGTGCTTGAATGACAGCCATTCCCTCGGAGACTATTGCACCATTCTCTGCAATAGGGTCAATAAGACAATTTCCACCTTTGGACTGAGCAGTTGACTTGTTGGTTTTTGCCAGCGTGCTGTCATCGCTAGCAAGAGGGTAGGAAACTGCTCCCAAAGAGTAAAATGAGATTTTCCTGAGATCAGTTTTTCCTACTTTCCCATTACTGCAAAGAGTTTCTTGTCATTATGAAGAATCACATCTTTGCTAGCTACCTTTGCTTTTACTTGATCAGTGAATGTTTCCAGTTTCTGGCTTTTGATGGAAGAAAAAATGTCGTGAGTAGCAGAAATCAGTCACTGGTTCCAGATGTTCATCAGTGCAATTTTGCCTTTCTTTTGAGCAGCAAACAAGTCATTTGTAATCTCACTGGTGGCAACAACACCTTAGCTTAAACACACTGGACTTTCTTGAGGAGCATCCAAAGAATTGATCATCATTCAGTAGAGCACAGAATAATAATTTTGGGGTCTCGTCAATCTGAATTCTTGTGCTATCAAGATCTTTCCATCTGCATACCACTGGAATCTTAACATTGCTTCTCACTGTCTTGTTATAGCAGCTCTGTGACAAGATCCAGTGATAGAATGGCTTTGAGTCACTCCAATTAAGCCACCTTTTGTTTTTGAATCTTTATTGCAGGTTTGTTCTATTGCCTGGTCACATGCGATTGAAGAGAATCCGTTTCCACTTTGATGTTGGACTCTCCAATGTCCTCGAGCGCTCAGTTCTGTGTAACATTCTGGGTGTGTGATGGCAGTTTCACCGTTTCCAGACAACATGATGGAAGATACCTGACATAGTTCACCCAGTCATAAGAAATGAACCATGGCATCATGGAGCAGAGAGCTGAAAAGTGCAACTCCCAGTCAGACTCCTGGGTTGTTCTCAGAAACAAGATTTTTACCATGTTGAGGTAAGAGTTCTGGGTGGCAAATGTTGGGTTCTTTTTGCTCTTCCTCTGGAAAAAAACCTTCATATTTCATGACCACATTGGTGGATTCATCAGCTCTACAAAGAACATCAGATGAATCAGCAGGGATTGCTAGATTCACTCCTTTGACGATCTCTATGTATTTTTCTGCTTTATCCTGTGCTAAGGATTTAAAGAAAATCTGGAATTTCAGATGTTGCAGGCTTCCACGCGGCAGTTTGTGTGCTTTCACACAGCCGTTATAATGGGGACTACTCTGAACAGCATTGCTTGATCTTTGTCTGACATCTTCTGACAAAGGCCAAGACTACATGCTTAATTTCAAGACGATCAGCTATACTGATACTTCGTTTCAGAACAGTGTAGACAGTAGACATCTCCGTGGTGATGCCTCCATGGCTGGGTACTGCACTGGCACACATTTTTATGAAGGCTCTCAGTGCTGATGCAGGCTGTCATGCTGCTCTTCAGCGTGATTGCACGCCCGAGAAGTCATGGATACGTGCCAGTTCAGTACTCAGTGCTGGCTGCAGGTTTGATCAGCACCTGTCAGCCTGTGATGGGTCATGGCTTGGGTTTTGCAGACTTTGCTTCTGTTCTGATGATACTGCTCTATTGCAAAACTTTAAGAGAATACTTTTCGCTTTAAGAGCATAAGGTGCTTTAAGAGAATACACTATTTTGTCAGTGGCACTGCCTAATGTTGAGGTTGATTCAGTGATGAGGTTCTACAACATTTTTCCATTCGTAGGGTGGGTGGTGCCACGCCCAGATAGGGTTTCTTCTCCAAAATCAATATTGTCCAAGACTAGAACTGCTGAAGCCTTCTTTGCAAAGCCTGGTGGAACCTCATCAGAAGCTTTTAACAAGCTATATCTGAGCAAGGCTTGTGTCCTGGCTAATCCGTGAATTCCAAAATGCACAATGTTCCAGTTGGTTTAGCGTGGAGGCCTCTTGAGATGAGCCTGTCAAGTGTCTAATTGTCCGTCCAAGGCAAAGGGATTTAGGGGTCGTTTTAACTTTTGGATGGAAGGTAAATAACGTCTTGGCAAAGTGACAGGAGTTTAAGGTCCACATCATCTGGAAGATCACCGTAGTCAGCCAGTGTTGGTGCCTCTGATGCTCCAATAATCCAGGCCATCAAATTGTAAAGTTCAACTGGCACGACGGACTTTGCAGCATCAACAGTTAAATCGATTGATGTTGGTGGCTGGGGACAACTCATGCCAGGATTGTCATCCCTCGTGAACTAGCTGATCAGTGTGGCATTGTGCAGAATCCTCACTGACTGCACATCAGGAGCTGGGGTACACACAACTGAGGACCTATGGGATGGTAGATCAGCTTGTGGCTGAATTTGCTCCTCTTCACTCAGAGTTGTCTCTATATCTGTTCTTGCCTCTGATTGACAAGGAAGTCTGTCAAAGAGTGCACACATTGCCAGGGTGTTGGAGCACATCATCGCACTGACGTTCCTGCAGTGTGGTGTATGGAAGGTGAGCTGAGGTAAGTCACATTTTGGACACTATTTCAGTCTGTCAATTCTGTAATACAACAACATGCACGATTTCTAAAAACAGGGCTCTCCAGGAGATGTGAATAGTAGTTATAAGGCATGAATCTTGCTACTGTGTTTTAAATGTATATGTATTATTGTATTCAAGATTTACTACAAACTTAAAGATAAGAAAAATGCAGTGATGTTTAAACTTCCATTGGTTTCTATCATGATTGTGCCTAAATAATTATGAAAATGTCAGCTTATACAATGTGTGACTCATCTGTAATTTGAAGAATCAAGTCCTTCATGCTTTTTTACAAGCTTGATGAAAATCTGGGTAAGTCTTGTCATCCACACCACTTCCTGGTGGGTGATAGTGGCACAGAAAATCTTGCAGGCTTTGCTGTACATCTGCTCGGCACAAGTAGGCTTGTCATTACCTGATGACTTTTTCAGAAATTTTGTGCAGTCTCAGTAGTATGCTTTATGGTACCAGACTTCTGCTGCCACGTAATCTTGTGCTTATATGTGAATAACAATGTGCTGATCCTCTTACAACTCTGAAGCTCTTTTTAGCTTTCTTGCATTTATGGTTTCTGCCTGGACTAGTTGATCCTTCTTGTGTTTATGGGCTACAGTGATGTATCATTCCCTTTTCTTGCACATGATGCAGATGGCAGGAAGGACTGGTAAAGATGCATGAACAGGGAGGCCAGATCTTGACAGAAGTGTCTTCCTGGGCCTGGGGAAAGGTGGGGGAACTGGTACTTGAAGAGGTAGACTGTCATTCATCTTAGTTCCCCTGTAATATTGACTGCTGAGTGCAGCATTTTCTTGCACTCTCTATGAGGCTTTTGTTTATAAAATGCCTATAGCAGGTGGGGTGGAACCTTGTGTCACTGGAAGGCATCAGAACCTTTTGACAGATGCTGTTGGAATGATTGTTGTCCCCATGCAAGTCCGCCCATGCTCGAGCACATTCGTGGTATTTATCTTGCCTGATGTGTAAATGGTTGCGTGGGCTCCTTCCTGATCGAAGGAAACGCAAATCAGCTACATAAAACTGGATTTCTTGTGCTTCTTAGATGATTGACAAGGGATTTCCTGGTCTTTGTCACCATCCTCGAGCATGGCCACATTGGTTCTGCATGAATACACATATTAATTGGTCAAAGCCAACGTCTCCCAACTTTGCTACTGTCTCTTTTTAGATGGTGCATATCGCTGGCTCAGTGCTGGGTTGACTTGCCAGTACTTCCACCCTGGATGCTGAAAAGTAAAACAACAGGCTGTAGGAGAGAACAGTGACGTCACTTCCTGAACATCAACACGGTTGACAATGTTCATTGCTGGCTTACAGTATCCCACAAATATTAATTGTTGATCCTAGGAAAATGTGTGCTAGGTACAAACACCTTTTATGGTGTTCCTCCAGTCTTCTTTTTGTTGGAAATGAAATTCATTGTCATTTGAGATATCAGAACCGCCCAGTAAGATGTAAAGATTTTATGTGCTATTTTTCTGCAATGCTGCCTCTAAGGGTAATATGCTGTTTGCCATGAAAACACGTGACTATGAATATTTAGGAAGAAATTTATTCAAAATATCATGCATTTATCATCCAAATACTTTGCCTGGAGTTAAAATGGAATGCATAAATAGCTATACAGACCATTTGTATTGCTGATGATAGAGAAATTAAGAAGTGGGGTAATGTTTTATCCCAGTAATTTTACTAAAATAGAAGTATGACTAATTATTCAATATTATCTGCATGATTAATAAGGAAAATATTGGTGTATAATATGTGCATAATTCAAAGATTAAAATACAAAGCTTTTTTTGAGCATTTTAAACATGTTTTTATCTGTGTATCAAGTATAGGCTGTATGATGCTTTTACTAATAATTTCAATAAATTTTTTAATATATTTCAATCCTTTTGCTCCACCTCAGCCCAGATTAGGCAAATATTGTGAAAATTATAACCAAAAACTCTTTAATTGGTGTTGTGTCAGAATTGGTTGACAGACAGATAACTTTGGATGTGCCGTGACAGAAAACAGCAGGATTTCTTCTGGAGAACTTTTAGCACAAGATCTCTCAGGTTATTGCCTATACAACGTTTCATGGAACATGTAGTGCCTCTCTTGCTGGAACGGGACAATGCAATAATGGGCTTTACGGCCTACTGCTATGAGCCTGTGCAGAGGGCCTGATTCTGGTACAAGTTTCCCAGGCCATGAAGTGGCTGATCAGACCATGTACTCGGCCTGTGTTTCTCCAGCAACAAGCTTGCAAGTAAGAGTCTGCACCAGAGACAGAAGCGACATCTTTTATGGTGTGCTTGCCATAGCACTGAGCAAGCCACGCTCTCTATACTCAAAACCCTGAACCCTGTTTAACTGTTTAGTGCTGTACAGTGACAGTGTCATGTTAACATCTTTGACCCTCTGGGCCCATTCATTCCATCACAATTGTCCCTGTGCACAATCATGGCCTTGTTGTAGGAGTGAGTTTAATGCCTGGGAAAGGTGCTGAGATCTGATTTCCCCACGACTGGTCCAGCACAGGGTATGGCAGGGCAAGTTCACTGAGAGGCCTCATGTCCTTTAAAAACACCCCCAAATTAGTGACACTTTGAAAGAATTGATCATTTGATGGCTATCGAGTGGTTAACCATGTGACCATCATGTATGGGATTTATAGTAATTCCTCATACTTTTAGTCATTTTAAGTAAGTGTTTTTACTGAGGAATTGGATTACTACAGTTTAATATTACTAAGTGATTCCATTTCTCAGTAAAACCAACATCAACTCATTCACTTATTCTGCATCTAACCCGAGGCAACAAGACCGCTACACCATTCGCTCATAATGGACATGTTCTTTCCTCCCAAGAAATTGACTTACCAATATTAAGCATTTTGTGTTTTAGGGTCTGTCACTCAGGCATCGTCAGCCCCCTCCCTCTCTCTGCACACACATTTGAGACACATCAAATCTTCTTCCTCACACTGCTATTCTTTGCCCCTCCTGCAAAAATACCTTATCCAAGACCTCCTTATCTGCCACCTTCATTACCATAACTACCTCCTCTCTGGCCCCTGATGCTGGCTTCGCTGCACTGGAACACAGCTGGTAGGATCATCTTCCTCACCCAAGGTTCCAAACATGTCACTCCATTTTTGAGTCCCTCTGATAGCTCCTGCTCTGTGCATGAAGCCTTTTGTCTTTGCCTGCAAGGCCCTGCCTAACACCGTCCTCCTTCTCACTTGCCCAGCGTAGGTCATTCTGCACTGCTCAGCCTGGCAGTGATGCTAGTCTCAGTGTATAGTTAGCCTGCTTCTCTCACAAACCACCCCAAAGCTTTCTTCCATGTCACCACCTGTCCACTGTACATGCTTCAGGGCTGAGTCTGCAAAGCCACTGCCTCCACTCCTTCGAATCCCTCTGAAGACCTATTTCATCCATGGTAGCTGATCTAGAGTAGAGGGGTCATTGGGGACAGTCTCGATGCACACCCCACCAAAACACCAAGAACATTATGCTCTCAACACTTGTATCATGGACATGAACAACTGCCACCTTCGTCCCTTTGCTTGAATATTGTCCCCCTTTCCTCTTCCCTTCATCTGTCTGTTTAGATTATAAGCTCCTTGGGGCAGGAACCTGCTTTGTTTTATGTTTGTTTAACTCCTAGCATGCTGTGGGCACTGCCAGAAATATCATACCTATAATAAAAAGAACAATGCTGTCTGGCTCTTGGCGCTGCTAGCAGCTCTGCTTTCCAGCAGCAAGCAGGGTTTTCAAAACCTAACCTTTTGTGGGGCAGGGTGGTCTCACCTGGCCAGCCACCAACAATCCAGGGACCAAAATTGGCACATCGTTAATGAATCCCCCATCATTTGCAAGCTCTGTCGCCAAAGCGCCTCTCCAGGGCCTGGGCAAGTTTTCCCCTTGAGCTAGCAATTTTGGGCTAGATTCAGAAAGGGATTTAAGCATCAAACGGCCACGTAGACACCTAAGTCCAGAATTTAGACCCCCAAACCCCAGCCCAGCTGCACCTAACCCTACAGGTGCCCGGAGTCCCTGCCTTTCTGCCAGAGGGCATTTGAAAAGTCACCCAAGTCCTGACGATGCTGACATGCTTGGCATTCATGCCCCAGCAGGATTCACAAACTAGACACTCCCCTCCTCTCTCGTGGGGCCTGATCCAACTGGCATTCTCACAGCACAGCTACCGGATCAGGCCCCACACATAACTCCGTGCCACCCTCTGCCCTCATACCCACGGGTCCAGTGCTCTCAGTCACCTGGGGTACGGGGGATGCAGGTTTGAAACATCTCTCTGGCCAGTTCAGAGCAGGGACGCCCACGTTCTAGGAGCGCGCCTTAACCCCTGCGATCTAGGGTAGGCTACGGTGGGTCAGTCCCAAACTCTGCTGTCGAAGCTGTTCAGTTTTGTATGAAATATTTAAAATATTCATTGTAGCAGGGCCTGGTATCTGGGTCTCCCAGCTAAGTTATAAAGTCATTCTCATGCTCTCATAACTCATTAGTTATACAAAGTGGAACAGTTTCAATAGGGAGGTGGGAGCCCTGAGTTCAAGTCATTGATCCAAGTCAGGCAAAGGAGGATTTGAACTCAGGTCTCCCAACTCCTGTGGAGTGTGCCAACTGGGGATAGCACCTTCTCCTCTTCATTTTTTTGCAAGCAAGTGTTGGGGCACCATTTAAGCAACTTCATATCAAGGCCCTAAAATTGAGACACCTCAAAATGCAACACCGGAAAATTACTAATGAAGTTTTGTTGTAATGATTCACAAACAGAACTGGACTTTGAATGAAAAAAGGTCTTTGAAAACCCATGTTTAAATAAAATGAGAAATGTTGTCATTAAAGAATCATTGTGTTTTCCATAATTCCCCCCAGTCGATTAAAGGGTAGAATAGGATAATGCACACATACAGAATTAGAACACTGAAATATAAAAATGAAGAATTGCTAAATGATTCGGATAAAAGCTTTGATAGCTGTATTTTAATTATTTATAATTATGGATTGTGAATGAGCACAGATGAAGTGATAACTAGGCCACAGTCTTGTGTAGCAGAAGTGTGTATTTTGCCAATCCCTCTTAGATATAAAATTGCTAATTTGTTTGAAATAATATTATTGCTGGAAAGCTAAGTAATGTTTTGTGGTGGGAGATGTACATTAGAGGTACACAAACATGTAATGACATCAAACCTCACACCCCTAGTCTGGGAAGACCCAGAATGAAGGTGACATAGAACGACATGATCCAGAAACTGCAAAATCAGCAGGAAAAATGCAGAAGCCGGATAACTGAAGCTTATGGACAATGCACAAGTTACATAGAAGGGAACGGGTTGACATGTTAAAAGCCAGCTGGCTAAAGGGTAAGTAACCCTGAATGGGGAAATGTATAAAAGACCTATGTGAACAAGGCCCCAGTTTGAGACACACCAGACCAGAAATTGAAGGATGGAAACCAGACCAGGCTGTGAGGGGAAGCGATGGCTATCATAGCAAGTGAAAGGACTTCCTGGTGCCCCATAATGTGGTTTCTTGGGCCCCTATCAGTTTTGTTTTGTCTGTTACTGGCTAGCAAACATGTATGTTCAGACACATGATCAGTGACAATAATTCTAGCTGAAATTGTATAATAAAGGTGAAAACTGATTGTGTCTACATTGGGTAGATTTGTGATTCAGTTTCCCAATTGAACCCCCAACAAAAGGGCTGACCTAGCTTTTGTGAATCCACTCTCTGTGAGTAAGCAGTTCCCCACTCAGTATGCTGGCTTCTGAGGATCCCATGCTTAGGTGTCTAACTCTCCCCATGCCTCGTAGAGGGAGCCTGGGTGCCTAACGCAGGGCTGTGGAGCCCACTCGGTGGCAGGGCATCTAAAGTTAGGCATTGCAATGCTGAGTGGCAGCCCCTTGGTGGAGCTAGCCTTTTGTTGTTAAAGAAGAAAACTTCTCCAGACTTTAAGCATGTCAGGCTGCGGTTCCTTCTCACCACTCAGATCACACATAGCTAAAAAGTGCACCATTATACTCACCCACCACCTGGCTGTACCATTTTACTCCTGACATCAAACACTAAACGCTGTAATTCTTCCACCAGGACTATAAACATCACACCTGACTCTTGTGAGTTTGTCTATGACCAGTGAGACATCCTGGAAAGCACAGTGTATCTCAGACAGTAAAGGCAGCTTTTAAAGTCAAAGACCTATCATTTTAGCCATCGGTCTAAGCTAAATTCAACATCAACCAGACATCTCTTTGGAAGTGGAGCTTTGTGTGGTCCCTGACTGCCAGCAGGAGCAATTGCGGAGCAAATCGTGCTCGGACCCTGCAGCCCCAGGATGAAGCGTGCTCAGTTGCTCTGTGGGAATGGTGCACGTGCAGTCTGAGCGGCACTTAGGAACGCCGAGGCAATGGAGCATGCTCAGTGCAGACAGACTCTTCAGAGAATTTAGCTGCCAAATTCTAACAAGGCTCTGCTGAGCATGAGATTTTTCAGAGCCCCATAGCTTTGCAAACTTTGGATGTATTTTCATGGCGCCACCAGAAGGCACTTCCCTGACACCAGGGCAATCTCCCTGGTCAGATTTCAAGTCCTTGCTTTAAAGCATGTTGGTTCAAGGCAAAACAGTATATTGTTCCTAAACCCCGTTCTCTGAAAGGGCTCGACCAATTTAGCTGAAGACAGATACAGGGCATGGAAAATTTCAGCCTGAACAGCTTACACTTGAGTTATAAGCAACTTAAAGCAGATTTTATAATGGAAAGTGTCAGGCAACCTCAACTGTTGGCATGACTATCTGGGCTGCCCAAATTAATTAAATTACTTGTGTGACCAAAATAAAAAGAGATACTCGGTCTTATGTAGCACTTTTAAAAGCTTAATTGTTTATTTCTCCCAACAGCTCTGAAGTAGGCAGGTATTTTCTCCATTTTACAGGTGAGAACATTGAGGCAGAGGGGTTGAGAATCTTGGCCAAGGTCACAGAGGGAGTCAGTGTAAGACAGGATTAGAATGCCAAGGTTCCTGGCTCCTAGTCATGTGCTCAGATCACAAGCCTTACATATTTTGCTAGTGCTGAACTCACTGAGAATGGCAATAAAAAGGAAAAGACTCCCTTCTTTTTCCAACAAGAGGAGCAGAGAAGGAAGCAAGTACTTCCATCTCAGCAAGCTCCCCTGACAGCCCATGATTGAAACTCATTTGATGACATTATTAAATGATTCAGTGCATTTTCTGCCTCTTAAAATGCTTAATATATGTGCCTCTGTGATTCATTACTACGATCTAATAAAAGATTATCTGACTTGCTTTCATGTTTCTTCCAATTACAAATTGAAATGGTTCCCACTATGACCTTGCAGCTGCTAGATTTTCTAAAATTAGCCATAATGATGCATTTTACTAAGATAATTAATTATCTAAACTGAGAAAATTGAGTACGAGAACTGCTTCACATGCTGCTAATTATCTTTTATTATGTCATCTTTATATGCAAATAAAGAAATATTGTGATTATTTTAAATACTGTTTTCATTAGCTAATATACTTGTTAGCATAGCGAAGGTTTGTCTCTTCTCTTGGCAGGGAACATCCTTGGGGACCTTGATGTTTATGGGCTGCAGGATTTTTATTTTCAGATTGATGAAATACAGTTAATCCAAATTAAGTTTGTGTTGACAAATGGGAAAAATGCAGCAAGGGCTGTGCATTCTCCTAACAAGAGATCTGAAGTAATTAAAAAATGAGGCATAGGAGTGAGTAACAGCAGCTCCCTTTCTATTGCCATCTGATTTCACTTATGTTTTTTGGTATTGATTATAATTTAAGGTTTAACGTTTATTATTACAACAGAACTCTTTGTATAGTGCCTTGGCAGGGTGAGGTTGTGTTATACATATGTCTTAATTAGTATTAAGCCCACTTATTAATAATTAATTATGACATTATTGCTGGTGGTAACTATATCACTGTATGTGTGCACGGCCCCATACAAATATTAGCAAACAACAGCTGTGTCTAGTGGCGGATAAGGGTGCAACAGGATGCATTCCAGCCACCCAAACCCTTAAAAGCATGGAAATAAGAAGCTAAGGAGCAAGACTTGCACAGTCTGTTCCACATTCCCTTAGCACTATTGACAGTATACGCCAGTGCTCCCTAAGGCCTTTGCCCAAATGCAATATGTACCCCAACTTCAGAAACCTATACTGAAAACCTTCATGTGCTTTTATATCAATTACATTGTTAGCCTTTTTATCCTGAGTGGTTAGCCAAGTGTGGGGTTTTGCAGGCTGTTTCTGTTAGAAGGGGAAATTGATGATGGAGTCATGGATTACTTTGATGCAATCCTGTTTATTTGCAAAGACTGTACACAAGCCTGCCTCCTGAACACAGCAGGACTCAAAAAAACAGGACTCGGTTTCTTTGCTCACAATTACAAGCCTCTTTCCAGCAAGGACTCAGCCCAAAAGCTCCCTCTCAATTTTTTCTCAGGATCACACTACAAGTGCGTCTCTGTTTGTCATCCTTTTTTCTGCCTTCTCTTTGTGCTTCTATGATGTTTCTGCTGCCTCTCTCTCTCCCTCTCTCTCAGTCTGGAGTTCCCTGGATCCTCTTTCTTCCCTTTCTGGAAGATGGGCACTATATTTGCTTTTTTCCCAATCAACAGGGACTTCCCCCAGTTGCCACGAGATTTCAAAGATAATAGCCAATGGCGCTGAAATCGCATCAGCTAACGCCCTCAGCACCCTCGGATGCATTGCATCTGGCCCCATGAACTTGTGTATGTCCAATCTTTCTAAATAGTCCTGAACCTGTTCCTTCAGCACTGTGGGATGTTCACCTCCTCCCCATTCTGTGCCGCCCAGTGTAGTAGTCTGGGAGTTAACTTGACTGTGAAGACAGAGGCAAAAACGGCATTGAGTACCTCAGCTTTCTCCATATCCTGTCACTAGGTTGCCTCCCCCATTCTGTAAGGGGCCCACACTTTCCCTAATCTTCCTCTTGTTGGTATCAAAGCTGTAGAAACCTTCTTGTTCCCCTTCACATCCTTTGCTAGCTGCAACTCCAGTTGCACTTTGGCCTCCCTTATTTCATTCCTGCATGTTCAAGCAGTATTTTCATAATCCTCCCTAGTCATCTCACCAAACTTCCACTTCTTGTAAGCTTCTTTTTTGTGTTTAAGCTCACCAAAGATGTCTTTGTTAGCCAAGCTGGGTGCCTACCACACTTGCTAGTCTAGTCTGGGGGTGAGGGCTCTTGGATGGTTTTGGTCAGATCTGCCCCTATGGGCGGCTGGGTCCTGCCTGGCCCTCACCTTGCAGTGGCAGCTCCTGTGCTGTGGGGCTTGGTGGGCGTGGCTCTCTGCTCGGGACATTGCAATCCCCGGGGTTGCAGCGCTGCCTAGATTTGGCTCCGCCCCCCTGAGTGGACCAAATTGGTGTGAGTGGAGTTGTGACCTGGCTCATGCGGTTGCAGTTCCACTCACTCAGAATTGGCAAACCTGGGCTCCTGTCATCATGACAGCGAGGCCAAACCTGAGTGGCACTGGGACCCCAGAGATGGCTGTGCCTGGAGCAGGGAGCCAAACCCAGCCAGCCCCATGAGGCAGGGGCCACAGGAGCTGCCATGCAACCCTTTGAAACATCCTGGTGACCAAATTTTGGATCCCGACCCACGGCTGAGAAACCCTGTTCTAGCCCTTGGGTGGCTGTTTTCATTATTTCGGCTGTTGCTGAGCAAAAGGACATTTAACTGTTCCCTCCTTCATCCGGAATGGAAACAGGCTATCACACCCAACTGCGTCAATGCAATGGTGATTGCCCAGTGTAACAATATCAATAGATTGGCACCTCTGACTGTCACATGTTCCAAGCATTTGGAGACTTATTTTGCCTTAACACTGCTGAGCTCACAGTTGGTGGGAGTGTGTCCTGCTGCAACCTTAGCAGCCACTCAATGTAAATTTTGTTTGTTAATTTCCTTGATTTGGACACAGTTCTGGTGCCCTTTAGTGCACGGCTCCCTGCAGTCAGGGCAAAGGGGAGCAGCATCTGCCTGGGAACCCAAGGGAGAAATTGGGCTGTTGAAACTGCTCCCAAGTCAATGCCGCGGATGGGTGGGAGAGGCTGTGACGTGGCTCAGGGCGTCTGTAACATTTTATCCCACTCTAAAAGTGACTGAAAAAAGTAGACCAAGCATGGCTATCTGTTTAACAGTGACAAGACCATCAGCTGGCTGGAGGGGACTGCCACGAAGTAGTCTGCGTGTCCTCTCGCCCCCTAAAAGCTCGGCAGCCTGTCATGGACCTCTGGCAATTGGACACAGCCGGAAGCAACAGCACAGAGCGTATCTGCACTTGCATTACACTAGATGAGCTGCCTCTTGCTCTCAGAGAGGTGGAGCCTGGAGACACTGAAGACCAGCCTGTTTGGGGCAGGCACAAGAGCTGAGTACATGGTCAGTGGTGGAATAGCCAAACGAAGAGGACCACAAGAAGGGAATGGGGTTCCCTGGCACCCTGCGTGGTGGGGCTGCTCCAGTCATAGGGGGCAGCATGGAAAAATGTGGTAAGTGGGAAAAGGAGAGAGAGCTCTCAGCAAGGCAGAGGAAGCTCTGCTGCCAGAAGGGGATCAGAGTTCAGGGCCCTGACTTGGGACAGGATGGTTAATGCTTGTGAGTTTATCAAGAGTCTTGCAAATCTTCGCTCCTGAAATCAGAAGATAATGTGAGAATCTCAGCTTTCATTGTACAGCTGGAAACTGGAAATGTGACCACTACAGGCTCCAGTGCCAGGAGGCAAATACAAGAAACCAAATGTTTTATATTGTAAAAGCTCATGAGCTTTAAGCCAATCTGATTCCTGATGTGTGACTTCTGGGAGTTGGCCACAGTGCTGCAGGGGAGGGGAGGGCCATGTGCTGATATGTTAAAACCATAACGGTCTTTGCTCTCCTCATCCTAGTAGGGGCGACTTTGCTAAAGTTAGGGGCAAGTTTTGCCTCAGGCAGGAGGCTGCTCTTTCCATAGCCTTTGATAGTGCTGAGCCTTCACGTGGTGCCAGCAGTGGGGATTCCCTCTCTCCAACACGGTAGCACAGGCAAGACCTGTCCACCTGGAGGATGAGCTAGTGAGAGAAGAAAGAACATGAAACAACTGAAGCAGGAGGAGAGAGAGGCCCCTGGCTGTTGGAAGCGGTAGGGCAAGAGTCTGATCAAAGCTGAAGACTGAAAAAGGAACCTGAGGAGAGAAATAAACAGAGCCCCATGAATGTCTCCAAGGCAGGTGTGAGACCTAGCTCCACAAGAGACAGCAGCTGTATCCTTAAAGGAACAGAGTCTGCTAGTGCTTCAAAGTAAGTTGCAACAATGGAGTCTGCGGTCCCAATAATTCTGCTAGAGATGGTGGCTTTCAGAAACTCAGGCAGCTGAATTAACTGGATCCAAAGATTTGCAAGAAAGCTCTGGCCCAATTCACAAACCACAAGGAAAGCCATAAATAGCCTGAATTGTGGGGGAGGTCTCTGGCCTGTGCTGTGTACAGGAGGTCAGCCTAGAAGATCATTGGTCCCTTCTGGCCTTGGAATCTATGAACCTATGTGTCAGATTGCTGCCAACAGCACCTTCTGTGCACTACTGCTCACTGGTGTGGGGAAGACAGACTGCACTGAGGGACAGAGACTTTAGATGACTGTTTTATAGGCAGACTTTATAAATGAGAAAGGGCCAAATTTAAGGGAAGTGCCAGGAACAAGGGAAAACAGAGGCTTTTATTATGACAGTTTTGCTAATATGGGGCCTTTAAAAAAGAACTACAAAGGGACTGGATAGTCCTAAGCAGAAGGGGCACCACATGGTCAGAGCAACGTCAGGTAGACTCTGGTCACATGCAAGCAAGAGTTGTAACTTAAGTCAAAGTGAAAGACACAGCCCCACGATTTCTATGCTGGTGACATCACCACATCAGATACCACTGCCACAGTGACGATGGCAGCAAGAAAACTAACAAGAGTAATAGGACTAAGCACCCAATCTAAGGACAGCATACAGCTGGTGTGGGGGAGACCAAAGGGTCAGTAGGAGAGGACAGGACAGAAAAGCTGTGGCAGACCTGTTGAGGAACTAAGGGCTCGTTCCACACAGGGATTTAGACACTGAACTGCTGTTAAGCACCCAAATACAAAATGTAAATCTTGCAAACCTCTGCTCACCTGCCACCTAACCTGGAAGGTGTCTACATTTCTGTTAGGGGTCATATGCAATGCCACTTCGTCATGAAGCCCCGTTCACACCTAGTCATCAGGGGATCTGTAAGTGAGTATGACCTTGCCTGTGGGGGCCAAATCTGATAAGTGGTGGGAGGGACCTTCTTCTTGGCATTTCCTAGTGGCGAACTTGCTGTCTTTTATTAAACCCATTCTTAGGTGCCTCTCTCTCTCCCTGCATTGGCTAGGGAGCCTGGGTGCCTACCTCAGGGCTTTGGATTATACGGGGCTGCAAGGAACCTGAAAATTAGCCATGGACACGCTGTGTCTAAGTCCCTTTTGTGGCTCTAGCTATGAGCGTCAGCTAAAAACAATGTCCATAAAAAGAGGCAGATTGTAAGAGATTCTACAAGACAGGATATTTTGCTAGGCAGGTCCCCAAGAACCTGAGTGGCTACTGTCAGTTGCTGATTCCACGTTACCAGGGGAGAGAGACCCCAGGGGAACAACAGCACCATGGCTACACAAGAACGAAGCCAAGCAGAGGTCACTGTATCGTTCAGATGGTGCTGGAGCAGCTGGCTACTGTTCCAAAAGCAAATCCCAGTGTTCTGGCCGGGGGAGATCCGCAAAGAGCCGACAAGGTTCTGGGCAGGATCAGCAATGTTTCTGTGGCTCTGTCCTAGGAAAACGGGGGGAGGAAAGGAATGGCATGTGAATAGTGTCTCTTGAAGGCAGGCCAGTCATCCAGACAGTCCTGCTTTTCTAGGTTTGTCCCCCATCCGTACGCAGACAAAATGTGGTGGGGCTGTCTGGTATTGGACAGCAGCCACCCTTCTGAAGTGTGTGCTGCTGCGTGCTGGCTGGCGTGACCTCTTTAAAATGGCGCCCACCCCCTAGCCTGTGTGACCTGGTACACATTGTGCATCTGAGCTCATGCTGGTGGGGGAGTGACTTCAAAATGGTACCTTCTGCGGCACATGACCTTGCACACACCTTGCATCTGAGGCAGAGACAACCCCTACCTGATGGGAGTAGGGGGCACAATTTAAAGGTTCAGTTGCTCCCAGAACAGCTCAAGTCATGCCCTTCCCAGGCAGGGCCCCCCATGACCTTAGTCTCCTCTCCTGGAAAGCAGTCCTGCCTCTCCCCGCACAGCACAGCTCACAGTTCCCCTGTAGGGAGGGGGCCCAGATGCCACACCGTGTGACTGGGGGGGGTCAGCAAATCCTGGCAGAAATCTGGGGGGAGGAATGTGACCTTGTGTGCCCCCCCTCCCACATGTCACCTCTGGTCTGAGGGCATGCTAGTGGGAGCGGGGTCATTGCTTCAAGGAGATGCCCTCACCGTATTCTGAGAATGTGTGAGTGGCCACCCAATGTCTCTCATTCTGTGGCAAACCCTGAAAATCACAAACTGCTCAAGACCAATCAAAGAATGCATGCGGCATGTCCAGCAAATGTGAACGCCTATAAGGGGTTTTATTTATTTTCATTGTAAATAACTGTGGCTTTTCAGAAGAAACAGGAATTGTATGGAACACGGAATGTTGAACAATAAAGCAGGATATAAAAAAATTGCTTAAAAAGGGGAAATTCCAATTAGTAATATGGGTTAATATTGAAATAGAATCCTTTAAATTAATCAAACATGAAAAGCCTCCGATAAGAAAAGGATTGAAGAAATTTGTTGTACACCAAATGCCATCTACTGGATACTGATAGAAGTGGCAGAGAAACTGAGAGCTGAAATCTGAGCACTGGCTTGCTACATGCCTTCCAAGAAACCCTGAAATCAAGGTCTATATGTTATATTTGGATCCAGCAGAGAAGGAGATAGACGTAGACGCAGAGGGAGCTGATGGACACACAGCTATCTGCTGTGCTCACTTAATTGTTCTGGCTGCAAAACTGAAACTGACTGAAGCTTCACCCTGAGGAGGAGGGAGTGCTCAAACATTTAAATGGACAGGACATCACATTCCTCCAGCCTACTTAAAAAGCTTTTCAAATATGTGTATATATATTATTATTATTTACATGGATAGTATAAAACACTGTATAATCCAACTAAAAGTTGTGGATGGATACCACAGACTCTCAAATTGCAAGGGATTATTCTGCCCTGGAAATAGCAGCTCATTAACTAAACAATTTATAACTTCAGGCACACTGTTGGTTTTCACTCTCCATTAGAATAATGTGGTGATGGTGGCGTACCAGTGTCCTGAACAACAGGAACAATTGGTGGTAAGGTATCAACTGGATCTGGTACCAAAGTTTCTCCCAACAGGTCATCAAAACTAGGAGTTATAATGGAAGGAGGTTCAAGAGAAGGAACAGAAGGTCCTACTTTAACATCCCAGAACTCCAGAACTTGTCAAGGGTGAAACTAGTCCATGAGTCATTTCCATAAACTATCACTGGGTAATTTTACCACAAACAAAACAGGTCTGGTGCATTTTACAAGTTCTTCAGGTTCCCATTGCACCACACAGCCATGGTTGCAAGTTCACACTAAGTATCCTACTTGAAAAGAATGATGACAAATCTCATGGCATTGATCAATTTACATAGTTTGGGATATGGCTACATGGGATCAATATAAGGATATAGCAAGTACTAACAGCTATGCAAAGATCACGTCAAGAAAAGAGTTGCAGGTGACTCCTGAATGTGATGTGTTCCTGTAGAGAAGCAAGAAATTGTCCAGTTTCTGCTGCCAACACCAAAGAGACTTGTTAGTTTTCCAGGCATGCTTAAGTTTTTGTATAAAGCGTTCTACTAGTCTGTTTGTAGCACGATGGTATGGAGCTGAGCATATGTGCTGAATCCATTTGAAGCTAAGAACCTCTGAAATTCTTCAGAACAGAATTGAAGTCCATTGTCACTCACAAAATGTAATGATAAACCAAACCAGCTAAACAAGGTATGACAATGTCCAATGATCTTCGTAATTGTAAGAAGTCATTCTGAAAATTTATGGCCATTTTGAATGGATGTCAACTATTACCCAAAACATACAAGCTTTTAAAGGTCCTATCATGTCCATGTGAATACATGTCCAAGGAGGCTGAGGCCACAACCACAGGTATAGACAAGCTGGTCCGGGATCATTCTGAATTTGCTGACATGTAGTACAGCACTTTGCCTTCCTCTCAATATCTTTGCCAATCCCTCGCCACCAGACATGATTCCAGGCTACAGCCTTCATCTGTGCAATACCAAAATGACCTTTGTGAAGTGCTTCCAAACCTGAGATTTAAATGATTTTGGAATGATCACTCCCATTCCCTATAAGATATAACTAATTCACAGATCATTCATATTGATATGACATGAATTGTGTAAACAGGAGATTCTTTTGATCCAGCATTGTACCTTGTAGTACCATTCCCTTCACAAGAGAAAACACATCATCCTTAGTAGTTTCTTTGTTGATGTCTGTGCTAGTGATGGGTGAGCTGTTAATCAAATTGAGATAAAATATTTAGTTCAAAGTTTCCTTGGGTTGATGGATATGGGAGGTGTGACAACCTATCCACATTGCTGTGCTGAGCCCCTTTGCAGATTTGAATAATATAGGAATGAGCTGAAAACAACAATGTCCATCATTGCATACGAGCAGCAGCTAATGATGGAGTTCCATATTTTGGTCCAAAAATTGAAATTAGTGGGTAATGATCCATCAGCAAAGTAAAATGTCTGCCATACAGCTAGATATGGAACTTCTGGATTCTGAAGATAATGGGGAGAGCTTCTTGGTTATTTGTGATTAGTTCGTCTCAGGAATGGTGATTGTTCATGATGCAAAGGCAGTTGGTTTCTCCATGCCATTAGGAGAAATGTGGGAAAGAACTCCACCCACTCCATATGGAGAAGCATCACAACCCAGGTAAAATGGTAGCAAGGCATCAAAATGTATTAGAACTTCACTGACAAAGTTTCTCTGCTACCATCTCTCTACTTCCCTGATGTCACTGATGGAACCAATACCATTCTACTACCATCAATGGGGTAGGAGAAAAATGTTCCTGCATTACTTCAGTAATTGCAGCATATATGACAGTTCCAGGCACAATTGAAGACAGTATGTCAAGCAGCAATTCATATGCCTTCTAACCCATCACTGTCAAACTAGCTTGAAACTCTTTGTCCATTTGTAATGGAATTTCAAGTTACAAATTGCTCAAAATGCTCGATTTTGATTTGCAGTTTTCATTGACTCCACCAGCAATGCCCACAAAAGGTACCATTTCTCTGCTGTCCTGTTGGACTTCATGCCTTCTAAATGCTCTCTCCCACAGGGAAACTGTCTTTTTTGTTACTGCACTAGCTGTGCTCAATCACCCTCTGCTGACTGTGTGTGTACACTTCAAACTGGAATTCTTCATTCAGCTGCATTTGCTCACCTCTTCTGGCTACTGATGCATAGTGCATGCTAAGGATGTTTCTCTACCCGTTTGCACAAGTTCAGTTAAATGGCTGCCTATTTCCCCTTCACTGCTTTGTTTGCAGAAGGTCTGGGCAGCAGCTTATTCCTTTGTTCTTTTTCATTTGCCTATGTCCCCCTCTCTAGCTAGCTGGTTCACAGCAGCAAAAGAAGCAGTCTGCCACTTTGTGCCTCTAGGTGAACTTTCTCCCTTTTTTATAGTATTATCTGCTTACTTTTTCTTATTATTCTTCAGGTAATGGGAATACTGGACACTTGTGGGACAGAAATCCTGCATCCCCAAATATTATATTTGGACTCAGCAGTGAAGGAGATAGACACAGATGCAGAGGGAGCTGATGGACACACAGCTGTCCTCTGTGCTCACTTTATTGTTCTGGCTGAAGAACTGAAACTAACATAAAAGTGAGGCTTTGCACTGGAGAGTGGGGAGTGCTCAAACTTTTAAAGGGATAGGACATCACAATATAAAACAGATGTGACTAAACCTAACAAGAAGGTGCAGGATCCTAAGTGTGTCCAGTGCTTAGACAAGCTACATGGGAAGTATTCGCTCCCATCCCAGGGCTAAGAGGAAAGAAAAGATGGTAAAATTTCATTTCAAATGTTGTGTTTCCCCATCTAAACCTTAACATAAGTAACTGTAGGTTAACATACCAAGTATCCGCTCTCTACTGAGACCTCAAGCAACCATATTTTAGATTTTAACTCTTTTATAAATCAAGCAAAGTGAGTTGAACAATAACTTTAAACAATTTTTTTGTATTCTAAACTTGTCCCTTTTGGATCAATCCATTCACATAGCTGGGACCAAGCACTCAAAAGGGCCTTAAAGACAAGCACATCCTTCCTCCTTGGAGAAATATTGGAAGAGTGATAAATGTGTTAAGTACTAAAAACCTGATAAGCATAAGAAAATGTAATAAGAAATCTTGGGGGTTTGCATTGTTCCTTGGTGCAAATGCTGAGCCATAGACATAATCATTGACAATTGCTTGGATGACTGCCCTGGTTTGTCTGGTACCTACCTAGAACATGAACACTGGTTGTGTCTACACTTGCTTGTTGAACTGTTCATTGTACACTGATGTGGTTCAGGATGAATTAATAAATTGTTAATTGGTTAAGAAGACCAAGTGTCCTCATCTAAGCGATACTGATCAGATTAAAAACTGATCTGAAAAGACCAGTATTAAAATAGTAAACTAACACTGCCTGGGCTCAATAAAAAGGGGGTTCCATTCTAATATTTCCTGTAACACTTATCAAATTGGCAAACCTAATATGTTAGATTTCAGCTTTAAAATCTAACTGGCATCTCAGCAAATTCAGAAAAATTGGCCCCCTTTCACGCTTACACAGATGAGTTCCAGACAGAGCATATCCAGTCTGGCTCAGCCAGGCAGAAAATAGCTCCAATTTAGGGCCATGGGGCATGTCTCTCAAGTGACGGGAGGAAATAAAAGGGCAGTGGAGGATACCAATCCAGTATGATGCAAGGCCGGTTCAGTACCTGCAGGAGGAGGGAGATGGCCATACCTGGGCTGAAGGCAGTTTATGACCTAAGAATTTTGCATGATTTCTTCCATTTTTTTGAAAAACTCCCATTTCCTTCTGACCAAGCCCAGCGTCAGTGGAATTTATTACAAGTCAGCAATAGTTTGGGCACAGTTTAATAAGTGATTTAATTTGCAATTCATCTGTACTCCACAGGCACTAGTCGCAGGTCTGAAAGCCAAGAATTGCTGCAGCACTCTCCTGGCGGACGTCACCCCTGCAGCAGAGTGTTTCTGTACAGGTGTCGGCCACACAACAGCAGCTTTTTGTGTGTTTCAGTGCAGAAGTAGACAGAGGCTAAAGCTTTGGGACCTGGGCTCAGATCCTGCCCTTTGTGAGGCCTGACATGAAGCTGCCCTAAATGCTGCAGACCCAGCCAGACAGCTCCATTGCCATTCCCCCCGCACAAGCACAGACAGGGTAGATGATACATCCGTGCACCCTCAGCTGCTCAAACAGTCCCTGGGGAATGTGGACAGCTGGCACGAACTAGGGAAGCCTTCAAGCTGTATCAACTCACGCTTTGGGCTGGCCTGGCCCAGAGCAGCCCCAAGGTTGGTAGAAGGCTCAGAGGTAGCTCAAAGCCACCCTTGCATCTCTTCATGTAGACTGCTCTGGGAGCTACTCCGACAGCTGGAAATCTGACCCCTGGCCTTGTCTGCTAGTCACCAAATTATTATGGTGTGTCCAAATAATCAAAATCAAGGAATCAAAATTTGGCCCCTTTTGGAGGGGCACGTTCAGTGCCCTCTGCAGCTCTTGGGCCAAAGAAGCTCGCACCTCCTCCCCACTTCACTCGCCCCACTGTGCCCCCGGGGCCCATGGAGCTGGCTCTCCCCCCACGACCCTGGGGCTGGAGGAGCTTATTGTTCCCCCTGTAGCCCCGGGGCCAGAGGAGTTTGCTCTCCCTGAAACCTGGCCCTGGAGTTGTTCTGCACTCCCACCAGTTATAGGAGGCGGCTGTGCCCCTGCTTGCCTCTCCTCCCCCCTGTGCATGCCCCTGGTTTTGTCTCTAAGCAATGTGCTGAAACATTTAAAGGGGCAGGACATATCTTGGTACATCTGCTTCTCTGCCCATCTCTTCAGTCTGGGCCAGGCTACCCCTTCTGCTGACTCCATCACAGCAAAGTTTTCATCAGGAATTAGTATCCTGAGATTGTCGATGAAAATAATAACTGCTTCAGCTATATGCTGGCTGCAGCCAAGCAATCTTCTCTGATTGCACACTCTGATTCACTCTCTGCAGATGGCCCTTGTGAGGTTTCTGCAGCTCTCAGTGCCTGAAAGGAACGGGTTGAAGATGACCCTTTACTGGCCTGAGTGACAGAGAAGATAGTGTTGTAACCTTATGTACTATAGCTTTTCCTTCTGCCAAACCTGATCTGCAGTCTGTGTATATCAGCATGATTCTAGTAGAGTTTGAAGTCTTGTGGTTTATTGAGAGTCATTCGTGGAACAGAGATCCTTTTATGCAGTGTTTTGTATCTTCGGAGCACACTGGATGTAACACCTTCTCCTTCCCCCATATCCTGTACACCAATGTCTCAGTTACTATGAAAGAAGACTGTTTCAGCTTCTTCAGTCCATAAGACACATTCAGTCATGTTTGTTGTGCTCTCAAGACCAGTTTTCCAAATGAGCTCTCTTTGCAGTTTGTTTACACTGTTACCACAATTTTACTTGCAAATCAGGCAGTTGCACAGGTTAAAGGTTAATTAGATGTATTCACATACACAGTTACCCAATTTGCATGTACATGTCCAGTAACTGTGCATGCAAGTTAGACACACAATTGTAGTCACATCTGGGGATAGCAACAGGCTTATACAGCTACTGATAAAAGACACTATTGCAATGGGTCTCAGTGTGCAGGTTGTGAACAACGTCAGTGTCCCTGCATCAATCTGCCCTTCCCAAATGGCTAAGTAGGAAGAGGGTCCCTGTATGGAGGAGGTTCATAGAGACCTAGATTTTAAAGCTAGAAAGGAGCATTCTGACCCTCTAATCTGGCCACTTGCATAACCCAGGCCAAGGAACATCACTCAGCAATTCCAGTATCACACCCATAACTTTACAGACTGCGCTTCTTTAGTCTCCCATGGTAAGAGAGGCTTTCTGGATCTTGGATCATTCTTGCAGCTCTTTTCTGAATCTTTTCCAAGATCTGTTAGAAATCAAGACCAACGGTTCAGAGAGCTCCTGCACTGTTACAGTAACCATTACATCACTGGCTACTGTCTGAACTTTGAATACGTTTATTATGCTGTTCGATTTGGGATGAATTATTATTTAATTTTTATTTCTTTAAAATATGGAATTTGTGATGTCCACACCCTGATTTGATTGTGCACTTTGTGCACCCAGCCAAACTTGGCCTTGCATACACAATGGACCCTGCATACTGACATAAGGGGATTAGCTTTACTAGAAAAATACCTTACTGTCTAAGGGCCATATCTTCCCCTTTCCCCACAATCTCTGAGCATGTCAGCATCTCTAATGCCTTTAGCCTCACACCCCTTGGGAGGCAGGGCAGGGCTGTCCCCCCCCCCAAGTAATTGACAGTGAGTTGGGGCTACAAGCGGGGAAATTAAGAATACTACCTTCTGTGGAAGCTCTTGGAAAAATGTAGGCTGGTGAAATGTACCTGCCCCCACTGGAATCTGGCCAGTAGAGAGGGGTTAGCAGCTCTGCTCCCATGTATTGGTTCACAAGATCTTCACAGACACTTAGGGCTGTGGCTTTACATCGCATCTCACTGCAGCACTGTGCCCTCTGTCCCCAGTTAGTTCAATTCTGACTCACAGGGAAGAATGCCCCCATTAATCACACTCCCTCCAGAGCCCTCTCTTTTCCCTGGCGGTTTTCCATCTAAATAATGCTTGGATCAACTCAATCTGGTGTGTAACTTCAGCCACACTCTCTAGCTTAGGTGCAACACTGCTGCTCCTCTGCTGGGTTCATGAGTGTCAGCAGTGTGGGTTCTGGCCCACTTGGCTTCCACATTTTATTCCCCAGCTCTGCTTTTGCTTTATCCTTTGCTGCTATGCTGAACATGGCTGGAGTTGGAGCTGCCCTTCAGTACAAACCAATGATAAAGCCTTGGAGCCACTAATAGCTTCCTCCCTAATAGTGTTGCTAGGCTGGCTCTGAGGAGGAAGAGGAAAAGCAGAGCTGGGGAAGGCTGTTAAATGCCTTTTTTTCTTTCAAAGGCAGTTTTAGCCTGATCCGTGTGTCAGCTTCAAAGGCTGGTTTCCCAGACACCGTGAGGCCTGGCTCCTGGATCCAGGGGCATCAGGTGCACTCCTCAAAGGGTCTCTGAGCAGAACCCTAGCCTGCACATTGCAAAGCAGTGCAATCAGACGTGATTTCCCCAAATACCCCTGCCTGTAGGAGATACTGCACTCCTGCGCCTCTCACGTGCTAGGCAGCTAAGAACCTGGCAAGGGAATTCCACAGCCACTTGTATCCAGCGGAGCGTGCTGCTGCGGGAGGGCTGAAGTTGGTTTTCTGAGAGCAAGGGCAGAATGTTTGTGCAGACGCATTGTCCTCAGGCCAGGCCAGGCCCGGCCCGGCCCGGCCCGGCCCGGCCCGGCCCGATTCTGCTCCTTTGCTCTTCTGCTAGTCACAGAAGGACTGAGAGGTCTGTCTCTCAGGTCTGCAGTTATGCTAGCATGTTCCTAAGTGCACAGTTATTTTGGTGGGCCGTATGTATAGACTCCTGTGCTCACTAGAAGTAGCTTCCATTATGTGTAAATGTGACCATTTTAAAGGTCAAACACATTGGCTGAGCCAAAAAGCCAAGGTCCTAATTCCCTGTGTGAGCAAGGTCTGAGGGACCCTCCCCCTGCTCAGCCAGCAAAAGGGGGGGCACGTTATTTGCATGGGCTTTGTATTTGCATGAGTACAATTAAGTACTCAGCATGATTGCACTGTATTTGCATAAACACACCTAGGTGCTGAGCATGATGGGATATAGTCAGCATGGCTGGTATTGGGTTACAAATCACTTTTGTGTTAACGGCAGGGGTAAAGAAATGTTGTCCTTCGACTGTATGAACAAATGGCAGCAGAGCTGTATTTAGCCTGGATTGATTAACAATTCACTCTCACGTAAACAGAGGTCAACAAGGATGGTGTACGGATGCTCTAGCATGGTAAGACTGTGGGAAGTGTTGCTTGAGATTGTACCAGTATTGGTAAAGGGCTACCCCTAGGCATGGATTGATTTTTACTTTTTGTTGTTAAAAGGCAGACTTAAGTATTCTTTTTTGGAGTCTGTTGTTGTGTTAGAAGCAGGGCTGTTACTCCTGTGTCAGGAGGCTTTTCCATGAGCTGAGATCACTAAAGGAAGTGATAAACCTTGGTTGACAAGTAACAAAGAGGACCTAGCGGCACCTGTGGCTGGAAGGAGCCAGTAGAAGGGACTCATTGAGGCCCTGAGTTAGCAGGAGCCAGCAGTGGGGGGACCCTGTAGATGGTGACAGACGGCAGGGGAAGTGTCCCAGGTGGGAGCCAGCAGTGCTTCTGGCCTGCAGATGGGAGGAGCCAGCAGAGGGGTCTAGTCCAGCCTGTGTCTGGCAGGAGCAAGCAGAAGGGGACTGGCTGAGCCCCAGCTGAGAGAGAAACACTGCAATTATGACAGTCAGTAGGGCAGAGGAAGCAAGAAGGAAGACGTAAAGAATATGCCCCACATACTTTGGGGTGAGGTGAGTTCAGCTCATTGAGTTCATGAATTCTGTTTGCACTGTTCCCATACTAGTGCTGTGTTATTCCTTCCTCGTTACCGAAAGGTTTACTTTCTACACTCAGACTCCATCCTTGTGACAGGGGAAGGGTTGTCCTTTGGGGCACGCAGGGGATAGTGTGTGATTTTCCAGGTGACTGGGGGGTGGCTTGAGCCAGTTTGGTGTTGTAACAGGGACCCCTAGATATAGAGCCTAATCCTTGCTGCGGGCTCCGTCTGGCAAAAGGATTAAACTTGTCATGAAAGAGCCCATGACACTGCCTTAAATTCCCTTGGCAGTTTCATCAGGATGCAGGACTCTTCACTTCCGGGTCAGTTTTGCTGGGTTTGTGACACAGCTGCTGTTTTCCATGCCGGAGCTGACTGCATGTTATGAATGGTTGTTGTGAATATATAGGAACTCCAAAGTGCATTTGACCTGTGGGTGAAGCGGTGCTGCACAAATACAGGGTGTTTGTGGAGTGTTAATATTTTGAAAATAAAAAAGGAGAGTTTCCACACTTTGTGTGTCTGAGGCACATGTCTCCCACATCCCTCCTGCTTGTTGCAGTAATCTCACCACCCAGTGTTTAGCACACCACAGAGCAGCTGCTGGCTGGCTCCTCCTTGCTGCACTTTCCTTGCCTGTGTGGTCTCACTTTCTTCTTGGGGGAGGCTAAATTAATGCTTTGCAAATCTCATCTAGCTGTAGATTTCTTACAGGATGTTCTGATTAGCAATTCTTACACAAGTGCTGTGCCCTGCAGCCAAGGGAATATGAACAGAGAGGAGAGAGGACAGATGCCTGGGTTTTTAATAAAGCTTTTCCTCTTGCAGGTAAGGAAATGGCTTATTGATGGCAGAGGCATTCCACTCCTAAAGTTTTTTCTATCATATCATGGGGGCAGGCTGCAGCTGGTGTTGTTTTTACAGATCTTCTGATATACACACACACACAGAGCAAGGCTGGGATGCTGCTGCCATCAAGCCCTTGTGAACACAGCAAATGAAAAGGGAAGCAAACCAGACTCTCAGGATGTGGGGCGTGGAGAGCAAGCAGCAGCATACTGCTCACCATTCTAGCTCAACATCACCTTTAGGGTTTGCAGTTTTGCCAATCTAAGTGTTCATGTCCTCAGTCGGGCCCTGAAAAAGAATCATGAGATTTGTAAAATATTAGAACTGTGGGGATCATTTTCTTTAAGTTCTGGATTTTGAGCTTTTAGGAGTCACATTTTCAAGCCTCTCACCACAGCTCTGAGGGCTAGACACATTTTTATGAGATTCTCACATAATCACAGGACTTCATGAGGTGGGGCTTTAAGAAAAACCTGAAATATCATGAGGCAGGATAAAACCAGAGGTTGGTAACTAAGTTTAGTTTGTGCAGGCTCAGGAGATTTCGCTCCAATCTTTCTACCCTGAATCGCAGCCTGAGTGATCTCTGGGAGAACATGTTCATCTCTCCTGCTGCAAAGTTGGACCCCGAATTCTGCTTCTTAAAGGGCCAGCTCATCCCTTCTTCACCTCTTTGTTCAAATATGTAATAGGAACTCTCCGCTCTTGGGTTGCATCATCTTAATTAAACACAGAAATGAATGAAAGCACTTCCATGCATTCCTGCTAATCTGGATCGTTACAGTCTTCCAAAGCCTTCAGTCTATGGGCTCTTCAGGAGTGAAGAGTTGGGCTTGGTCCTGCTCTGAGCAGGGGTGGAACTAGATGGCCTCCTGAGGTCCCTCATCTTCTATGATTCTGTGAAGGGTGTGTCTAGACTGCAGTCTCTGGGAGCAGTTGCAGTTTAAGCCTATAGATCCAGGCTAGCTTTGATCATGCTAGCACAGGTCCAGGGGTAGTGGAACCCCAGGTAATTCCAGATAGACTTGGTTCATGCTGCAGTTTACACTGCAGTGGCTTCATTGTTCTGGGACCCAGGCTAGATGGATCACAACTTGGATATGTTGGCTCCAGCTGCAATGGCACCAAGTGATTGCAGTCTAGACTTACCCTAAATCCAGTTCTAAGATGGCGTCCCATAAACATCTTTCCTCGACGTTTGAAGGGCAGCACAGTAAAAATCCCAAATCCTGCTTTGCAAGAGCTCTAGGCATTGTGGAACGGCAGCTTCCATGTGCCATTTGGAAAAATCCCCATTCCTAGTAGAGAGGGCCAGCTGATCACATATTTCATGCTGTTCCTCTTTATTGATCACCTGAAACACCTCAGAGAGGAGCAGACAAAAAGGTCCATGCAAACTCCTCCTAGACTCCTTACAGAACAAACACCTTGCTCAAGGCTTACCTGATTGTGCCAGAAGTGACAGAGTTTCGGGCAGTCACCTCTAGCCACTTGAGCTCACTTGTACTTATTTCTCTCTAAGGATGGGAGGATGCACTGGCAGGCACAAGATGGGGCTCTGAGGCATAACATGTGCAGTTACCGGACCTCTTCTGATCTCCCTGACTGTGCTGTAAGTCAGGAATACTGTCACTGCAGTAAATGGAGCTACAATCTGTGAAAGAGGGACAATCCTTCCCTGACTCCTGGGAAGCTCTGAAGAGAAGCTCATTCATGGCAAGGAGATAGAAGGTGCAAGTATCAAAGCCAATTTCTATTTGAGCTGCTGATAAAGCAGGTTGAAGATGAGCATCTGAGACAGAGGCAGGGGTCTCTGTAGCTATTGTATTACTCAGCATGAGTAACAGTGGCAGGTGGTCTGAATTAAATAGAATGAAATTCAATAAGGACAAATGCAAAGTACTACACATAGCAAGGAATAATCAGTTGGACAAATACAAAATGGGAAATAATTGCGTAGGAAAGAATACTGCAGAAAAGGATCTGGGGTTATCGTGGATCACAAACGAAATGTGAGCCAATGTAATACTGTTGCCAAAAAAAAAAAAAAGCAAATATCAGTCTGGGATGTACTGGCAGGATTGTTGTAAGCAAGACATGAGAAGTAATTCTTCCTCTCTGCTTAGCACTGATAAGGCCTCATCTAAAGTCCTGTATCCAGTTCTGGGCTCAACACTTTGGGAAAGATGTGGACAAATTGGAGAAAGTCTGGGGAAGAGTGGCAAAAGTGATTAAAGAAAACATGACTTACAAGGAAAGATTTTGAAAATTGGGTTTGTTTAATCTAAAGAAGAGAAGACTGAGGGGAGACATGATAACAGCCTTCAAGTACAAAAAAGGTTGTTATTAAAAAAAGGGCGATAAGTTGTTCTCCTTAACCAGAGTGGACAGGACAAGACGCAATAGGCTTAAGTTGAAGCAAGGGAGATTTGTGTTAGTGTAGGAAGGTGCTGTGGCCGTCCTCAGAGCCTGGGCCTGAGGAAGGGCTGTGGCACCCCTGCTGGGCGGATCAGGACACTGCAGGCCAAATGCCCCAGGATCAGAGGGGCGGGGCCAGGACAGGAATGGGAGGTATAAGAGGCTGGACTAGCAGCTCAGTCATGGGAAGTTGCTGCTGGAGAAGGATGACCCTGACCCCGACCCCATGCAGAGCAAACACCCTGCTGACCGGAGCCTCCAAGGGCTGCCCCAGCCACCAGGTCCTAGTGACTGGGAAGAGCTACCAAAGACCGCTGACTGGGAGAAGCCCCTCGATGCTGGCCCTGACCCAGAGAACCCCCCCTGTCACCGGGGATCCACCAGAGCTGCCTGCACCATGTGTGCTGGAGGACCCACAGGGACCCTGTGACCTGGAGCAGCTACCATCCGCTGACAGCCCCAAGGAGTTCCCAGACCTGCCACCAGCCAATGGTAAGGGACTAGTGGGACTCCCACTGGCCGTCTACCCCAGTGACTCGGAGGAAGACCCCTGGCTCCATGTACCTGGGTTCAGGGTGGGAGGAAGTAGCCCAGGGACAGCCGACTGCAGTTCAGCTGAGCTTGTGGTCGCACCATGTCAGCACATTGCAGCTGGAGCCCCGCTGATCTAGTGGCAGAGCCTCTTTGCCACTGATAGGGCCCTGGGCTGGGACGCAGTGGAGTCAGGTGGGCCTGCACCCTCCTTCCCTCGCTACCCTGATGGTGTTTGTCTCCTCTGAACCTGATGCCACAGAGGATGCTGAGCTGGGGGGCTACAGACTCCTGGACTGAGGCAGGGTTGAGTATTATCCAGACCATCCTAGACAAGCGTGTGTCATTGGAGCTTTTTAACAAGAGATTAGGAAGAGGTTCCACAGGCTCCCTAGGTAATCTGTTCCAACGCTTAACTACCCTTATGGTTAGGAAGTTTTTCCTAGCGACTAACTGCAGGCTGGCAACAAGCCCAGCAGGGGCATCACGACCCTTCCTTGGGCCCAGGCTCCGAGGAAGGCCACAGCGCCTTGCTCTAAGGGGAGAATGCTAGCAGGTTACAAGTGTTTAGCCCCTGGCCCTCAAGCAGGCAAAGCAGTCTAGAGTCCCCAGCCCTCAAGTGGAGTGAGGCAGAGCTATTACAACAGTCTGTAGCCCCCCGGGCAGGGCAGGGCAGTCAAAGGGGTCTGGATTAGATGATTTCTCGAGATCTCTTCCAGGCCTACATTTCTATGATTCTGTGTCTAGCAAGTTTGGTGCAGCCTTTTCCAGGTCCCCGGGTTCTGCAAGAAGGTGCTTTTATCCCTCCAGTGGTGGCGGCATCATAACATTATTAGGAGGCACTTTTAGAGATAGGCTTCCTAATCCTTTTAATGACCATATACGCAGTTAGCTCCTGGAGAAATGTTTATTTGGGACATAATTCTTCTGTTCATACCACCAGGGAAAGTCTATTTACAGCCTTTATCTCACCAACTGAAATCATTACTTAGGCTTAGTTCCTGCCTACAGGATAAACCCACTCAAGCAAACAAGACTCTTCCATGGTGTCAGAACATTACTCATTCTCCTAGGCAAGTCCTTCTTACACATCCTACAAGTGCACAGCTCTGGCTTGCTAGTCTTTCAAAGGGCCCCAGACCATTTAGCTGCCCCACACCCAATAGAGACAGCTTGGACTTGATCTGCCTTGTTCCATAAGATGCTATTCTCATTGTGCATGGCATGGCATGGAAACCACCCAGTGCTGAGCTATTGCATGCTTTGTTTGGTCACATCTTTGTAGTCAAAGCTTCTGTTAAATTGTAAGCATGGGCTTCTGGCAGAACCGTGGGCCTTTGCATGCTACCAACAAATGTGTCACAAAGCACCTCATGTTGGGCACCCTGAAATTATACATTCCTGGCATTTTCTTTTAATTGATCACGGACCTAAAGTGTTTCCCTTTCTAGCTCATTTCTTAAGTGCAGTCTGTAGTATTCAGCAATAAGTTTGTGCTAGGAACACACTATTTCCTTCACATTTTAATGGACCTTTTCTCACTTGACTTGGGGGGGACAGTCTGTTAGTTAATACTGTGCAAGTTTCTCCCCACCGTGGTCAACCCAAAGGAAACTGCTTTTCATTTTTCCCCATAGTAAATCCATACATAGAAGGCATTGATTGAGATGAACCATCTAAGTATTAAAATTCTTCATTTTTATTCCAAACATCCTCCACTATACCACACCCTGAATTCCAACTCTTTGTTTTTTCAGCTGTCCTAGATGGACAGATTCCCAAGAGCAAAGGGAACAGACCTGAAATCCTTTCATTGAAACTAACCCTCACTTGTTCTCCCCTTCCTCACCAGGCATTCTCTGCTGAAGAATCCCAAGGCAGCCATTAGGACTTTTTAACAAAATGCTGAACTTCTATTAAATTGAGGGGAAAGATTCCCTTGGGAGAGCCCAGCCCTGGATAAAAGCCAGCACACCTTCAACTAGCAGCTCTCGACCTCCTCATCTGCATAACTGTCTCCAGGGAGGGGCCTTCAGATGCAGGCGGGCTTGCACTCATCACCCGCCTCCCAGAACTCAGTAGGAACATCACTATCTCCAGAGGTAAAAGGAGGAGGCTGAAAGCTGACTGCATCAACCTATCATCTTACGTTCCCAGGCACATCTAGCAGATGGGAGCAAAGCACTGATATGCGCTGAAGGTTAGCCCAGCTGCAGAGATTGTGAGATAAATAAGACGTGGATTACTGGATGAATACTTTGTGCACAGCTCACATCTCATACTCACTGGTTACAAGACACAAAGCCTGTCTGATTTCTACTTGGGGCTCGATTCCCTTTGGGAATACCATACACAACAATCCTTTGTGTTGCTCTGCCCTGAATTCCCTCTAGTTTGTATACATCTTTCTGGTGTGAGACCCAGAACTAAGAACAGTATTCTAGAGATCATTCTACTGGCTCTCTGAAAGTGCCCTCTTACCCCTGCTACGTGATATAGAGCCACTGCATTAGCAGCTCAAAAGAAAAAAAAAGTCATGCTGGCTTTTTTTAAATGACTAAATGCCATTGCAAACTCCCATCTCCTTTGTGGCGCACTAGCCCTCCTATGTTTTCTCTAGTATTATTCGTATCATCTCCATCACTTCTTACCTGAGACTCTTAAAGTACATGGAGTAATAAATGCACCCTGAAGACAGCCCCATAGGGGTGGTGCTTCCAGGTCGCTCTTTCCCACTGAATACCTGGGCTTTGGCTGACTCGTCCCAGGGTGTATGAACCGGCAGCTTGCAGAGCATGGAATTGCGTGTGCCTCACACAGCAGAGCAGGTGCTGGCAGCGATGCTCCTCTGGCTCCAGTCACCACACAGAAGTGGTAGCTGTGTCCAGGACTCCCAGAAGGAGATCTGAATAGCTCTCACTCTGTGTTGATCACATTCCTGCCTGGTGCCATCTCTCAGCACTCTGCCAGGTGCTGCTGCTGGCTCCCAGGAACATCGTCATTTAGACAAGCCCAGCTCCCACCAGCTGTGGTGTAACAAAGGGGCCATCACACAAGTACCCCCTCATGACCAGGGGTAGCCTCTGCCTGCCTTGCTCCTATTTTCCCCTTCTTTGGGGCTCCTTAAACAACTCCCACCCCTCATCAATCAATCACTGCCTTTGTGATTTGCAAAAGCTCAATGCCCACCCCACTCATCCACACCCACACAAAGACAAAATACATCTTCTACCTGGCCTTAAACTGGACGCTGCCCCTTGTCTTTGAAGTTGGGTCACTTCCACTTCCCTGTTCTTCAGGCAACAGTCTAGCTGTGAGCTCCTCTGACCCTTTACAGTCCAGGTGCAGTGCCTGCCCTCTCCTCCCAATTAGCTCATCTGGGAGCACCTGCTCTGGCACAGGGGGAGCGGGACCTATTTTTAATCACAAGTGGTGATTGGAGTCTTGATGGTGTGTCACATGCTTGTATTCGTCATTCAAACTGGAAACAGTCAGATTTAAAATGGTGGCCAGATCAATGCGATTATATTCAGACTAGTGTTCTCTGCTCTGTGCAGTCTGACAGCTCAGGGTTGGTCATGTTGTTATAGCTGTGCAGTGGTTAGGGCCAAGGGTTGGGTGACAGGACTTCTGGCTTATGTTCCCAGCTGTGCTAGTGATCTGCTGTTACACTTTGGGCAAGTCACTTAACCTCTGTGCCTCAGTCTATCCATCTGTAATAGGCAGTACTGCTAGTCCAAAGGGTGGGACAAAGGAATTAATGCTGTCTACCACTCATGTTTGCAGGGGGCAGGAAGGATCTGTAATAGAGGACATAAGCTGGCCCTGAACTACATGTTATTTAACAAGAAGATACTAAATAATCCAGTTGCTTAATAAAACCAAACACAGTAATTCAGGAGCCTGATGTTAATAAGTGAGCACTGCTAGAGATTATTTGTAGAATGGCCAAATCCTTTCACAGTTGCTGAGATATCAAAGGCCTTTAAATATTTTGTTTGCTTCGCTGTTAAGATTACACTGTATAATACCTGTGAGTAAGCCAGGAATCCAACCAATGAGGTGACGAAGAGTGTCTCAAAGCTCAGTGTCCAAGTGCATGTACAAACACGTCTGCAGCAGTAGCCATCATGTACTCCTCTCGGTTTTCAAATCCTTTAAATCACAAATTAGCCCCATTAGTCAAGTTCTGGCTGATCCTTGCTCTGGGTGGAAAGCCCATTGGCCCGAGGTGAAATTCTGCCTCAGCCTGCCCCCTCCATGGGCCCTGTGATTTGTAAATCTGTGTTAGAGATCATCATCAAATTGAGGGATTGGCTCTCTGAGGAGTGTATTCCAGGCCCATGTCCCCACCCCCTGATATGGGTATCACACAGCTTATTTCTGCTTCTGGGAGAAACCATCAGCCAAGGCGTGGGTGTGCTCACATAGGCATGTCTATGCTGCAGCTGGGCACGTAACTTCTGGCTCAGGTAGACATGCTCGTGCTAGCTCTGATCAAGCTAGTGTGCTGAAAATAGCAATTTAACTGAATGGCACGGGCCAGCCACCCGAGTACATGCCCAGAGGGTCAGGCAGGATGGTACTGGGTTGGCTAGCCCATGCTGCTGCCTGTGGCAGCTACATTACTATTTTTAGTGCAGTAGCTTGATCAAACCTAGCACATGAATGTCTACTCAAGCTGAAAATTATACCCCACACTGCAGGGTAGATGAACTCTCGGAAGTGTAGTCCTATGGCATTTTATACTCAGAGTAGTAAGAGTTCCTAAATATCAGAGCTGGCCATGTTCAGTTTCAGTTGATGGGATGGCCCTTTTTCCCCCTTGCTATTGTAGAAAGGCACACAGAGGTGCAGAACTGGGCTGTGCAAGGGAAGGGAAGAGTGGAGAGGTGGATTTGAGAGTCACTGGCACAGAGATGGTCATTGAAATCATGTGACTGCATGAAGTTTCCCAGGGGACGGATGGAGAGCATCAGTAACTACCAGCATTTTGTCCTTTGCGGCAGGATTGGACAGGTGGGCCGAGGCAGAATTAATCTCATGACTCATTGCACCTCTTGGGGAGCTTGTTGGCAGTCAGGATGGGACAGCCTCTTTCATTGTTGTTTAAAGTGTGTGTTTGAAGCCCGAAGCCCAAACCAATGGCATGGATTTTCCAAATACTACTCCCCAGTCCAGCCCTTTGAGCTGCAAGAGCACTGAGAAGTTTCAGCTAAAAAGGGCCATGTCTGACTTCTTTGCACGCTACTGAAAGGGAGAGGCATAGACTGGAAACACTCATCCATCTTTGCTATGACATTTGCAGCTTGCCTGCTACCATCTGCTAAGCCCTGTCATAGGGACCACTCATGGCTAGGGGCACCTCCTCCTGGCCAATCTGGGGTAACCTTCTTCCAAGTCCAGGGCCCCCGTCTGCTGCTCCTCTTGGTCTCAGGACACTCATCCTTCATGGCTTGGCCTTCTGGCCAAGTCACTATGCCTGCTTCCCCCTGCCAGGGTATCAAAGTCTTTCCTCCCTATGCATCTCAGACAGTCTCCCCATTCACTGCCCCATGGTACCACTTCCCCAATGGCTGGCTGGGGAACCCAGGCCTGCCTGTACTCCAGTTTTCAGCTCAGGGACCCTCTAGTCAGCAACCAAAGTCTGGTCCCTCCTGTACCTCAATGCCTTCCCCCAAGCCATGTCCTACCTACCCACAATCTCTGGTTTTGCCAGCCTCTCAACTCCCTCCTCTCAGAGAGAAACTGTAGGCGACCCTATCTCCATAGCTGCCAACCTCTCCCATTTCCCCAGGAAGTGACTGCAGCCCTCAGCCAGCAGCCTCCTGTCTTTACAAACCCAGCCCAGCTCCTTCCTCCTCAGCTGGGCCCCCTCATTCAGTCAGGGGTTTACTTCAGCCACCTGGTTCCCCTCCACTGTGGCCTGTCTGGTTAATTGGCCCCTTCTTGGCCTACATTAACCCGTTCAAGGCAAGTGAGGGGAGGACACCCCATTGCAAGCCCCATTCCTAGTTAGCCTCAAATGCCTGAGCCTCTTCTCTCCCTCGCCTCTTTGAGCTGCCAGTGAGATCAGAATACTTAATGAGTGGCACAGTCGTCACCCAGGCAACAGCGTGTGATGTCCCACTAATATCAGGACACCACAGCAGGATGGGAAGCTGGTGAGGAGAGAGAAATGGGCAGCTTCAAACACAAGGGACCTAAAGTAGCAGCCAAGGCCCGGAAGCAATGCAGCCTGCTTGGCTGCAGACCAATGGCTGAGCTATAGGCAACTGCCCTGGTCACAGCAGGGCAGTTTCTTACCATGCCCCACTCCCTCTGCTCTCCCTTTGCACGGTTCAGTTACAGGGCCCAGGGCCCCAGGGACCCCTGCCTCTCTGGCCCATCTGCACATAACCAGTGAATCGGGTTAATCCATCCCCATCACACCAGCATGGAAGGCTGAGGCCTGTGAACTGGCTGATTGGCGAGGTCTGGGTCCATGGCCAGGGGCACAGGAACGGGTTGAGCCCGAGGCTAGGGAATGCTGTTTCCTTTCCTGCTTAGGTTAAATTACTTTTTCTGTTGCACATATGAACCCTGACGATTTTTTTGCTGACTCTGTATTTCATCTGCTGAGTCATTCCTCCAGTTTACAGGGACCTAGAGAAAGAGCACTGGCTGCTTGCCAACAGGCATTCTGTCTGATGGGAAAAGAACAAGATTTCAGGCTCCAGTGACTTTAGTCTCCGCTGTCGAATGGACAATGCGGACAGAGGCAGGAGGTGTTACACATGCAAACCACACAGGATGTTCATTTGGGAGGAGATGTCTTTAGCTTTAACATAAAGTGGATCTTGTTCAGAAACAGTACACAAGGGACAAACACACTCAGCATATGGTGGGAGGCAGATATGCTGTAATAGTTGGACCTAACGTGAACCAGCTTGTCTACAAAAGTGACGACTGTTTCTATAAATAGCATGTAAAAGCAGAACAGTGGAAAAGTGCATTTATCTCTGCCTGGGGTGTGGAAATCAGAAAAGGTTGGAGCTTTATATCACACTGGAGTCGTGCCTAAAGGGCTATCAGCAATTGCACACAATGCTAGCTGTTAAGCTGGCTGCTTTGTGCCATCCTATAGTATTGTGATTTTATGTTCCTCTCACATCACTCCACATCTCAGGTCACTTGTGTGTGTGGCACTATCTGTATAAATCCTAGCGCTAGAGTTGGGGTGGAGGGAATTGTCCAGGGATACAGATGAATCTCTGCTTCATTTGCAGGGGGATTTTGTTTAACTCAGGCATATCTGGACTATATCCACCCATTTTAACTGAGTGTGCACTTGGTACTGTGGATATTGGCTATTTCAGCACATCCCAATCACATTAGTAACCTGGGCCTTTTCCTCTATGGTCATGTTGTACGGATAGTTGGGAAAAAGGAGATGTTTTCAGGAAGGGCTCTTCTTTCCAATTCCCTTTATGCTACGTTGGGAATTAACCTAATGCAGTAAGAGTCCTGGTTTAGACACATTGGGGAATGTCTCCAGGAAACTGTTTTCTCCAAGAGAATGTGGCCACTTTAATATTCATCTTCACTTGGGTGAGGGTGATAGTGTAAATTGCACTGCCAGGGAGTTTGTGCAGAAATCTGAGACACTCGCATGGACAGCACAATTGGAGTGAGCCGTATTATTATATAAGGCAATATTAGACACTGTCAGTAGATAGCACCATGGTTTCTGATCAGATTATTTATAGGCAAGAACTCCTTAGGAAAATATTAGAGAAGGAAAAGAGAGAAGTCGGTTGTGTATGATGCTACAGCTACTCCTGGTGATGCCTGCAAATAATAGCCTCAGATTCTGTGCTGTTTTCTTTAGTATAGAGAGAGATGAGTTGTTCCAACGACTGCTTCTAATTAGAAAGACAGCAAACCACTCAGGGCCAGACTGCCACTTTCACTAAGCCTCAACTTCCTCCAGCATGTTCCTACTAGCTTCCATGGGACTTGTCATGGTTCAGGACAACTGCACTCATATTTCTCCTTGTAGTCTAACAATGGCACCCATTCTACACTCCTGGCTCCTCAGCCATCTCCTATCTTGGGCAGAGACCCACATCTCTTCCTCCTGATAAGGGTTTTTGCAGGCTGCATGGTTCCCTCCTACAACATGAATTCCCCAGCAAGTCAGAGGGCCTACAAGGCTAGCATCTATGCTTTGCTTTCTCTCTATAGGCTATAAACAGTGTTTTGTCACAGGTATAAGTGACCATACAATCCTTTCTAAGCACACACATTTATTCTTAAGGTAAAATAATAAAAGAACCTACACACTGGCTAATAAGTTCACCACAGAATACCCCCAACTCCAACAAGGGCACTGGTAACATTCAGTCCTTCAAACCCCATGCAGGGATTTTCCTGTAGTCACAAATTCAAAACAGCTTTTGCTCAGAAAACAAACACTCCCCTGAATCCATGAGTCCCTCCTTTATATTGTTTGAGCTTTTGAACTTGGGACCTCGGGACAGGTAATCATCTCACAATCACCCTCCAGAGGGCTGGGTTTTTGCATAAGCAGATGTGAGTGCAGGGCAGGAATTTGCATTCATGTTCCCCTAGATATTTTCCAGGAAATCCTCTCCACACACATTGTCGCCAAAATTCATTGTTGTCTTCTCCCTTGTGCAATACAGTCCTTTGATCATCTTGGCCAACAATAATACACAGCCTTGGCATTTAATACAATGGACTCCAAAAGATACTTTATTGAACAATATCTCCCTAAGATTTTGCAGCAACTTGCCATATCTGTCACAGAACTATCCCAATATTATTCAGCATGAGCCAGTGTTGCAGGATGGGGCCCTGTAAAGGTCCCCTGGCATGGGTGGGGCCGGCTGGCGTCCCTCACCGTCAATCTCCAAGGGAGGCCACATCTCCCAGCATCTGCGCCCTGTGGGGAGTTCGAACAAAAAGGGGGACAATCTCCAGCTCTTAGTGGGGCGAGCAAACAGTTCAAGGCCCTGGGCCTTAGGCCAGGCAGGCCAAACAAATAGGAACAGTCTTTAGCCCTCCATAGGATGAACAAGCAGTTCAAGGTCCCAGCCTTCAGGCAGGATGGGCCAGACAGAAGTGAGGCAATCTTTAGCCCTCAGCAGGCTGAGGAAACAGTCCAAGCCTGGCCCTTAGACAGGGTGGGGCAGGCAGCAGGGAAACAGTCTCTGGCCCTTAGTGGGCAATCACCTCTAGGCTGGGGTAGAGATGGGGGGGAGGGGAACACAGACCCACCCGACTCCACTGCATCCCAGCCCAGGGCCCTGGCAGTGACGTATTGTCCACTGCATCCCAGCCCAGGGCCCTGGCAGTGACGTATTGTCCACTGCATCCCAGCCCAGAGCTCCAGCTGAAACACGCTGACTCAGCTTTAGACCATAACGCAGCCAGATGACTGTCTGGCTCCCCTGGGCTCCTTCCTTCCCCCCTTTCCCTAAAGTATCTGGTCCCTCGAGTCACGCCCCATTTCCTCAGAATACTCTGCATGAGAGAAGTTCCAGAATCCTTCAGCCTCGTTGCTCGATGGCAGGTCTGGGAAGTCTTCGGAGCCATCAATGGAGGGCAGTGCCTCTAGGTCGCAGGATCCTGTGGTCTCCTCTGGCTCACAGGAGGCAGGCAGCTCGGGTAACTCCTCCAAGTTGGAAGGTCCAGGGCTCTCCTCCAGCTCGCCAGACTCAGGTAGCTTCTCCAGGTCCTCAGGGCCCCAGGCAGTCGGCAGGTCCAGCAGCCTCTCCTACAGGTAATGCTCTGGTCTGGTCCAGGCCCAGGCCACAGCACCAAGGGAGAGATGTCCTTCTCCCTCAACCACCTTCCCCTTACTGAGCGGGAAGGCCTGCATTTTATACTTCCTGCCTCACCTTTCTGCTTCCAGTCAGGTGGGGTTGTACTCCAGGGCTCCGCCCCACCAGAGGGTGTTTGGCTCTCCCTTGCCATCAATCTTAGAGGGAGACCAAGCCTCCCAGCTACACCTCCCCACCCTTAAGTCCAACTCATGGTCTTTGGGGCTGGGCTGGTCCACTTCTCCAAGGCGCGACAGCATGTCTGCCTTAGCATGCTGCCGACCAGCCTGATGCCATATTGTAAAGGCAAAGGGCTGCAGCACCAGATACCAGTGTATTGGACAGGCATTGGTGTCCTTCATTTGGTGCAGCCATTTTAGGGCTGCATGGTTGGTCACTGCCATGAAGGGACTTCCGAGGAGGTAGTAGAAAAGCGCCTCCACTGTGCACTTCATGGGCAGTGCCTCCTTCTCAACCACGGAATATCTTTGCTCCCTTGGGAATAACTTCTGGCTGATGTACGGCTCAGGGTGTCCCTCCCCTTTGGTATCCTGGGATAGAACTGCACCCAAGCCCACGGTGGAAGCATCCGTCTGGATGATGAAGCCCTGATCGAAGTCCAGGCTGTACAGTATGGGCTCCTGACAGAACGTGCCTTTTAGCGTCATATGTGCACCAGCTGGGTCTTGGTCAACAGGTTGGTCGGGGGGCTGTGATGGTGGCGAAGTTGGGGATGAACCGCCAATAGTATCCCACCAGCCCCAGGAATTGTCTGACTTGTCACTTTGTGGCCTGGGCAGATTGTTCTTGGACAGCCTGTATCTTTACAATGAGGAGTCGTACCACTCCTCGTCCCAGTGTATAACTGAGGTACGTGGTTTCCCTCCACCCAGTGCAGCACTTCTTCAGATTGGCAGTCAGGCCAGCTTCCCGAAGTGCTATCAGTACAGCTGCAACGTGGTTGAGGTGGTCCTCCCAGTGAAGACTGTAGATGACCATGTCATCCAGGTAAGTAGCTGCATATTCCACATGAGGCTGCAGGAATCAGTCCATCAGACGCTGGAAAGTTGCAGGGGCCCAGTGTAGACTGAAGAGCATCCGGGTGAATTGATAGAGCCCTTTGGGTTGGCAAAGGCCGTCTTCTCCTTGGACCCCAGTTCCATGAGTTCCATCTGGCTTTAAGACTAAGCTTGATAAGTATATGGAGGGGATGTTATGATGGGATAGTTTAATTTGAGCATTTGATTTGGATTATCGGCAGATAAGTCTGCTCAATGGTCTGTGGGAATGTTGGATGGGATGGGAACTGAGTTACTGCAGAGAATTCCTTTTTGGGTGCTGGCTGGTGAGTCTTGCCCACATGCTCGGGGTTTAGCTGATCGCCATATTTGGGGTCGGGAGGGAATTTTCCTCCGGGGCAGATTGGCAGAGGCCCCGG
>ML675625.1:2267153-2285467 GCA_007922155.1 Mesoclemmys tuberculata
CCCCCCCCTCCTAATGCAGCCCGCGTGACAAACAGCCTATTAAACAGCCCCCTCACCATTTAGCAATTGCAAAGAGGGAAGAAGCTTTACAGGCCATTGAGGAAATGTTCAGAGAAACAGGACTGTGTAGACACTTTTTGCACATAAACAGGATTTCACCAAAGAAATAGCTGGCTCATCTCATCAATTTCTCCTCCTAATGGAAACAGCTCACAAGGCCCTGAAGACTGGCTAATAAGGGAGGCCAAAAGGGGCAACAAAAGCATGTGTCTTTTTTGCCATGTTAAAATTCTAGCAACATTTTCTTTGAGAAGCCTCATGCCTTGGAACACGGCCTTGAAAAATTTGAGTTTGCATATAGAGTCACAGTGTTTAAGGCCAGAAGGGACCACCAAATCATCCTGTCTGACCCCCTGTATGTCACAGGCCACCATTGTCCCCCTCCCCAGCACCTGCACACTGAACCCAACAACTTAAATGAGACCAAAGTGTCACAGCCCACAGGGGACTAGACTATTATATGCCACAGGCAGAGAATAGGAGGAACCGAGGTGCACCAGTGCCTGCAGCCCATGCAACGGCAGGGAAATGATCACCTGACAGAGACCCAGAATATCCCAGCAAGTGACCTGGACTCCATTCTGCAGAGCAAGAGGAAAACCCCCTAAAATCACTGTCAATCTGACCTGGGGAAATTCCTTCCTGACCTCCACCTATGGTGATCAGTTAGACCCTGAGCATATGAGCAAGAACCAATCAGCCAAGCACCTAAGAGAGAGAAAGCTGGGTGCCACCTCAGAGCCCTGGATCACCCTGTCCAGAGTCTCTTCTGCAGCTATGGCCATTTCTGATGTTTCAGAGGAAAGAGACAAAAAACAAACAGAGTACATTGGGGGTGGGGGAAACCTTTCCTGAGCCCTGCAGAGACCTGGCTAAAGCCCTGACGCATGAGCTTTAGGCACATAAGACAAATCAGAAGGGACCCCAGGGCTGCTGAGTCCTTCCCCCCACCATGACAGGCAACCTGTTATACAATCCCACTCATAGACTTGTCCAGCTTTCTCTTAAAACTAACTCAGTTGCTTACCCCCACAACTCCCATGGGAAGGCTGTTCCAGAACCTCCCTCCTCTGATGGTTAGAAACCTTCTAGTTCCCAGCCTGAATTTGGTCATGGCCAGTTTGTACTGATACGTTCCTGTGCCCACACTGGCCATTAACTTCAAAAGCCCTTGCTCAGCAAAGACTTAGACCTGTGCAGCTGCTTTACCTGAAGATTCCAACTCCACTGAGCATGCCCCCGGCCAAAGACGCAGGGCTAGGAAGGACTTTCCCTGTGATTGCTGCTCATTGAGGCTGCAGGCCAAGACTGAGATGGACACTGGAGCTGAGAACCTGGAGATTCTCTCTCCAGTGCGTCCTCTGCTTGGCCAGAGCGGCATGGGGAAAGAAGCTGCCTGACGAATGCAGAAAAAACAAAAGCTGGAACTGGTGTCTGGCAGGTAAAGTGAGATCTGAGAATGGAGCCTGGGGGCCCATGTGGGCACAGTTCAGGGCAACTGCACCTGTATTCCTCCTCCTTGGTCAAGCAAGGGCACCCACTTTTACATTTCTGGCTCTCAGCTCTTGCCTCTCGGATGGAGACTTGTCTTTCTCCCCCTTCTGACTGGAATTTCCCCAGGCTGCACAGGAACTGTGTAGGAAGTGTGCCTACGCTGTGGTGTTCCAGCAAGTCAGATGGCGTGAACCATGTTTGCGCTCGGCTGTCTCTCCAGAGGCTATGAACAGTGTAATTGGTGCAGGCATAAGTTGCCACACAGCTCTTTCAAAGCAAGCACATTTGTTCCTAAGGTGAAAGCATCACAGAGAAAACATCTTAGAAACAACAAAAGAACCTACCCGCATGTAATAAGCTTATCAGAGATCACCCCCAATTGCAGCAGGGGCTCTGGTAGGAGTCGCTCCTTCAAACCACACCAACAGGTTTGTCTGGGCTGGCAAGTTCATAATAGCATCAGTGCAGAACCTGCCCCCAAGCATAGGTCAGTCTTTCCTTTAGACAGTCTGGGCAGACAGAAGACTGGGTTTCTGCATAACCAGGGCAGCGGGGAAGGAATTTGCATTCATCTTTTCTTAGGTATTTCCCAGGAAATCCACTTCACACACATTGTTTCAAAAGACCATTCTTGACTGCCCCATTGTTCAGTTATAGCCCTTTTGTCATCCAGGCCTACAAAAATACATACACTTTGCATTTAATACAATGGACTCCACAGGTACTTAAACTTAATGCAATAAAGTTTTTCAAGGATAATGCAGAAAATTTCCACAGCTGGATTCAGATCAGATCAGACCTGTGTGGGGATGAGAGACCAGGGGTTTGGGATTGGGAAATAGTGATGGGGGATGAGAAACAGCTGTAATGAGGATCTCAGGTGTGGGGGAAAAATTGAGTGTGTCTGAGCACAGAGACCAGAACAAGGAGTTGAGGGGGGAGGGGCAGGCACAAAGAGACAGTGGTCAGGGAAGGGCTGAAATTGGATGAGGACCCCTGGAATTGAGCAGAAAGGGGGGGCAAGAGAGGGAACTAGGACTGGCTGGACAAGGAGGTTGGGGGACTGGGATAGGTTGGGCAAAGGGACTGGGATGAGAAGCATGAGGGATGGAGTTTAGGAGTGACTCGGTGAGGAGAATGGGACGGGGTAGGAAGGAGACAGAACTTGGACAGAGCTAGAGGGGACAGGGTAAAAGAGATCAAGCTTGGGGGCGAATTCCAGAGCTTGGAATGAAACCCAAGATTCTTGAGTTTCACCATTTCTCTGCTGTCAGCACATAGCTATGGAGCCCATTGGCAAAGTGTCTTATCCCCTTCATTGCTGGTCCACACAGAGAATGACAACCTACTACTGCTGTCAGCCACTCCATTAGTTCAAGTGGCTGAGGTCTGTGTGGTGGAGCTAGTGGTCCCAAGTTAAGCCAATAAGATGCCACATGGAAGAAATTGTGTTTTTTAACTTGCTTGGTTCAAAAACCAAGACAATTACACACACACAAAACACATTAAAGGCACATGGTTTAGGTCACAAAGTGAAGCGCTCATCGTGTTTTTTCACCCCTGCCTGCCTCACTCAGTGCACAGGCAGGACTTGCTCTGAGAATGAATCAAGGTCGTGTAGGGAAGGAGGCTTTGTTTTTAGAACCTCGCCTTGCTTGTTTGCAGAAGCTTAAGTGCATGAGGCAGGGGAGTGCCAGAAAAGAAAGGAGGGTCTCATAGATAGGCAGTTGAATATTACCCTGGAGAACTGGATTCTATCCCTATGCTTCCCATGTGATGCTGGGCAAATCAGGCCTTTCACAGGTGGCCACTAATTTGTGCTTCTTACTTTCTGGGTGCCCACCCTGACCCTGGGGTGTGATTTACACAAGAGCTGAGCACTCCCTGCTGCAAGGAATCTGAGTCACCATGCTGACTTTGGAACACTTAGAAAAGCTGAGCCTTAGGCCACATCTATACACACAGTGCCGCAGCGGTGCAGCTGTACCGATAAACAGCTGTGCCGCTGCAGCTCATCTGGTGAAGACACTCGATGCTGATGGGAGAGGAGCTCTCCCGCAAACATAGCGCTGTGCACATGAATGCTTATGTAACCCTTCTGCCAGAGTCGGCAGCAGCAAGGGCCGGGTTCTATATCTAGGGGTCTCTGTCAATGATACAACACCAAACTGGCTCGAGCCCCCACCCAGTCCCCTGGGAAATCACACACTATCCCCTGGGCACCCCAAAGGACAATACTTCCCCTCTCAAGCACAGAGTCTGAGTGTAGAAAGTAAACCTTTTAATAACAGAAGCGAGGTAACACAGCACTGGTTTGGGAAACAGTGCAAACAGAATTCATGAACTCAATGAGCCAAACCACCCCAGAGTATGGGGCGTGTCCTTCACCTCTCCCTGCTTGCTTTCCCCTGCACCGACCATTGTAGTTGCAATGTCTGCTTGGGGCTCAGCCCGCCCCCCGCTGCAAACTCCCACTGGCCACAGGCTTGACCAGGCCTCCTGCACTGCTGTCTCCTACTGCCTCCAGGTCTTGCCGAGTCCCCGACCGCACCTGGCTCCCGCCGACCTCACCAGGCTGGCACCGTGCCCAGCTCCTGCTGACCACTGGTGCTGAATGCACCAGGCTCCTACTAATTGCATCTGGCTGGTGGTGAACACGCTGGGCTCCTGCTGATCGCTGGCGCCGGCCACACCTGGTTCCCACCGATCACTGGTGCCAGCCACACCAGGCTCCTGTTGAGCACTGGTGCCGACTGCACTGGGGTCCCGCTAACTGCATCTGGCTGGCACCGACTGCGCCAGGCTCCCACTGATGCCAACCATCCCAGGCTCCTGCTGACCATTGCTGACTCAACTTTGTCAGTTGTCAGGCAAGGTTTCCCAGGTCCTCTAGTAATTTAGCTCTTAGTGACTTTCAGCTCATGAATAAACCTTCTGCTGATACTGAAGCAATGTCCCTGCTTTCAAGAAACAAAAGACTCCAAGAAGAATCATTAATTCTACCTCTTAACAATGGGAGCAGCCCTTTCCCAGGACTGATGCAATCTCAATAGGAGATTCCTCATATCTCTTACAATGCTGAAACATCTGTCTGCCACCCTCGTGGCACTCTATTTAGTTTAGGGTAAAGTATTTTATCATAACAGGCTAAGCACAGTTTTGCTGAAATCTGTTCATACAATTGAAGGACAACATTTCATTACCCCAGCAGTTAACACAAAAGTGGTTTTTAGCCCCAAACCAGTGAGGCTAACCATTTCCCATTATGCTCAGCACCTAGGTGTGCTTATCCATATACAGTGAATTATGCTAAATACCTAATTGTACTCATGCAAATACAAAGCCCATGCAAACAAAGTGCCCCCCTCCTTTCAGCTGACTGAGCAGGAGAGAGCCCACTCAGACTGTCTGAGCAGGGGGAGTTCCACTAAAACCTTTCTGACACTAATTCACATATGGAGCCTAATCAATCAGGCGTGCTCAGAGGCTGCCTACTGAATTGGGCCCCTTTAAGAATCTGGCTGAAAGAAGAGACAACCCAGCAAGAGAGAACGACTCTCTAGCCCAGTGGTTAGGACACCCATCTGGGGAGGAGAAAGAGGGGCAAGCAACTTTCAAGAAACTTTCAAGAAAGTTGAAACACAGTAGAACAGCATCAGCCAGAGCGATTGAGCAAGCCCCACATCAGCGTAGCCAAGAGCTGAGAGTACTCAGCTTCACTGTGGGAACCCTTAGCCAAACCCCGTTTCCCATCATGCAGAGGAAGGACTTGACCCGGGCGCCGACATCCCAGGGTGTGTGCTAACCCCTGGGCTAGAAGTTATGCGGTGGGCACTGGCATTTTCTGCTGTTCTGTGCAGAGCGTGGCAGGTACCTAACTATTCTCCCAAAGAACTACCTTGGCGCCTGAGCCACCCCACTCCAGGAGAGGGGTTCCTGGCTGTGGAGCTACCTCCAGGAGAAGCACCCTCCCCGTTTGGCACCTCTGATTGGCTAATTTTGGTGGCTTCTGCCTAGCATGCTGGCTTTTGTGGCTCCCATTCTTAGGTGCCTCTCATTCCCCATTCATTGCACAGGGAGCCTAGGCACCACACTCAGCTTTGTGGACAGCAGTACAGTTCCTGTGATTTTCCAGCTGCCTAAAAGCTAGGCATTGCAATGCTGACTGCCACAATGCCTAACTCCCTTTGTGGATCTCGGCCTGGTTGCCTCAGTGCCCCAAGTGTAAAATGGGGATAATATCACTCCCTTCACAGGGGCTTTGTGAAAATAAACTCATGCATGTTTGTGGAGCACTCACCCACTATAGTGATGAGTGTCCTAGAAAACCCAGGAAAATGAATAGTTCTATGTTCCTGCAGGGTTTGAAGAAGGGGCAGCAAATAAGGTCTGGGCCACCCAGTGAACAATAAAGATAAAAAGCCCTGACCATCGGCTCATTCAAAAGCACCATCCACCCCCTGCACCAAATGAGGCAAAGTTCTAATAGAAGACACAGCACATGCCCCTGTAATTAAAGACTGTATCAAAATACATATGCACGAGAGGGTCAAATGAAGGCTGCACAAGCAATCTTAATTCTGGTATTTCCTGACTTCTGAGGGCTTGACTTTGCCACCTTAATAATGTTCTTCTAATGTCGGTTGTGTGTGTGATTTATGTGGAGTTGAGTAACATCCAGGCCCTAGCAGCAGGCTGACAGCAACATTAAACAGTGTTTGGGTCAAAGGGAGAGAAGGCAGGTGTTAGAGCTCCAAATTGAACCGGCAGGGGAGCAGTTCATTGCCATCTGTCCAGCAGAACAGCAGCCTCACCCTGGGAAGCAATGGAGGGAGGGAGACAGGGGCAACGGAGAGTGGAGGACACTAGCCAGCATTTCATTGGCATTGGTGAACACCCCCCTTCGCTGGGTAAGCTGTCAAGCAGTCAGAGAAGCCCAATCCAGAGAGGGCGTAGGGGTCCCCAGAGAGAAGGGCCCAGCCCAGGAGAACACCAGGTTTCAGTATAATTGTAAACCTCCTGGTTTCCTTTGAGGGACCCCCTTGCCCACAACAAAGGATGACTTGTGGCAGTGGATAGAGCCTTTTGCCTCGAGCTATCCTGCTGGAATCGAGCTGAGCAGGGTCATGCTCAGAGTCATACAATCAGAGAGATATGACATAGAAAAGCCTTCTCAGGTCATCTAACCACCTTCTGCAGGGCCCAGCACAGGACGTCTCTGTCACTCTAGGTTCCCGTGCTCTGTCTAGGCCTGTTCCACTGGACGTGATTCAAGCAATGGGATGAATGTCTACCATGGAGATTATTCTCCCCTCTGACCAGGTCTGGGTCGGTGCAAAGCCACCAGTGGGAAATGTGCAAATACGGGAAATGAGTTGGAACTGGGCTGAGGCCTCTTTAGCCTTGTCTACCATAAAAAAATGAGCCACTGGGTGCAGCTGCCCTGGTGACAGCATCAGCCTAAGTGTATTGTAGAGAGAGCTTCCACCCAGCTCAGGAAATCCTGTAGCTGCTGTAGTACATGAATTAACTTTTCTAATATAGACAAAGGCCTAGGGTCCTTATCCCAAAGAGCAGAATCATGACTGGCACTAATCAGTATTTTTCTTAGTGAATAACAGACCATGGGCTGGCAACTAAAACCATGAAGACTGATGGCCCCTCTCTGAATTAGAGGAGCTCCCTGCGGAGAAAAGACTTCAGTCTCCAGGGCTCGCCAGTCAGCATTTTTCACTGGCACATCATCTGGCATGTGAACATAACATTAGGTCCATTTATCCCTCTCTGCAAGGTGGATATAAACCATGAGTTCTGAAGCTAGTTAATTCCCAGCAATGTGTGGCTCTGATGGGTGTCATAAACTGTAGTGAATGCAAACCAAAGCCCAGCTGTGGACACCCTCCGACATGGGTTTTGTGGCCTGCCTTGTGCAGGAGGTCAGACTAGATGATCATATTGGTCCCTTCTGACCTATGAGTCTATGAGTCTATGAGTCTATGTTTCCGAGAGCCAGTCACTGCATGGCTCTTTCTGCTACAAGACTAATTTAAAAATTCAGACTATTTTTTCAAGGTTGTATTTCTCTGGCCTTGGAGAGCTCTTGCCATTTCAACTCTTCCACTTATCCACCGCGGCAGCTGGTTTCCCTCTCCAAAGTCATTGCAAGTGCTGGCATACAGCCTCCTGTCAGCATCTCGCAAAATACTGAGGTTCCTGAATCCATGAGGAGTATGGGGGGAAGACACAGGGCCTTAAAACCAGGTAGTGAGGCACATTTGGGCAGCGGAGCTTAAGAAATCTGTACTGACTTTAGTACTTTGCACAATGAATATTAAACAGATATTTGAAATCTCCAGGGCTCTCGTCCAGTCCAGATGTTGCGGGCATAGCAGGGCTTGGAGTGAGTTAGAAGTCAGCGGCACCATTGTCCTCAGAATTTAGCACTGAGTTTCTAGCTTTTCTGGTTGTGCAGAAAACATCCCCACTGTGTAGCAATGCAGTATGGCCTCCCTGAGTCCACAGAAAGAGGGCTGCCCCATGCATCTCAGTAGGTCATGTGATCTGGAGACTACGAATACATCTGTCCCAGGTGCAGTTTGCAGAGAGGAATCCAAATAGGGTAGCGAACTCCATTGTGTTTGTTGTAAATGGGTCCTGTGACATGATGGCTTTGCTTTCCCTGGCTTCCAGTCATGCATCTGCCTCAGTTTCCCCTCTCAGCTCAACTGACTGTCTTCCCCTTGCGGCCCTCTGGCTCCCAGCATTGTTGGATTATGGAGGTGTCATAGCCTTCTAGATATCTCACAAGGATCCACCCCTTCTGGAGAGTACAGTGCGGCCAAGCAACCATCCAACCCTCCCTGGGTGCAGTTGTATGGCTGCTCTGTTGGGGCAGGCCCAGCTCAGTGTCAGATAGGGCCATTCCCATCCCTTCCTCTATTTACCCTGGTGGGACATTTGGCCTCCCTGAGCTTCTCTGTTTCTTCCCTCTCTGTAGGCATAATCAATTTCCTTTAGCCCTCTGTGGGACTCACCAGTTCTTATCCTGATGGCACCAGATGGGATGGGGAGGCCTCCTTATTTCCTCCCTCACTGGACGCCCCTGTCCTGAGGCCCCTAACAGCTGGCTCTGACACTGGGCCTCCAGCCCACACTGAAGCTCAGGTCTTTTCCTTCTCTCTTTCACCCTCCATGTGTCATGCACTGCTTGTGCACACTAGGTTTCAGGTCAGGCTCTTGTAAGAGATATGGACTCACTTTCGAGCATCCAGTGTAGAGAGAGATACTACAGAGTGTTCATTATAAGATCCTTTAATGCACTGCCAGGTATAGTTGTTCTAGGCTCAGATAAGCTATGTTATGCATGTCACCACCTGGTGACTGAACAGTGCAATACAGCTTAGCACGCTATTACATCTCCCCCTTTAAGTTTTACATTCCTACCATTTACAAAATTTACACTAAAATTCAGTATGGATCAGTCTGTTAAGTACTGAAGAATTGTACTGTTTTTCTAATTATTTGACTCAAAATCATAACAGCTTAGTCATCTGGCTGTCCATTATTTGCAATGACTGCTCTGGTTGGTTTGGAATACTGGAGTCTTCTTTTTAGAATCATAGAATATTAGAGTTGGAAGGGACCTCAGGAGTGATCTAGTCCAACCCCCTGCTCAAAGCAGGACTATCCTCAGCTAAATCATCCCGGCGAGGGTTTTGTCAAGCCGCAGCTTAAAAACCTCTAAAGATGGAGATGCCACCACCACCCTAGGTAACCCATTCCAATGCTTCACCACCCTCCTAGTGAAAACTTTTTCCTAATGTCCAACCTAGACCCCCCCACTGCAACTTGAGACCGTTGCTCCTTGTTCTGTCATCTGCCACCACTAAAAACAGCCTAGCTCCATCCTCCCTGAACCCCGCTTTCAGGTAGTTAAAGGCTGCTATCAAATCCCCCCTCATTCTTCACTTCTGCAGACTAAACACGCCTAGTTCTTTCAGCCTCTCCTCATAAGTCTTGTGCTTCAGCCCCTTTATCATTTTTGTTGCCCTCTGCTGGATTCTCTCCAACTTGTCCACATCCTTTTTGTAGTGGGGGGCCCAAAACTGGGCACAATCCTCCAAATGCAGCCTCACCAATGCTGAATAGAGGGGAATAATCACTTCCCGTGATCTGCTGGCAATGCTCTTACTAATGTTCTGTATCCACCATCTGTAGAGTTTGATTTGTTGCTTGTTCTTTCTGAGAAATAAACAATTTCTATTGAACTCTCCACTGTTGGTCCTAGTCACATATGATCTGGGCTAATAATTCTTATTCTTTACAAGGAGTTGCCCATCCTTTTTCTCCATCTAGTTCAGCCCAAACATGGTCAGTAGGTTCTAGACTCAGCATTCTCTAACTGAGTGACATCTCTTGTAGTAGTGTTTGTAAGCTTTTTTTGCTGTTTTATCTGATTTGGTTACTCTCTTCATGTCTGGTCACTTTGGAGATAGATTCTTTTCCAAAGTTGGAACAGTTGTTCTTAGCTATCATTTCATCAAGAGCTGTGCTCAACTATATCCAATAGCCATTATTGGTGTTGATCTCTACTCAGAAGATTAAGGAATGGATCTTGCTGCCATAGGATTTTCTTTGTTGTATGTACAGCTTTCTAACCTCTCCATTTGCTTGTGGGTAATGTTAATATTATGCTAGTGACATGATCAGAATCATGTTTTGTTCAGAATGATTTAAATTTCTGCAGCAGTGAATTATGGTCTGTTGTCTGTGACCAGTTGTTCAGAAATACTGAAATGAGCAAAAGTGCACTTCAGTTTCTGGATAACATTGTAATACGTTATATCTTTTGAGCACATTATTTCTATATACCTGGAAAAATAGACCACAACAGTTAGGTGATGATGTTCCCTGAATCTGCATAAATCTGCAACTAGTCTCTTCCAAGGTCTGTCTGATAAAGGTGTTTGCACACCATGTGGTTCAGCATTGTCTCTTGAGGTTATTTTTAAAGTCAGTAGTCTTTCCACAAATGTTCAGTTCACTCTCCAGGAAGGTTCTGTGTCATCACAAGTGACAGATCCCAGAAACTATGGCTCTTGATTGATTAATCAACTCCCTGACTGCTTTGGTATAGTAAACAGCTGCAAAATGTCCATATTTTGTGCATTTATTACGTATTTTACCTTTAGCTGGATACATGTCTTGAACTATGAAAATTTCCACATCTTGTGCATTTACTCTGAAATGCTTTGTAGTTAGCCTTGGACTTCCTCATAGCCTCAGGGCTTTTAGGGTAATGACTTTTAGTACTTTTAGCAGATGCTCCTGTCTTTTGTTCCGCTGTTTGACTAGGGGCATGTCTACATTATAGCCCTAAGTCGAGCTGTGTTAGGTCAACTTACAGCTACTGCCGTAATTACAGTGGTGGCTGATGTCCACCCAACCCTCCCTCTGTTGGTGGTGCACATCTTCACCAGGAGCACTTGCACCAACCAAAGAGGGGCAGTGTGGAGGCTGAGAGCCCTCCAGACAGCTTCCTGTTGGGAGCTCCCTGCTTCAGCTAAACATGAGTTCCAGCTGCCCAGGCTTCTTGGCTCCCTGAGCAGGGAGCCTCCAGGCAGGAGCCCAACTAGGAGTGGGCTAGGAGGACAACTGGGCTCTAGCTGTTCAGCTTTCTTGTCAATTTCCGGTGTGGAGTCAGGAAATTGACAAGACAGCCAGCAGCTGATATAAGTAACAAAGACACTGCCTTGCCCTAGCTACACCAATATAGGCCCTATGCCGCTGTGAAGGGGGAGTTATTATGTTGGCGTCATAGGACACTTACATCGATGGGACAAGGCTGCAGTGCATACACGGACATAATTAGGTCGACATAAGCTGCCTTACATCAAGCTAACTGTATTGTGGACCAGGCCTAGTTCAGACTGCTTTGCTATCTGTGTAGGTGTCGGTAGATTTAAGTCTGTCTTTAATTATACCTGCTTTGAGAGGCTCTTATCTGATAATTTAAAAATCTGCCTGTCCCCAATAACCAGCCTGTCCCTGGTATTTTCATGTTTAGCAGTTTCAAAATCACAGCTTTCAACCAATGTATGCAAAACTCTTAGAAAAGATTCAACACTTTCCCCTGGTTCCTGAATTCTATGGTGAAAACATGCTCTTTCATAAATCACATTTCTCTTAGGCTGAGTTTACAGACGGCAGCAAATTTGCCTCTGTCAGATCGATTGCTCTGGATCGACTGAGCAGTCTGCGTAGACGCGCTCAGTCGATCCAGCAATCAACGTAGGAAAACCACCCCAGTAAGTGGCATAGCACAGTGTGAACAGCATGTAGAGCAGACGCAGTGAAGTCGATGGGACATACACAAGTGATTTATGTTACTTGCGTATCTCCCGTCAACTGCTATCAAAACCGGAAGGTAAGTGTAGACCGGGACAGAGGTATAAAGTATGCATCAAACACAGCCAGAACCTTTTCCTAATCACCTTTGTGACTGTCTTCAGTAAAGTCAATGGATTTAAAGATATGCTCTGCCTGCTTCCCCATAGCATACGTTAAAGAAGATATCTGACTATCTCTAGTTTCCTGGTGGAGTTCTGAAGCAATGCATAATACTGTTTCCAGTCTGTCCATTTGGAAAGTCTATCAAAGCTGACATTCCCTGAGGCATTGAAAAATGGAATGTTGATGAGATCCTGAAACTTTTGTTGCTGTCTGTTTGCAACTCTTGCTGCTGTTTTCCTTCTGTTTCTGCTCTCCTCTGGCAACAGTTAGGCTACCTTTACTTCTGACACCATGCCATGTGCTGCTTGTACATGGAGGCTGCAGGTCAGGCTCTTGTACTAGGTATGGATTAGCTACCAAGCTTCCATTGTAGAGGAAGGTACTGCCAGGGATTGCTGTCCTATGTTCAGATGACACGTGTTACATATTGCATCACCTAGTGGTTGAACAATAGAATACAGTTTAGCATTTTATTATGCCCTGCGTCCTTCTCATTTCAAGCAAAACCCAACTCTCCATCAAAAATCAGGTTTTTTCTACAAACTTTTCAACCAGCCCAGGCTGCTAGATCCTATATCCTGACCTTTAGTCTTCTGCAGCAGCCTTTCTGTTCCCTGCAGTTCTTTCACCTTGCTCTTCTTAATTCTCTCAGCTGGCTCTCTAGATGGCTTTTCCCTCTAGTGGTGGTGCCGGTGCTGGACTCAAGCAGCTCTTCTGAGAGAGAGGCTTTCATTATCCCTGAGGCCTGATTTCCAGCATGCGCAAAATATACAGGCCACCTCCTAGTCCCTCCCCCTCAGGGGCCAGTTCAGGATTGTCCCCACAGAGCTTTGTCCAGTCTAGCTTTAAACATCCCCAGCTGCGGAGCACTCCCCTTCCCGACCACAGATCAGACATCCTGCTCCATAAGGAAGGGTCCCCCAGATGTTTGCAGGCTCCCTGTTGCACCTAGCGCTCAGTGTGGGGCACTAGGAAGGGGGAAAATGAGTCACAGAGCAGAGGGACAGCCACCAGAAGGGGACATGAAGGGATAGGGAGAAAAGGAAGAAGGAGCACCATCAAGGAAGTAGGCATAGCATCTGGGGTCCATTATTTTCCTGCTCCCTAGGTCTGTGTACTGCCTGATGGAAGCACTCACACTGAGCAGTTGGTAATCCCATCACTGACAGATTTTGATGGTTTTACTGTGAGTTGCATTTGGGCAAGTTTTATTTCTCCTGATAGTCAAGACATTTTCTGACTATTGACAACCCGATGAGTCCTTTTGGCATGGGGCTTGTGATGGGGTGCCTTCCCCTCATTGCTAGGAAAGGGTTAAGAGGGCTCTTGGAAAGGCAGCCAATAGGAAGAGCTGCATGGCAGCCAATCAGAACCCAGGAGGCCAGTATATAAGGAGTGCCTCCCAGGAGCTTGAAGGGGAAAGACTGGCAGTACCCTGGACAGAGCAGTGGCTGGCTTCTGGGGCTCAGCAGAGCCAAAGGCCCTGAAGCAAGGGCAGAGAAGGTACTGGAACTGTGGGGCAGCAGCCCAGGGAAAACTACAGAGGAGCTGGGGGAGATGCAGTGTAAGGCTGCTGCACCTAGGGTCCCTGGGCTGGGACCCAGAGTAGTGAGTGGGCCTGGGTCCCTTCCCCAGCCCGATTGCCATAGGACTGGTGGCAGGACTGCAGTGGCCACTGTGGGAAGTGCCTTAGAATGGACTGCAGAATCCCCCTGGAAGGGCGGGGAGCACAGACCATGACTCGAGTGGAGGGCTGAGTCATGAGAGCAAGGGTCAAGTGGAGACAGACACGAGACACCGCAGAAAGAGGCATCTGCCTGGCTGAGGGCTGATTCTCCAGATAACCAGCAGGAAGTGCCAAGGCAGGGAATCACCCTGTTACAGGGCTGCAAAATTTCACGTCTCTCTGGATGTGCTGGGTGCCTGCAGCTCTTACACAGGTCAGTGGGATAGGGTGGAGAGCTCTCAGCTTCTTGCAGGATCTAAAACGTGAGATGGCATCACTTGTCCGCCCTGGAGCGTACAGAGGCATGGCTAGATGGGCCATACACATCTCTTGCAGTGAGATCACTTCTCCCGGGTCTCTCACTATGTGGGAATGGTGCCATTTGGTTCATATTCCTGGATTCCATTTGAAGCCCAACGGAGCCTTTGATATTGACTTTAACAAGAGCAGAATTAGATAAGAACTTTGGAGCAAACCGAAGTCATAGATTCTTAGACACCACCAGTGCTGCCAGTGTGCAGTGATCAGGCAGAAATCATCTGTGTTTTCCGTTTTCCTGTTCTGTTATACTATCAATAGCACAGTGAAATACCATCACACAAAACCTGCACTTGTTGGGGGTGAGGATCACTTTTATTGTGAGAATTCTAACCTAGCAGCACAGTCCTGCATAAGATAGAACAGGCAGATGACTTTCCATTGTAAACCATCTTGTCAGGGTTTATAACACAGCTGTAAAAAATTGCTACCAGTTGAAACTTGTCAGATGAGTTCTTAACCCAGGAAAGATTTTATATTATTGTTTAAAATTTTCTAACAATTGGCTTAGCTATTTTCAGCGTGTACAAAAACAAGATTAACTTTTTTTAGCTCAGAGAATTAACAAGTGATTAGTCTGTACATGAACTGCTGTTGATATTTCGATAATAAAAATACAAGCTACTTTTCAGAACGTTCTTCATACAAAGAATCAGGAGTTACTTCTGAGGAAGGCAGTACAGAAAAGGGTAGGAGAAGGCAGGACATGGGGAAGGGAAATGCAGAGAGGTAAGGAATGCTTGGCAGGGAGAGAAAGAGAGTGCAGAAACAGAGAAGAAAGGGAAAGAAGTTTGAGGAGAAGCACTTTGCACATTTGGATCCTTCCAGCTGATCTGATATAAGCAGAGGGGGAGAAGTGGTGTCCAGACACAGGAGGAGCATAAAGGTTCCAGTGGATGTAGTATAGACACATGAGCTCGGTGTAGAGGGAATAGCAGGGGGCAGCAACAGTGAGAAGGAGGTAAGGCGGTTTAGGGTTGTTTTGTAGATTCAAATGCACAGAAGTTTTCAAAGTGAGATCTGTCTGGGTTGCAGGAAGGATGGGAGATCCCAACAGCTCCGGCAGTGCAGAGACTATCAAGAATTGCAGGAAACCTAGAGTGGAGAGGGCAGAGAGGGGGAGTGCATAGCCAAGAGGACTGGGATGCTAGAAGACAAAGTTCTCAGGAGGTCCAGGAGAGTGCAGCCTGTCCCCGGGGCTTTTAAGAACCAGTAGGTCACATTGGAATTGATTTGGAGATAGGCAGGGAAGAGGAGAGGGGATGGGGTGATCCCATGCTGGGGACCTATTGTCCTCTCTCTGGTTATGAGTACCTCCTTCTGATGACCGAAACAGTTACTCCTATCCTGTGAGGGGAGATTAGGACCCTGCTTTCTATGGGGCAGGCTCATGTCTAATAATACTTTAATAAATTCCTAGCTTGTATGACCATCAAATCTGATCAGAGAATAGCACCTAATACTCCCTGCATGAACCCATAACTTTGATTTGAACTAGAGCAGATCTCGTAGAAAGACAGCCGGTCTTGTTGTAAAGACTCCCACCTGATGCAGAATCCACCACATCCCTTGGCAATCTGTTCCCATGGCTAAAAATTTCCAGCAACTGCATCTTATGTCTCAATCTGCTAGATTGATGAGCTCTCTGTTTCCAGAAATACTTTTCCTCTGTTGGTACTAAAAGACTCTAATCAAGTCACCCCTAGCCCTTCTCTTTGATAAAGAGATTGAGATCCTTAAATCTCTTGCTGTAAGGCAAGTTTTCCAGAGCTCAAATCCTCCTTGCAACTCTTCTTTAAACCACCTTCAATTTTTTGTCATCCTTTCTAAAGTGCAGATACTGAAGTGGACAGAGTATTCGGGCAGTGGTCTCACCAATGTCACGTACAGAGATAATGCCACTGTCCTAGTTCTAGACAATATTGTCTACACATGAAAGGATCCAGTGGGACTTTCTGAGGTGTAAGGTGTTAGGAAAACTGGCTATTACCCCTGCACATTATCTCTAGTAGATGTCCTACAACTTCTCACTATGCCATTTTAGTCACAGAGTAACTCAAAGCCAGGTGCCTCTATTGGAGCTATTCCAAAGATCAGCTCTTCAAAGGTCATCTAGCTCACCCCCAGCCAATGCCGGATCATTCCCTAAAGTCTGTTTTCTGGTGCTTTCCCCAGCCTCATTTTGAATATCTGAGCCACTATTTTAATAATCTGTGGTTAGATTTTTTTAAAATATACATATTCACATGATGCCTATTGTGCAAATAAACAGTTAATGTGAACTTCAGTAATAAGTGAAACAAATGACTGTTTGGATTGCCAACTGTTTAGAAACCCCAAAGCATGGGAATTAGTTGGGGAAAATGAAGGCTGGTCAGAGAAACTGGAACAGCTCTAGTCTAGTAATGCTGAAAAGAAGCAGCAAGTTGTATGGTATGATTTGCAAAGGGGAGATCAGATTCTGCAGCACACAGAGTGAGTTAGCGAGATTTAAATATTAGGCATTGATCTGGCCAATTTTGACAGGCTGGTATGAAGAGTGGCTTGTGGCAGTGTTGGACAAGATAGTCACGTATGTGATGTAATATTAGAGGAGCTTCTTGGACACAAAGGAAAGGTGAGCAGGTGCTAGAACAGGGTGTTAAACACGTCCATTGGCCTGGCTCACAGTGCTGAGCTTTCATTGACCGACATCTGAAAATCAGAACGCTTTCTCCTTAGGAAAAGATTGAAATGGATGAGCTCTGGGGCACTTCTCTGGGAGACATTAATCCCACTTGGAAAAGACATCCCAGAGAGAGAAACTAGCAGAAGGTGGACGATGTCAGGGGTGAGCTGGACAACAGAGACTGCAGTGTCCGCCAGGAACTGCAGCAGCTCCCAGGTGGTGGGGGACCTGAGGAACTGATGTGGTATTTAAGATCACAAAGGGGCTGAGTGAAAACCTGCTGCATATCATGGGAATGAGGAGGTCACTCAATAGACCTCTTACAGATTGGCACTGAATGGGAGGGAGACCTACCCAATGTCTTGGCTTCCATTGAGATTTTAGTTTCCAGATCAACACCAAAACCAAAGGACCATTAAAGAAAGTGTAGGCAGGAGGCTTGGAGACCCATCCCTCCAACTTGTTTTGCCAGGCCAGGCTATCACAGCCTCTCACACCCAGTTCCAAAGACCCCTGTAATAACCTAATCCCTCTGTTTGTTGCTGCCCCTTCTCTCATGGAAGGCGGAATTTCCCAGCTTCTGAATGGCGCCTGGGCAGATTTCAGCACCCCAGGGCGGAGGGCTCTGGACCATCCCAGCAAGAAGTCCAACCAGGAGCCGTGCTCGAGAGAGGGAGGCTCACAGCGGGCCGGAGCTCAGCCATGCGGCTCCTCTCACGTTCCGCGCGACGCGCACACCCTCACTCGCACGCGGGGCTGGCCCGCGCTCGGACCCCGGGACAGAGCCCGATAGCGAGCGGAGGGCGCGCTGCACGCTCTGCGCTCTCCCCGCAGCCGGGCGAGGCGAGCGGGCGGAGCGCGGCTAGGGGGCCCGGCCCGGCCCGCGAGGTGCCCCGCGGCGCGGCTCGGCGCGGCACATCCCAGCCCCGCACGGCGGGCTCGTGCGCAGGAAATTCCACATCCGGGAACGCGCGGCGAGCTCAGACGTGGAATGCGGGGGGGGCTTTGCTCGAGTAAGTAAAACCCCCCTTGATTGGCGGAGGCCGTGTCAAGCCGCTGCTGCCCCCCGCCCGGGCCCCCGCAAGTTGCAGCCGCCGTGGCGCGGCCGGGCCCCGCTGGGCGCCGAGAGGGGGCGCGGGGCAGCGCCGAGGGGCAGGGGCGGCAGAGCCAGGCGCCTGCGGGGGCCGGGGGCTGCGCGGCGCCGGCCCAGCCAATCCCAGCCGCGCTCACATCGATGCAAATAGGAGCACAATGGAGCTAGCAATAAGCGCGCCGCAGCCAAGCTTGAGCGGGGCCGCGCGTGGCTGACGGGCCGGCCGGCCAATGGCAGGCGGGCGGGGCGGCCGGGGTCCAGTGGCGGCGGCGCGGGGGCGGGCCGGGCCAGGCTAGGCTGCGCGCGCGGGGCGGCTGGCTAAACTTCACCAAATAATAGCTGGCTGGGCTCGGGCTGCCGCAGGAGCCATTTTAGGTAAGTTCTGCGCCCAACTTCGGCGGCGCGGCGCGGCCGGGGCCGGCCCGGGCTCGGGCCGCCGCCCG
>ML675625.1:2299659-2311562 GCA_007922155.1 Mesoclemmys tuberculata
ATCATATTGGTCCCTTCTGACCTATGAGTCTATGAGTCTATGAGGCCCAGTCTACACTTACCTTCTGGATTCGGCGGCAGTCGATGGGAGATAGACAAACGATATAAATCACTTGCGTATTTCCTGTTGACTTCTCTACGTCTGCTCTGCGTGCCATCCACACTGCGCTGCACCAAAGGGAACAGCGTTCCCTTCGATGCAGCACTACGCCACTTACCGGGGTGGTTTTCCTGCATCAATTGCTGGATTGACTGAGCGGGTCTACACAGACGCTCAGTCAATCCAGAACAATCAATCTGACAGCGGCAAATTTGCCGCCGTCAGTGTAGACCCAGCCTCAGTCTCTGAGGAAAGCTCCCCTGATCAGCCATCCCCCCGTGTGTGTCTATTTCCGTTATCCAGGAGCTATGGGAGGACACGTAGGAGGGGAGCATGTGTTCAAAACACGTCAGACCTGTTCTCAGAGGCTCGTGAACCCCTGACTCTTCTCCCAGCAGGCTGGTGGTGGTTCATATTTCGGTTTATTTAACCTATAAAGTAGCTCAGTAATCTGAAAGCAGACCACGAAACACTATGGAAAGGGAGTCAAGAGAGATACTGATGATGATGGCTATAAAAAAACCGTGTGTCTTGGTGCCCAGTGACTGTGCACTTTGAACTGCAGCCTAAGGTGTGTAAAGATTCCCTGGGATCTCAGAGCACAGGCAGTGGCTGGCTCCTGAGACGGATGGGTACGTTAGCATGACCAGATGCTTAGAACTGAAGAACTCAGAATTTGTTCTTAATCTCCTTCACAGCTGGCAGAACAGTGAAGGTCTCTTCATAGCCCAAAGAAAACCTGACCAGGGACACGCACAGGGCTAGATTTTCAGGGGTCCTGAAGTAGTGGCACTCAACGCACCTAAGCGTGGGGGCCTTCTGCCACGTTTCCACTCTCCCCTTCCAATTTTGGTGGCAGCCAGAGACAATATTGGCCCTAGCACAAGTTGGCTGCTATAAATTGCACCCTAAGGGGCTGTTATGCCAGTGGGTGCTACTGGAGCACAGTGCATCTCACTCATGCCCTGTGTCAGAAGTGGCATAACATCAGCTCTGGGGGATTCCGCATGCTGGGGCAATCCTCACATATCTGGTAAGGGCAGCTTTAATGTGCTTTGAGCTCCTTTGACAGTGCAGGCCAGTTTCACTGAAGGCCAGGACTGGGCCTCGGGCCTTTTTCTTTGTGAAAAAAACCCTGGTTTCTGACTCTCATTTAGGCAGCTGCATGTTTTTTTCTTCTTCCATACATGTGCATTGGCTTGATGCATGCAGGGTCTCAATAGAATCTGCAGCTTACATTTCTGAAGAGCAGGAATCTGGAGTTCCTATCGCTTGGTGGGCTTGCAGCGAATTAGCAAGCAAGAGAATGGGATGAAGTTAAGTAACAGAAAATGTAGGCTGAATAACGGAAACTTTCTGGATAGCAAGTTCTGGAATTAACCTGCAAAGGAAAGGATGGAGGCTCCTCTCATGGGACATATAAAATGAGGCTGGTGACTAGTCTGTAGGGAGTGGTCTTGTTCTGAGAGCTGGTGAGAAGGGACCAAATAGGCCATTTCCTTTGCTGAGTGTCTGAGGTGGGATCAACTGACAGGCAGATAATAAACAAGGTCCATGGACACTGAGGCCTGTATTAACATCCCTGATCTGCTCCTCTATAAATAGGGTCTGAGACAGAGGCCTTGTTAACCCAATAGCCATAATGCAGAGAAGGGATTGGTCACAATCAAACTGACTTGGGGAATGGGGAAACTTTACAAACCTTACAAGTCTTACCCACCTGCTTGATGTGGACACTGAAGCAGAGAGATGAAGGGAATTGACTAAGGTCACTCAGGAAGCAAGGGGCAGAGCTCAGCCTAGAATCCTGGAGTCTTGACTCCCAGTCCCATGCACGAACTCCACAGTCCACACTCACTCCCCTGGACTTTCAGTCTGAGGATAGATGGGGATTGGGGTTAGGGTTTGTATCTGAAGCACATCTGGTAGGACAAGTATGATTATTAATTATTTGTATTACCGTAGAGTTTAGGAGTCCTCGTCTTGGACCAGAAACCTGCTGCACTAGGTGCTGTGTAAACAGTACCAAAAGAAGGTCTGTTCCCCAAAGAGCTTCCAATCCAAGTATAGGACAAGAGACACCAGCTGGTCACAGAGCATGTGAGATGCTGCTACACTGAGTACACTGAGAACACTGAAGTGCTCTCTTTTTCTGCATTTTGGCTGGGACTTTTTAAAGAGGTCCATCATCGTCTGTTTGCTGTGAATTTAGAGACAGACAGCACTCCTAGATGGACACAGATATTAGCCAGAGATTGAGTAGTTAGTGTAGGCTGAGACACAGCAAGAGCATCTTTCTGACCTATCAAAATAAACTGCATTCATTCAAGCAGAGCTGTGCAGTGTGGCCTGCACTCTTTCCCAAGCCTGCGCAGGTACCGCTCCCTCAGAGCATCAGGTTGGCTTTGGCATTCTCCCACCAGATTTCTAGCCACCCATTCTCAGTAATGCTCTCTTATTTGCCTCCTAGAGTTTTTCAGACAAGCCCAAGCAGAGGAGGCAGCGTTGCAAGGACCCCAGCAAACTGGACATAAACTCACTCACGGGAGAGGAGCGTGTGCCTGTGGTCCATAAGGGGACAGGAAGGAGGGTAAGCAAAGACATTTGCTGCGCTCGATCTGCATAGACATAGTTAGTAGAGACCCAGCTGTCCCACCTGGATTTTAAATCCCAAGAAGTGTACGGAATGGTAACTAAAGTCTGTAATACACACGTGGATCTACAGCACTCTCAGAGCTACAAGTGTGCCAGAGGAGACACCGAGCTATTGACAGTACCTGACTGACTCAGCAGAGTAGTACAGACTGTTCTGGATACACACACCACGTCACATGGCTCCCATAACCGCAAAGCTTAAAGCTCCAGGATCAAAGTAGTCCCTGCTCTTGGCTCCAGGGGCTGAGTTGTCAATATCTGTCAATTTCCTGGGGTTATTTCACCAATTGTGATCGTTTGATGTGGTGCAAATGTCTTTGTTTTGTCCCTGATTGAGAAGTGTGGGAGCAGCATGTTAATCCCCTTCCAAGTCCTGGCCAGAGCCCTGCTGCATGCAGGAAGGGGCAGCTTTCAGGCATGTTTCTCGCTTGTCTTAAAAATGTTGACAAAGTAGCATAAAGTCTGAGCCTCTGTCTACACTTACAGCCTATGTCTACTATGTAGAGTAGCTTGCGTAACTCCTGTTGACTTCCTACCTCCTACTTCCCGTGGTGTCTTCAGTTCACTGCGGCGATGGGCAATGCACTCCTGTCGATGCAGTGTTACTCCATCTGGCAGAGGTGGATTAATAGCGTCGATTTCCTGGTTGATTGAGCGGGTCTTCACTTCCGCTCAATCGGTCTGAATAAATCAATCTGATGGCAGCGAATTTGCTGCTGTCAGTCTAGACATAGCCTGAGACAAGATCTTAGATTTGCCTCTGCAGTGAATACCCCTGTGTGACAGGAGAAGGTGAATCTGAGGCAATTGAGTTCTTATATCCTTGCCTTACAGTGAGAAAGGACCTTAATTTGGCGACACAATTCCATTTTAAAACAAACCCATGTAATCAGGGCGAGTTACTTTAAAAATAATAACTTTGAATTAAAAATCAAACAAAATGGTGAGTTAGAAAGACATTGGCTTGCATTCTCTTGTGCTTCCCTGCACTGCGGCAGTGAGACCACTCTCAGATGGCTCATTGGGGACCTATGTGGACAGAGTTGTGAGTTTCAGGCCCGCTCTTGAGTATCCCCCTTACAAAAGCCACAATCACCACAACTTGGTCCTCTCATTGGCAGACTTAGCAGGGAGGCCAGAGATGGAATGGGCCCTTGAGACTGAACTCCCCTCTCCTCTCAGATCAGGGCCAAGTCACAGTGGCTGGAAGCAGCACAGAGGAAGCTTGCAGTCCAGCCCCTTTCATCAGTACCAATACAGGCATTCACTGTACTGGGCACTGCAAACGCAGAGTCAAACGGTCCCTGCCCCAAACAGCTGACAGTCCAAATAAATAGGAGAAGCAAAGGCTCTTATCTCTGTTTCCCAGATAGGGAAGGCACAGAGAGAAAGTGACTTGCCCCAGATATCCAGCAAGTCCTTGGCTTCAGGTCCTGGTTGAATGCTTGGATACTGCCTTAGGCACAAGACCATCCTTCCTCCCAGTGACAAAATTCTCATTGTCGTAGACAAGGGTAGGACCAGGCTGCACACTTCACTGGACACCACTCACTGTGAAACTTGGGTTGCTCATGCCACATAAGAAAAGAAAAATCCAGGCTGTTTGAATTTAAGAAATGATCATAGCTGCCGAATGTTGGTGACAGCAGTAATGCCCCCGAAAAGGGAGGCAAACTGCACCTCACTTTGTGTATTGTATGCCTAGAAGTTTAATCGTATTTTTATGTAACTTTGCATAACTCTCTCTGGACCAGAGGTCACCCTTTCACTGTGTTTTATAGTTAGGGGGAGCCATGGCACCAGCATTGAAGGAATTGCCAAGGTGGCTTGATGCAAACTTGGAGTATGCTGTTGCAGCAGACTGGGCTGACCTTGTTAAGCTTTCAGTAAGTTAGAGTTTTTGGAGAAATCTGTCTCATGTCATCTCTTCTTTCTCTTCCTCATCCCCACCCCCTTTTTTCCAATGAGGGTTCCTGAAGTGGAAGGCAGGGCCTCAGTTATACACATGGGAGAGAATATCTACAGGACCAACTCGGCCTCCTATGGCCAAGTGACAGCTCAGGAGGAGCTAAGCCCCTGCAGATTGGTGACGGGTGGATAGGAAAAGAAGAAGAGGAAATATTTAGGAGTGATGGGAAAGGAAGGAGGCAAGTTTAGGCTAAATATCAAGAAAATCTACTGAACAGAGAGATTGAAGGCTTTGGATGTTTAGAAAGACTGAACAAGGCACCAGGAATGTCGTAGAGAGAACATTCTTGCATGGGGCAGGCTGGGACAGGGAATGCACAACATGTGACCAAATGGGGCACATTTTCAAAGTGACTTCAGCTCAGCTTCTAAATCAACTCCTGCAAAATCCCACATTTGCTAAGGAACTTGCAAGTTTCATGGCCTAACAGGCCAAATGTGCAGGGAGGCACTTTTCAAAATTTGCCCCACTATTTTTTCTATTCCTAATCTGAGTCACTGTCTCAGTGACCTAAACACTGCCATGGACTGGAGCTTTTACTCTCCAAGGACAGGGTGGGGCTACTCCTTTTTCATGTGGCCACGTTCTCCCTCACCCCCTTTTCTTGGTTGTGGAGTTGTGTGTGGCACTTGTGCTGGGTTGGGAGGTGGGAGGAGACCATGGACAGTTGGAAGGTTCGTTCTGCTCTACAAATTGCTTTTAATAGGAACTAGAGAGTGACAGACTGCCCCATTCCCTCAAGAAACAGAGAGCTGCCAATCCAAGATGATGCCAGCTCCACCAGCCCAGAGAGCAAGCCTCCAGTGCAACTTGTATCTCACACAGAGTCATTAGGCTTCCTTCAGAGGCTGGCTGTGGCATTTATTGTATACATTTTCAACAGGCAACCTTCACGTGTGCCCATACTTTGCTGATGCCAAGGCCACATGCCTGCTCACCATTGTGTGCATCCTTTCAATTATCTTAACACATGCATGTGTGTTAGCCTTTGTGCTCCCACAAGCAAGCATTAGCATGGGGTGATATTTGCACCTACCAAGTCCAGGCACACACATTTGCCACAAGCACAGATGGAAGCTGAGTAGAAAATTTTCCCTTTTATATGCATTAATTGTGTCATGTAAACCTCCAATATATTTTGATCTGACCTGCAGGACACATGCAATGCATGGAGCTCCGAGCCTTTTCAAGTCTAAATGCAAAATGTTTCTCATGTAAATATGCATCATTTGGAACCTACTTGCTGTCTTGAAACTACAATTAGTCAGGAATAAGAGGAAAAGGATTAAAATGTTTGTGATGAGAGTGCTGGATAACAGGTTTTTAATGCTATTCAGTAGAATCTTCTAGGTTATTTTTTAATTTAAGCAGAGACAGTCACACCAGGTTGAGTGTGTGGTTTAGCCCTATGTTTGGGTGTCCAGAAGACCCCTATTGTTTAATATCTATGGAAAATGGTTTGAGCCGTACATTAAAGCTCTAAGTAATGGTGAGCTCCAGAAAATAAGCACACTCTGTTTCCATGTGCATTTTTTTGCAGCTTTGCTGTTATTCAGGGCTTTAAAAATTTGGCCCTTAAAGTCTAAGATGTAATGCTTTTTCACCTGGTAATGCAGCCAGAATTAAAGCTGGGATGGGAACTGATTTAGCATCTCTGACACTGGGTTTCCCTGTGTTTCTAATGTCATTAAAGATGTCGAATCTCAGCAATGGAACTCACCTACGCAGGAAGCTCAGGAAACGCAGAAATTTTACTGTCTATCCAGGGAAAAAAATACTTTCTCTTCTTCTCCCCATGAGCTTTCAGACTCCTCTGCAGCATCAAGCCAGGGGCAGGGCAGGAGCTGTTTTGCACTGACAGTGTCCCTTTGGTGAAAGTTCTCTGTCACCCTCAAATCCCATCTTCTGAATCATCCCAGCAGGGGCTTGTGTGTTGATCCCTTTGGGAGCACAGGTAGTAAGCACATGATAATGAGCTGAGTTTTCTTTGGGGCTACAATAACCTTTGGGCTTTTTCTGTTTCGTTTTGTCACTTTCAGGGATTCCTTCCAGAAAACAAGTTCAATCGTGTGCTCACGGAGCCTGTGCTCCGAGATACCGGGCCCCGTCGAAGAGGGAGGAGGCCAAGAAGCGAACTTATTAAGGCCCCTGGCATTGTAGCAGATTCTTCTTCTGGAATGGGACCATTATTCATGAATGGACTTATTGCTGGAATGGATCTAGTGGGACTTCAGAACATGAGAAACATGCAAGGCATCCCTTTAACTGGGCTGGTGGGGTTTCCTGCTGGATTTGCAGCAGTGCCTGCTGGTGAGGATGTCAAAAGCACCCTGAGTATGTTGCCAATGATGCTGCCAGGCATGGCTACTGTACCGCAGATGTTTGGTGTTGGAGGACTTCTCAACCCACCAATGACAACTACTTGTACTTCAACTGCTCCAGCTTCATTAACAAGCACAACTAAAAGTGGAACATCGAACACGGAAAAAGCTACTGAGGACAAACAAAGTAGCCAGGATGTGAAAAAAGAGCCTCTGTCTGAAGACAAGCCTGGTCCTAGTTCATTTTCTGATCAGACAGAATCTGCAATAACTACCAGTAGTCCTGTAGCTTTTAATCCATTTCTTATCCCAGGAATGTCACCTGGACTGATCTATCCATCTATGTTTCTTTCCCCTGGTATTGGCATGGCATTGCCAGGCATACAGCAAACCAGACACTCTGAGGCAACAAATCTAGAAAGCCAGAAGCGGAAGAGAAAGAAAGCTAAAGGGGAACCAACAAATCCAGAACCAGAAACTGTCTCGCTGTCTCAAAAAGAAGCTGCAAACAGTCAAAACTGTACAGAGCAAACACCATCTTTGTCATCAGAGAAAGAACATGACATAACAGTGGAGGAGGAGGAGTTAAAAGAAATTAACAATACCAATTAGAACTTCTGTTTCATTAAGAGAAAGAATGTGGCTTGTAAGTTTCTTATCCCATAAATATTTGTTACTTACCCTCCTGCCCCCACTTCACCTTCATAAAACCTGTGTTTCCATGAGTAATATTATCTACCTAATTCCCTGTAAGAAAACTATGGTGACATATGTTAATAGTTGCAGGGTCTTGCCACTTTATTAGATAAACAGTGTTGTCTAGTTAGTAGGGGAGGCACAGAATTCTTGTTCTGTTTTCCAGTTGTTCATCCCAATCAACAATAGTAAATCCAAGCACTTGGTTACCCCCAAAATTGCTCATTTATCTGGGGAAAAAGCAAAAATGGAGCAAAAAGAAAGTACTTTCATCTCTTGATCTCAATGCAGACAAGGGTATTTCTTTTTACAAGTGACACTGAATGAATAAAACTGTATTTTGGGGTAAAAAGCACAGCTATAGTAAGTGCTAATGTGTATTTTTGATTTAAAGTATTTCCCTATTTTATCATGGTTACTAGAATAGTAGTATAGACAGAAGTATATAACTAATGATTGAAAATGCATATATTCATTTCTTTTAAAAAAAAACATAACTGGTAGTGATATAATTTCCTCCCCTTTCACTCCTCAAAGTTTTGGAGACAAACTGCAGTAAGTGAAAATATTACGTAGACATTATTTTATATTTTTTTAACACCAAAGTTTGGTTTTATGTTAAGTGGAATTTCAGTTGCCCTTTCCTTGATAGTTACAAGAACTTTTCCAGCTTGTGTTAAAAAGGTTTTGCACATCCTGCATGTCTTTCATTGGGGTTCCTGTACCTAAATCTACCAGTTACTTCACCATTCTGCTAGTATTCAGTTCTCATCTATGGCATCAGAAGTCCTGTAAAGAGTTGTTTTTTCAACAGTGTACAGGCCACTAATATAATGCCCTTGTATGAATACTGAGGCTTTGAGTTTTTACGTTTTTTTTACAGTTCTCCTCCTTGCCCCATTAGTGATATTTTTTCTAAAAACGAAACAGACAGAAAGCTGTTAGGCTGGCTTTGCAATTGTGAGTCTTTTGAGGACTGTTAAGGTTTTCAGAGCTTCAGTTTATCTTCCTTTTCTAGGGTTAGACTGTGAAGAGATCATTTTTGCTCCTTCTTTCCATTCCTCTCTGTTCTATTTGCTGTTGAACAGTGTTTCCCAGCACCCCTATTGGCAAATATTTCTTGAGTATGCATTTTAAATTAATGGTTTTTTAATGTCATCAGTCCCCCAAGGCTCTGCTCTTGAGACACCTCCACAGGTAAATTCTGTGTAGTCGTTTCTCCTCACTGCTCCCGTTTAATTTTTTTTCACTTGGGCTTGTTCTTATTTGTAGCTCATGGTTTGAGACTTGAAATAAATACTTGGTGCAGCAGTGAAATGGCAGACTGTTTGAGGGAGCTGAAGTGCGCTAGTAATCAGTTTCACATTTGATTGTCACCATTTACTGTATTTTTTACTTATTTTCTGTTACAGTTTTGCTAATTTATCAGATGGTCCAAATGTTTTGACATAACTATTTCAGTTTGCATTATTTATTTATGATGCTTTTTGTCATTGTCTTTTATACATTTGGGATTATAAATTATGTACATGTTAAAATTAGCATCTCAAAGAAGTCTGTTCCCATGACCTAAAAGTTTCTATTTTCAAGGAATTTATTCCCACTTTATCAGATTGGATGCAATTTTTTTTTTAAATTGTGTAACTGATCATAATGCAAAAAATCAGATCATTAAATGTATTCTATTTAATAACACCCTTGTAGCATAGATACTGTATCACTATCGACAGATTTCTTAGAAATGCTGCTATCTCTATTTAACTAACAGTTTGTTCAGTTTTGCCTCCAGTGGAAGCAGAAAGGGTTTTTTCAGCTGTTAAATCCAAAATCAATATAATTTATTTATGTAAAAAAATCACTTGATTGATATATTTTTGAACCTTTTAAGTACTAACTTTCTTTTTATTCAGTAGAACATGTACTTGCCCTAAATCCTTAAAATACAAATGCTATAAAACTTCATATATCTTCAAAGCCTTACTGTGAATGGGTATAGAAATCTCTGCGGAGTCCATTTCTTATATGGGATTGTTGTTTTTCCAGGGTTGCATTCATAAGGAAAAGGGTTCAAAGTGAAATTTATTTAACTAGCCAGCATGCCCTATACCTTGTTCTTACTTATCAAACATGTATGTTAATTCTCTGGGTGTTTAGGCTTCTCTTTGGCTGCTATTGTGTGACCCTTTTTGCAATCTGATAGAGAAACTCTGTGGATTATTTACACTGTAAGGCATAAGTGGCTTTTTATTACTTTCCATCATCATATCCAAGAACAAATATCAAGTTTTCACCAATTTCATGGACACTCACACAAACATACATTTTCCACCAAATGTGCTAACAAAATAAACTGTCTATGCTCTTGAACATGGATAAAAAGAAAGATTTAAAAGTCAAATTTTTATTTTTTTAATTAAGTGACTAGATTATGCTTATCTTTCAAGCTTGGCAGAGCCTTGCCAGAGATGTATATAATTTTTTCAGCAAATATATGTGAATGTTTGATTCACTTGACTCAGTGCTAAACGTTACTTGCTTTTTTTCAGCATGAACAATATCAGAGGTATTGTATACAGCACACTCTCTTTGTAAAACCCCTCTTGTGAACTGAGGAGCTCTCCATCGCTTGCTCTGCGGGGGATGACTACTTGCAGTTGATTCACCAACTTTTCAAGAAAATGAGCTAGTTTACCAGTTAAGTCCTCAGCTGTATCAGTCAGGGTTTGCTGCCTCCCTTTCAATTCTGCACAAGTTAACCTGCCATGCTGCTTGAACAGCCAGTGCAGTAGAGCAGCCCAAGCTACATAGCAGGTTGAAATGCACCCAAATGAATGGCAGGCAGGCAGTTGGTGGTGCTCTATGCTGAGGTCCTTCATTAAGATAATCAGTAGGAGCCTAGAAAACTGTTAATAAAATCCGAAGAACCAGTAATAATCCTTTGACTTGCACAACACAATCATCCTGCAAAAGAGGAGCAGGGTGTTTGGTTTCTCCTGTTGAGATCCTGAGCGTCTCCATTTAAACCGTGTACTATGTTAGTAGGTGCCAAGCAAATGCTTGGAATAATGAATCGAAGGATCTCATAATTCTGTAGAAAAGTAGTGGTATTATTTCCATTTTGCAGCTGGATAAATAAATACGTGATTTATCAACAGTGACAAGTCAGCAACAGCACTGGCAAGAAGGCGAGGATGCCTACTTTCTGAGCCCTGCCCTAGCCATTGGACATACGCCATTCTTTGGAATCTTGAAACTTACGCTGTTTTCTGATCATGGTTCCCTGGAATATGAGCCCTCACTGGGTGGTGTAATAGAGCTGCTCTCCAGGCCTCAGTGGCAGCCATTGTTTTGAGGTAGGTTTATTTTGGGATGTGGGGGGACAAAAAGTACCAAAGTAATAGAGGGGAAAAAAAGCCCACTTCAAAAGAATGACATGAAGTTTGAACATGGCTTTACGAAAAAATCAAGATAAATCACATTTTACATCTGTTCTTGAAAGTCCCTTTAATTTTGGAGGGTCCAAATACAGCAACTGGAGTTCCACAGTACAGCCTGCAGCTGTCTTCATCTTTCATATGGGATTTTGGCCCACAGCAGCTCCAGGTATCCAATGCCAGCTTGTCACTGGGCATAACTGTGTGCTGGAACCTGTACTCACTATGAGCTGAGCCTGTCTTAAAGGTGAGGACAGGTGCAATCTGCCGTTTTATGCAGATTGGGAGTAAGTAAACACCTCCTAGGTTTCCCTGAGCTAACGCACAACTACAGACCCAAGTTTGGGCACTTGGCAGGAGTGCTGCTTTTGTTCATTTTATTTTACAGTGTGTTCCCAGGGTAAAGAACTTATTCTCTCCACGCCACAGCTGGAAATTTACACAAATGACTCTCAGAAGCTAACAGGGTTTATACATATAAATCCTCCATTCAGAAAAGAGTAAACATCATAATGATTTCTATCCGATATGAGAGAGAACAGAAAATGTCATCTTGCATTTACAGAGTGCCATTCACTCTCAGGGGCCTACGCACTCCAAAGATACTGAAGCGCTGTTAAGAACTCACCCAGAGCTGATATATGGCCACCCTTAAGTAGAACATGACAGCTGGTTAACAAGCACCTCTGCCAATCCGCCCCGGAGGAAAATTCCTTCCCGACCCCAAAT
>ML675625.1:2316562-2374373 GCA_007922155.1 Mesoclemmys tuberculata
GGCAGAGCCGTGCTGAGGGCAGCTCGCCGTTGACTCCTACCCACCTCCAAGGTATGGCTCGCTAATCACCTAAGTGGAATGCATCTGAGCAATCACTCGAAGGAGAAAATGTAGTTACTTACCAGTAACTGTTGTTCTTCGAGATGTGTTGCTCATATCCATTCCACACCCACCCTCCGTCCCCGCTGTCGAAGTCGGCAGAAAGAAGGGACTGAGGAGGGGAGGGGCCGGTCGCGCTATATGTACCGCTGCATAGTGGCGGTACTCCAGGGGGCGCTGAGACCGGCCCCTGCAGGGGCTGCTAGAAAAGTTCTCCGCAGATCTGTGCACGTGGGCGCGCACACACCTAAGTGGAATGGATCTGAGCAACACATCTCGAAGAACAACAGTTACTGGTAAGTAACTACGTTTTTTACTTCTGTATTTGGCACTGGTGCAACCTCTGCTGGAATATTGTGTCCAGTTCTGGTGCCCATGATTCAAGAAGGATGTTGATAAATTGGAGGGGTCAGAGAAGTGCCACAAACATTATTTAAGGATTAGAAAACCTGCCTTGTCATGTTTGACCCTAACAGGTCCCCGTGCCAGAGGGCAATGGGCACACTGGATATTTAGTAGTGAGTTTCAGCTGGCAGGACAGTTCACTGGGCCCCAATTAATGTCATAAACTGCATCTGACATGTCGGGTAAGGTATCATTGGAAAACTAATACACTGATCATGGGACCACATAGGTATGAAAGAAATGTGGAACTAAAATGTGTTTAACAGGCATGTTAGGGGCATGGGTAAACAAATTTCCCCAGAAAAGGTACAGGCCAAAACCTCCAGCCAGGTGTCTTCACAGTCGAGCAGCAATCAAGTCAAGTGGCCATTCATTTGCATTTTAGCTAACACCTGCAAGGGAAGAAACCAGCATGGAATTTCCTTCACCAAGAAACCATGTCTCCTTGCTTACAGTGTAAATGAACTTTACTTTGGGGGGCAACCTTCAGAAGAATCCATTTCAAAGGTTCACTGGGCTATAAAAGAGGGGGCAAAGAACCCTGAGTTATCTTTCACCTACAAAGACAAAGGAACAGAGTGCTTTGGACTTTGTGGGAGATCCTGAGCAGAGGAAGTCAGCCATCTTGCTGGAAGGTAGTGCGATAAGAATCTTATTTTGAACTGCAGCGGCACAGGAGCCAGCAAACAGAAGTGTGAGTGGGAGAGGAGAATGTGGGGGAGGAGAGAGTGCATGGTGTTCTGGTATTGTTGTGCTTGTTGGGAGTCTGTGGGTCTTTTTGTTCTTTTTCTCTCTCAATGACAGGACATAGGTGGGAAGGCTATGACAGACACAGAGGCAGAAGTATTGACCCAAACAGTGGAAGACACGATGAAGATGACTGGATGTGGAAGCTGCAGGATGTACATGATCCTGGAGGGCGTAACTCAAAAGAGCTTTGTCTGTATGAAGTACCGCCTGGTAGAGCTGATGGAAGAGAGGATCCGAGGCTTGGAGATGCAGGTGGAAATTCTGGTTGAGTTTAGAAGGGGGTTTGAGCAGATGGTGGAGCAAAGGCATAAGGAGGCTGACGGGAAAAGCCCAGACTTGCACACAGAAGCAGGACCAAAGAACTCTGAGGGGAGAATGCTGGGTGAGGAAAGTGGCCAGTGGAAACGTGACTGTGAGAACCCAGCAGAGGGAGAGACAGGCTAGTGAAGGAGAAATAGAACTCAGGAACAGGTTTGCAGAGTTGGAAAATGAAGAAGGGATACAGCAGGTGGTAACTGAAGATGGGAGGGCAAGGAAGAAGAGAAGAGCAGCTAGTCCTATACAAAGAGTGGGTGAGCCATTGGAGATACCACCAAATAAGAGCCCCAGGAGGATACAGGATGGGTTGCAGAAGATTCCAAGGAAGAAGAGAAAATGTGAGGACTTGCAGCCAGAAAGAACAGGGGGTAGACCAGAGAATCACACCATCACCAGGAAAAGGCAGATCTACTGACTTAGTGACTGAGGACTTCCTATTGAAAAGAACAGACAGGACTATAACCAGAGCTGATCCAGAGAACAGAAAGGTATGCTGTCTGCCGGGTGCTAAGATACAGGATGTAGCCTTAGGCTGAAAAGGATCCTAATGGGAGCAGGAAAGAATCCATAGATTGTCCTTCATGTAGGAAACAAATGATATAGCTAGAGCCTTGCTGGAACATATCAAGGGAGACTATGCCAGGCTGGGGAAGGCTCTTAAGGAAATCGAGGCTCGGGGACTCTTCAGAGGGATTCTGCCTGTCCCTAAATGAGGACAACAGAGGAGTGACAAGATTATGATGATCAAGAGATGGCTCAGGCAGTGGTGCTATAAGGAGGGCTTTGGGATACATGGCCACTGGGAGGCATTCATGGACAGAGGACTGTTCTCCTGGGATAGACTTCTCCTGAGTAGGGAGGGAAATAGACTTCTAGGATAGAGATTGGCACAACTGATTAAGAGAGCTTTAAGCTAGGAATTTCAGGAAGATGGTTGGGAGATGCTCAGGTAATCTCCACCTCTGATTTTAACTTTGAGAGGGAGGAAAATGAAGTAAGAAAGGATACAGTAGTGGGTAGCAGAATGGACATTAAGAGGAAGAGTAGTGTAGACACCAGTCTAATAGCTGATACTCGTGATAGAATGACTGTGCCAGATTGGGTAAGGAATGTGAGTGAAGCCAAACAGAAAAATTAAGCTGTTTGTATACCAATATGAGGAGTCTGGGTAACAACATGGAGGAACTAGAGCTACTGGTGCAGGAAGTGAAACCAGAAATGACAGGGATAACAGAAGCATAGTGGAATAGTAGTCATGACTGGTACTGAAGAGCATGTGCTGTTTACGAAAGACAGAAATAAAGGCAACAGTGGTGGAGTAGCATTGTATATCAATGATGAAGTAGACTGTAAAGAAATTAGAAGTGATGGAATGGATAGGACAGAGTCTGTCTGGGGCTGGGTCCACACTGACAGTGGCAAATTCGCCACCGTCAGATCAATTGCTCTGGATTGACTGAGCGGTCTGTGTAAACCCGCTCAGTCGATCCAGCAATCGACGCAGGAAAACCACCCCAGTAAGTGGTGTAGCGCTGCGTCGAAGGGAATGCTGTTCCTGTTGGCACAGCGCAGTGTGGATGGCGCGCAGAAGAGACGCAGAGAAGTCGACAGGAGATACGCAAGTGATTTACGTCACTTGCGTATCTCCCATCGACTGCTGCCAAATCCTGAAGGTAAGTGTAGACCGGGCCAGAGTGAAAATCAAATTGGGGAAGAAAGTTACTAGAGCTTCCCTCAGGATAGTGCTTGGAGTGTGCTACAGACCACCAGAATCCGATTTGGATATGGATAGAGACGTTTTAATGAAGTAAATACTGCTGGGAATTGTGTGATTATGAGAGACTTTAACTTCCCAGATATAGACTGGAGGACAAGTGCTACTAATAATAGTAGGGCCCAGCTTTTCCTGGACATGACAGCTGACAGGTTCCTTCACCAAAATAGTTGCTGAACCAATAAGAGGGGATGCCATTTTAGATTTGGTATTGGTGAGTAGTGAGAACCTCATAGAAGAGCTGGTTGTAGGGGACAACCTTGGATTGAGTGACTATGAGCTAATTCAGTTCAAACTAAATAGAAGGACAAACAAAAATAGATCTGTGACTAGTGTCTTTGATTTCAAAAGACCTAACAAACCATTAAGGGAATTAATTAGGGAATGGACTGGACTGAAGAACTTGTGGATCTAAAGGCGGAGGAGTCTTGGAATGACTTCAAGTCAAAGTTGCAGAAACTACGAAATCTGCATCCCAAAGAAGGGGAAAAAATTCATAGGCAAGAGTTGTAGACCAAGCTGGATAAGCAAGCATCTCAGGCTATAAAGAGAAAACAGAAAGCCTACAAGGAGTGGAAGATGGGAGGGATCAGCAAGGAAAGCTATCTCTTGGAGGTCAGAACACGTAGGGATAAAGTGAAAAAGGCCAAAAGCCAAGTAGAGTTGGACCTTGCAAAGGGAATTAAAGCCAACAGCAAAAGGTTCTATAACCATATAAATAGGAAGAAAACAAAGAAAGAAGAAGTGGGACCGCTAAGCATGGAGGGATAGGGTGGAGGTTAAGGATAATCTAGACATGGCCTAATATCTAAACAAATAATTTGCCATCGTTTTTAATGACCTAATGAAGAGCTTAGTGATAATGGCAGGGTGGCTAATAGGAATAAGGATATGAAATGTGAAAGGATCAGACCGGATGGCTGGCGGAGAGTGCTGGAAGGCCAATATATCAGCCCTAGGCTCAGCAAGTCCCTTTTCCCCTGGTAGCTCAGCACAGGTTACTCCAGGTTAATTGACACAGCTGGATCAATCAAGGCCCCACCTAGGACTTGTTAAAAGCCTCCCCTCCAGAGAGAAGGTGTGGCTGGAGTTGTGGGAGTGAGGTGTGTCATGCGGACTGCAGTGGGAAGGGGGGGCATTTGTGTTATTTGACATTAATATGTCAAAATCATAATGATTCATGTAAGACACGCCATGTCAGGTACTGTTAGAAAGGTTATAATGTGCTGAATAAGATAATAATATTTGTGTTCCTGTGTAATATGTGTGAGGAAAGTTATGGAGATCTCTGATATACCTGCATTTCAAAATGTGCTGTAAAAGACACACCCCAGACAGAGAGGCCGCAGGACAATAGCCTGCTTAATGGCCCCTCAAGACCTTTAAAGAAGCCAAAGGCCCAGGAAGAAACTAAAGGCATACCTGAAGAGTTACCAGGATTGGCCCATATGACTCTGGACTCCATTTTGGTTCCTGTAAAATTCCACAAGCCACATGGCCAGTAACAGAGGGTATATAAGATCAAACCACAGAAACCATTTTGTCTTTTGTCTTGTTCCTGTCCAGCTGCGGACACACCTCTGGATCAACACACTTTGCAACTGAACTGAAGGACTTAGACCCATCCAGGTACTGGATGTATACCAGAGGAACTATACAACTCCACAATTGTTCTAGAAACCTGATGTATATGGACTTTTAAATCATTTGTATATATCTGATTGCTTTAAGCCTTTAACACTTATGGTTTGTTTTTCTTTTATTAATAAACCTTTAGTTTTAGTTACTAAAGGATTGGCTGGCAGCATGGTATTTTGGGTAAGATCCAAACTTATAGTGAACTGGTACTGTGGCTGATCCTTTGGGATCAGAGGGAATCTTTTAGTAAAGAGCATAGAGTTTAAATGACTGGTCTCTTTACTGGACCTAGTGTCAGTTTGGGAGCCAGAGACTGAAATGCAGTAAAGGGGGCTGTGTGTATTTGCACAGTGGCTTCCTGATAACCAGTGTGGGGGAATCAGAAGCACTGTTTGTGGCTGGTTGGGAAGTCTGACTGCAGTGTCACCCACCAGTGCTGGGAGAATCTGCTCTTCTTTTACAGCCTGCCCTGACCCTGGCATTATCAGTGGGCTACCCTGGGCACGGACGGGTTACAAAGTGAGATACCAGAGTGTGTATGAGCAGGTAAGATGCTGTCAGAGGCCAGGAAGGTTTAGGAGGAGCAGACTGCTGGCAAGCAAGAACCTTGCAGGTAGAAAGACTGGGGGAGGTAAACCCCTGTCTGAGGAGGGCAAAGGACCTTTACCAGGCCTGGAGGCCTGAGGAAAAAGAACCTGCCAGATAGGGAAGATCAAACTTGACCTTTGGATCCGGCACTACCCCGCCCAGTGGGGCTGTTAGGAGGTCAAGAGCCTTCCCTTGAAGGAGGGCCAGGTAGGGCCCCTATCTGAGCAGGGTGCGGACATTAAGTAATAGGGCACAGGGAAGTAACCCAGGGAAGCTAGCAGCTTTCCTGAAGCCACAGCACAAAGCTGCTACATGTAGGGTCCCTGGGTTGGGACCTGGAGTCGAGGGTGGGACCAGGTCATCCTCACGCCTCTGGCCATTGCCTGGTATAGAGGCAAGGGCCCACAAGAACCAGAGACAGGACTGGGAGCCAATAGGGAGTGGCCATCTTAGAGTGGCTGTACTACCCTCACCCACCACTAGAGGGTAGAAGACTACTAAGGGGGTGAAGCAGTTCTCTGACCTACCACTAGAAGGAAGCACTAGATCCACCAAATTAGAGGAAGAGCTTTGTCACAGGAGGTAGAAATTACCACATCCGAGAAGAAGCCAAACTCAAACATCTTAATGGGACTAAATCAGGAGGCCCAGAAAACGCCATCCAAGAATATTAAAGGAACTGGCACATGAAATTGCAAGCCCATTAGCAACAATTTTTAATGAATCTGTAAACTCAGGAGTTGTACCATCTGACTGGAGAATTGCCGACATAGTTCCTATTTTTAAGAAAGGGAAAAAAGGGATCTGGGTAATTACAGGCCTGTTAGTTTGACCTCAGTAGTAAGCAATGTCTTGGAAAAAATTTTGGAATCTTGGAATGAGAATGAGAAAGTAGTTAAGGACATCGAGATTAACAATAACTGAAACAAGATACAACATGGTTTTACAAAAGGTAGATCATGCCAGACCAACCTGATCTCCTTTGAAAAGATAACCGGTTTCTTAAACAAAGGGAATGCAGTGGATCTAATTTACCTAGATTTCAGAAAGGCATTTGATACGGTTCGACATGGAGAATTATTAGTTAAATTGGAAAAGATGGGGATTAATAAAAATATGAAAATTGAAAGGTGGCTAAGGAACTAGTTAATGGGGAAATTACAAAGGGTCATACTGAAAGGTGAATGGTCAGGCTGGAGTGAGGTTACTGGTAGAGTTCGTCAGGGACTGGTCCTGGGACCAATCTTATTTACCCTTTTTATTATTGGCCTTGGCAAAAAAAAGTGGGAGTGTGCTAATAAAGTTCTTCTTCAAGTGCTTGCTCATGCCCATTCCAGTCTAGGTGTGTGTGTGTCTTCGTGCACCGTTACCAGATTGGTTTCCCTTCAGCAGTGCCTGCAGGGCCAGCTCCAGCACCCCCTGGAGCCCCGCACGCATGCCACGGTACATGAGGTGCCACCAGCCCTATGCCCTCTCAGTTCCTACTTTCTGCCTGTGACGGTTGCTGGAACTGCTCTGCTTGCTTCGCAAGTGCTTCTTCAGTAGTTAATTAATCGTTGTTTTTGGTTCCTATGTGTTAAGTAGCTGTTAATAGTTGGTAGTTAGATTAGAAATAGTTCCTGCTGGGACTCTTGTCCGGGAGTGGGGTATATCCTGGTCTCCAGGCTTCCAGCCCTGCGTCTCCTGCAGCAAGTCCTTCCCTCTTAGTGAACCCCCATGACGGTTATCTAAAGTGCCTGGGGGAAACTCATAGGAAGGAGAAGTGTAAGAGCTGCAAGGCTCTCAGGCCACAGACTCAGAATGAGAGAGAAATCCACCTGAAGCCTTCCTGATGGAGACAGCGCTTAGACCGGCCTCCAAACCAGCATGCTCCACCTTGGTGCCGAGTACGGCGTCAAGGCAAAATGCCCTGTCAGCACCAGCCCCACCATAGCACTGGACTTCTTCTTCACCATCAAGGAAGAACCAGAAGAAACAGCACGTGGAAAGAGGCCGCTCCCCTGTACCAAAAAAGTGTAAGGAAGCAGGGTCGAGCACGGGGCCCGTCCTGGAGCAGCCAGCTGAGGGTTGGCAGTACAGGGGATCCCTGCCTAGAGGTGCGACCCTGGTAAGACAGCCACCCCTGAGGGAGGATAGGCATCATGCTACCCATTTGGGGCATCACTACCCCACAAGGGCTCAGGAGCAAGTCCCCGGTCCTGCAGCTCCTGGTTGGCCCCAGGGCCCGTGACCAGCACAGTGGCCATACTGGGGTCCTTGGGGGATCTCAGTGCCCCAGGCCCTCTCTCATGCAGGTCCTCTGGTTTACAGTCAGCACCAATGGCCCTGGAAGGAGCACATGAGTCAGCCTCAGAAAAGGGCTCAGACCCCTGGGAGGGGACATCATCAGTGACCCCCCTGGCAGCAGGAGGGGATTCTGCCACTCTCTGTGCCAGTCCAGTCTTCATTGTCTTCATTGGACAAGGCAGTTGTGTCAGGGTCATTGGTGCCCTTGGATGATTTTAGGGCCCACCTGGAGCTCCGTAAGAGGGTGGCCTCAAATTGTTTGGTGGCAGAGGAGCTCAGACAGCCTCTTTAACATGCTGGCAGCAGCAGCTCCGGCCAGGGTCGCCCTGCCCTGTGCATGAGGGGGTGCTTAAGGTGGTAAAAATCCTATGGCAGATGCCATCATATGTGGCTCTGACATCAGAAAGGGCAGAGAAAAAGTACTATGTTCCCACTAAGGGATTTGAATATCTGTTTACCCACCCTTCTCCTGGTTCCCTCATGGTGGTGGCTGCCAACGAGTGGGACAGGCAGGACCAGCCTGGCTCGACTCCAAAGAACAAGGACAATAAAAAACTGGATCTGTTCGGGAGAAAAATGTATTCCACAGCAAGCCTGCAATTTCGCATTGTTAATCAGCAGGTGCTCTGGGGCAGGTAAAACTACAACCTTTGCAACTCCCTCAAGCATTTTGGGGAGGCCCTGCTCCAGGAGCAGGCACTGGACTTTGCTACCATCTTGGAGGAGGGTAGCATGCTGGCTAGGACGGCCATTCAGGCAGCTTCTGATTCAGCAAACTCAGCTGGGAGGTCCATGGCCTTCACCATCTGCATGCGTTGGTGCTTGTAGCTGCAGTCTTCTGGGCTGTCGCAGGAGGTCCAGAAGTCCATTCAGGACCTCCCTTTTGATGGATCTGCCCTCTTCTCAGACCAGACTGATATCAAATTGCATGGTCTGAAGGATTCGAGGACCACAGCGCGTTCCTTGGGCCTTTATACACCCCAGGCCTCAAGGTGCCAGTTCCGCCCTCAGCAGCAGCAGAGAGACCAGCCTCCTTGTTTTTCCTCCATAGACAAAGGGATAGAGACAGGGAGTCTAGGAGGGACCGGGCAACTGTGGGGGTATGCCCCAGCCCTCCCAACAGGGGCCTGCCAGGTGCTCTAGCAGCCAGTGCCAATCCTTTTGAAGATGCACTCAAGGACAGTGTTCCAGTCTGCATGCAGGATCCTCCTGTCCATTCCTGAACCACCTAGCTCCCTTCCCGTCCGAATGGGCCACAATCGCATCGGACTGTTGGGTCCTTGGTGTAGTCTCGGCAAAATATGCCCTACAGTTTTCTTCGCCCTCTCCTCACAACCCTCCCTCCCCCTCTCTCTTCAGGGACCCCTCTCCAAAGCAACTTCTCATATGAGAGGTGGAGAACCTTCTCAGTCTAGGGCCCATAGAGGAAGTTCCGCCAAACACAAGGGGAAAAAAGTTTTACTCCCGGTATTTCCTCATCCCTGAGGTGTAAGGGAGTCTTAGGCCCATCCTAGACCTGCGTCATCTCAACAAATATCTCAAGAGACTGAAGTTCCACGTGGTCTCCCTAGCCTCCATCTTTCCCTACCTGGATCCAGGAGACTGGTATGCAACCCTCAACCTAAAGAACGCATACTTCCATATTGCAATCTTTGCCGCCAACAGGCATTTTCTCCACTTTGTAGTGGCTCGCTCCCACTACCAGTTTACAGTGTTATCCTTTGGCCTCTCATCTGCCCCCAGCGTGTTCACAAAATGTGTGGTGGCTGCGCACCTAAGATGCCAGGGTGTGTAGATTTATCCATACCTGGACGACTGGCTGCTCAAGGGCAGGTCTCAGGCTCAGATCCGAAACAGCCTGGACCTTGTATGTGCCACCTGCCACCGCCTGGGCCTGTTAACAAACGAGCAAAAATCGACATTAATGCTGATGCAGTGGATAGAGTTCATCGGAGCGGTTCTGGACTCCACACGGGCCAAGGTGTTTCTGCCCCAGCCGCGTGTTGAGGCCATGTAAGACTTTATTGCTCACCTGCGCAAATGTCCTATCACAACAGACAGATCTTGTCTGCAGCTGCTGGGCCACATGGCGGTCTGCATGTACATGGTGAGGCTCGCATGCCTAGGACTCAGATCACTCCAGTTGTGGCTGGCCTTGGTGTACACCTCGAGCAGACACTCCCAGACCGAGTGGTCCCAGAACCCTCCTACGTCCTGTCTGCACTGGAAAGGTGGCAGGACTCTTGCTCGGTGCTGCAGGGTGTTCAAGGAGCTAATCCCCTCAGTCACACTGGTATCGGACGCCTCAGATTTGGGGTGGGGGGCCCGTTTCAGCTCCACCCTCAACATGCACGGAGTTTGGTTGTGGCATGCACATAAACGTAAAGGAGCTGTGAGCGCTATGTCTAGCTTGCGGGGTGTTCCTTCCCTTCACTGCGAGCTATGTACTACATCAATAGGCAAGGGGGGGCCCGCTCTGCGGCCCTTTGCAGGGAAGCGGTATGTCTGTGGGACCTGGCAGTGTGCCATGTTTTTCACCTGATAGCCTCTCACCTGCCAGGCATCAGGAATGACACAGCAGACTGCCTCAGCAAATCCTTTTTATCCCACCACAACTGGTCGCTCCACCCAAGGGAGGATGCTATGCTTTTCCAGAGGTGGGGCTCTCCCCAAGTGGACTTGTTTGCATCCAGATAGAATAAGAATTACCTGCAGTTCTATTCTCTCTGCAGCCTCGAGAAGGGCTTACTATCTAACGCCTTTCTCTTGCAATGAAAAGGAGTTCTGATGTATGCATTTCCGCCTATTCTGTTGCTGCACAGGGTCCTCCTAAAAATCAAGAGGAAAAAGGTGAACATTATCCTGGTCGCACCAGTGTGGCCATGCCAACATTGGTTCTGCATGCTGCTGGAACTGTCAGTCGCCCCCTCCCCGCTGGAGTTGCCTCCGTGGCACGATCTCCTTGCCCAGGACCAAGGCCACTTGCTGCACCTGGATCTGGACTCCTTACATCTGTTGGTGTGGAGACTCCTTGGCTGAATCCAGATGAGCGGGCCTGTTCATCACAGGTTCAGCAAATTCTGATGACAGAAAGCCTTTCACTCGAGCCGCTTACCTGTCCAAGTGGAAGTGGTTCACCTGCTGGGATATGTCCCATGGAATTCCACCCAAGTTATCATTGATCCAGGCTATCCTGGAGTTCTTATTGCACCTTAAACTGCAAGGCCAAGCTATAGCCTCACTGAAGGTTCATCTGGTGGCTATCTTGGCTTTTCACTTTCCATTGGATGGGAAATCATTTTTTCCTGTCCCAGAACTGTTAGGTTCCTGAAAGGAATAGAGAGGATATACCCGCAGGTCTGTTCCCCGGTGCCTCCTTAAGATTTGAACCTAGTTCTCTTGCGGCTCACGGGTCCCTGCATCAAGCCTTTGGTTACCTGTCCATTACTGTTGCTCTCTTGGAAGGTATCCTTCCTGGTAGTGATTACCTCAGCAAGAAGGGTCTCTGAGTTTAGGGCATTTATCTCAGAGCCACCATATACAACCTTCTATAAGGACAAGTCCAGTTGCAGCCTCATCCCACTTTCCTGCCAAAGGTAGTGTCCCAGCTTCATTGATGCCAAGATATATTTCTTTGTGTTTTTTCCCAAGCCACATGGCTCAGAGGAAGAATGGAAGTGGCATACGCTAGATGTTAGAAGAGTGTTTGCGATCTACATTGAACGCACTAAGTCGTTCCGGAAGATTATGCAACTCTTGTCACAGTGGCAGATAGGATGAAAGGCTTATCTGTCTCTGCCCAGTGCACTTCCTCTTGGAAAACTTTCTGCATCAATTTTTTGTTACAAGCAAGTGAGGGTTCCTCTGCCGGTTGTTGTTACAGCCCACTCCACCACAGATCAAGCATCTTCAGCTGCCTTTCTGGCTCAGATGCCAGTGCAGGACATCTGTAGAGCTGCCACATGGTCATCAGTGCACATCTTCACTGCCCACTTTGCCATTCTCCAGAAGGCACGGGATGACACCGGCTTCAGCAGAGTGGTAATGTAGGCAGCTGATCTATAACTCCAGGCCCACCTCCAAGGTATTGCTTGTGAGTCACCTAGAATGGAATCAACATGAAGAAGAAAAGACGGTTACTCACCTTGTAACTGTTGTTCTGCAAGATATGTTGCTCATGTCCATTCCATGACCCGCCCCTCTGTCCCCGCTGTCGGAGTTGACAGCAAGAAGGAACTGATGGGCGGAAGGGCTGGCAGGACTCCAGGAGGCGTCGGAGCCAGCCCTACGGGTACTGCTGAAGGCAAAAAAATTCCAGTCATCATGCATGAAGGCGTGAACACACCTAGAATGGAATGGACATGACCAACACATCTCAAAGAACAACAGTTACAAGGTAACCGTCTTTTTCCGGATGACACAAAATTGGGAGGTATCGCTAATACAGAGAAAGACTGGGATATCATATAAGAATATCTGGATGACCTTGTAAACTGGAGTAATAGAAATAGGATGAAATTTAATAGTGGAAAATGCAAGGTCATGCATTTAGGGACTAATAAAAAGCATTTTTGCTATAAGCTGGGAATGTCTCAGTTGGAAGTGACAGAGGAGGAGAAGGACCTGGGCGTACTGATTGATCACAGGATGTCGATGAGTCGCCAATGTGATGTGACTGTGAAAAAAGCTAATGCACTCCTAGGATGCATCAAATGAGGTATTTTCAGTAGAGATAGAGAGGTGTTAGTACTGTTATACAAGGCACTGGTGAGAACTCATCTGGAATACTGTGTGCAGTTCTGGTCTCCCATGTTTAAGAAAGATTAATTCAAACTGGAACAGGTGCAGAGTGGCTAGTAGGGTGATCTGAAGAATGGAAAACCTATCTTATGAGAGGAGACTCAAAGAGCTTGGTTTGTTTAGCGTAACCAAAAGAAGTCTGAAGGGAGCTATGATTGCTCTCTATCAATACATCAGAGGAATAAATACCAGGGAGGGAGAGTAATTATTTAAGTTCAGCACCAATGTGGAGACAAGAACTAATGGATAAAAACTGGCCATCAGGAAGTTTAGACTTGAAATTAGAGAAGGTTTCTAACCATCAGAGAAATGAAGTTCTGGAACAGCCTTCCAAGAGGTGCAGTGAGGGCAAAAAACCTCGCTGGCTTCAAGACAGAACTTGGTAAGTTTATGGAGAGGATGATATGACAGCTGAATTTGGCAATTAATTGATCTTTGCCTACTAGTGGTAAACATGCCCAATGGCCTGTGAAGGGATCTTAGATGGGCTGGGTTCTGAGTTACTATAGAGAATTCTTTCTGGTTGTCTAGCTGGTGAGTCTTGCCCACATGCTCAGGATTTAGCTGATCACCATATTTGGGTTCAGGAAGGAATTTTCCCACAGGACAGACTGGCAGAGTCCTTGGGGCGTTTTCGCCTTCCTCTGCAGCTTGGGGTTTGGCTCACTTGCTGGTGGATTCTCTGTATCTTGATGTCTTTAAACCATTATTTGAAATCTTCAATAACTCAACCATAGGTTGGGGTCTATTACAGGAATGGGTGGGTGGGTGAGATGCTGTGGCCTGTGTTGTGCAGGAGATCAGATAAGATGATCATAATGGTCCCTTCTAACCTTAAAGTCTACAAGTCTATGAACCAAGACTGTAGTTTTGTTAAAATCTTAGACTCTAGAGTGTGGCTGTGGTGTAACAAGCAGGCTGCTGGTCAATGGCTGCATATCGCACACAGAAACTCAGTGCATGTTTGTATGCTGGCTAGGAGTGTTCAGATAGGGGAGCTACAGCAACAAAACATTTTAAGGCACTCAGGGTTACAGGGGATGATGATACAACCTCTCACTGGTCTGTATTGCACCCCACAATGTAACACAGTGATAGATTCAAGGAGTTCAGTATTTAGCTTAACAAAGAGAAGGTTAAGGGGTGACTTGATTACAATGTACAAGTACCCATATGGGCAACAAATATTTAATGATAGGATCTTCAATCTAGCAGAGAAAGATATAACACAATCCAATAGCTAGAAGTTGAAGCTAGACAAATTCAGACTGGAAATAAGGCAAAAAAATTTAATAGTTGAAAGTAATTAATCATTGGACCAGTGTACCAAGGGTCATAGTAAATTCACCATCAGAGAACTTTTAAATTAAGATTTGAAGGTTTTCTGAAAAATCTGCTTTAGGAATAATGTTGGGGAAGGTCTATGGGTCATCTCTCTCTCTCTCTCTCTCTCTCTCACACACACACACACACACACACACGCGCACGCGCGCGCGAGAGAGAGATAACCAACACCTCCTATCCCATTCTAGCCAATAGCCCAGCAGTTCAGGGGCTCACGTGGGATGTAGGAGACCTGTTTTCAAATCCTTCTCTGATACAGAACAGGCACATGGACTTGGGCTTTTCATATCTAGAACCCCATTTTTATATATTTTTGTTTTATTGGAAATATAGTTTTATTTCATTTTATCCCACCCGAGGATGGTGGGTTGGAGAGTGAGCCCACTCCAGCACAGTGAGGAGGGGCAGCCCCAGGTGAGCTTGCCCTGTAGACATCCCAGGCAGCGGCAGCTCCTGGGTCTCAGGATGCTGGGCCAAAGGGTGAAGACTGAGCCCGTTCCACATTCACTCCAGTGACGGCAGTGGTGACTCCTGTGTCCTATAGTTAGACTCTGCTACTAACACCATGTGTTGTGACCTGGTGCACGCAGTCACAGCACTGCTCAAATCTGACCCAGCTTCTCCATTATAACGGTGGAGGGGAGGCTGGGGCCAAATTTGAGTGAGAGGTGCTGCAATCTTGTGTGCTATGTTGCAATGCCATTCATTCAAATTTGGCCCTGTCACCTCTCCATCATCGTGACAGAAAGGCAGCCACACCAAACCCAACTGGTGCTGTGACACTGTGCAACAGATTTTTTTAATTGTATGTGTTTTTGTTATTTTTAATTTTATTTCATGTTATTTCACATTTGTAAAAAACACAGGTGAGCTCTCTACACTGGACTATGGCTTATTCTGCAGTGGGTCTTGGTCACTCTCTCCTGTTGAAGCTGTTCCACTTTGTATAAATATTAATCGGAGCATGGACTTGAACCTGAGTCTTTCACATTCCATTCAGCGTGCTCTGAGAACACCTACAAGATTGGACCTTGCAGGCAAGACAGGTGGGGGGATTCCTACTTTGAGAACCCTGCTAAGGTTTAGGCATAAGTTCAGCAGTTTCAGGAGTTTGATGGCTTTGCACGTGCCTGCTGGCAGAAATTTAGCTGCCTCAGGAATTAAGGTATCCACAGTGCTAGGTGGCACTTGAGCAGGGGCTTTGAGGATCTCATTGGGGCCAAAAGGTTGGGACTTAGGTGCCTAAAGTGGCAGTTTAAGCTACAAAATCCATATGGACCTAGTCCTCAGTCATTTGCCCAAGGTCACATAGCAAATCATTGGAACACAGTGGAATTATAATCCATGAACCCCAACTCACAGTCTCCTGCTCTAACCATTTGACTTCATTGTGGAAGAAACGGTCAACTATACACGAAGACTCCTGAAATCCTATCAATATATTTCCAGCTTTTAGTGCTATTTTAATACTAACAGACTCTGACTAATTAAGTCAAATTGGCAATTTTGTAGTGTGTTTGAATTTTCACATTGCATTAAATTAAAGTGGATTTTACTTGTGATGGAAGTTTGATTACTCTCTAACATCTAAATTTAGTATGCACCTACACCCTGGGCTAGCAAAACACTTACATACATGCTTAACCTTTAAGCAGGTGAAGGACCCCTTTGAATTCAAGAAGACTATTCAAATGCTTGAAATGAAGAACATGCTTTGCTGGGCCTAGAAACAGAACAGGTAACTGTGAGCTCAACTGCAAATTAAAGAGTGATGAATTAGATGTTGTGAACACAGCTGCCCAATTTACACCCTTTAATAAGTCCCACATTAAAGAGCTTTTCAGTGTTGGTTATTATTCAGAACAGGTGTACGTCATACTTTTGAAATCTATTGAATTTGATATTGCAGTAGAAATATTTGTACATTGAATGCCAAAGTTTATAATTAGTGGGTAGAAAATACTGCTATAGAGCTTTCACTGGCACATCTTCCCCAAACTTTCCTAATATAAGTGAGGATTTGACTAATCTTGCTTCATATGAGTGCCAAGTATCAATCCTCCTTTCTCAGTTAACCAGCCATGACGCTGATGGTTCAAAAAATATATGAACTTCTACAGTGTGTTTTAGGACTGTTGGATTTTGCTTCTTTCTCTGAAAGTTAACTTGATGCTTAACCTTATGCACTGGGATTATAGTTTTAATCAACGGGATTACTCCTATGTATGAAGTTAAGTTTGCAAGATCAGAGCCTTACATTTTATTTTGTTGTCTAAGCAAATGTTGCATTTTTATCTGCATTCTTGGATGGTGTCTTCAGCAAGTTCAACACAATATTCTGCAGTTTCCTTTTTGGACAAAGAATCATTAGTAACAAGTAGCGATGCCTGTAGCAACTATCCACTAATTTCAGATGCTGAGTCACCAATCTTGCATTGATACACTTTTCTTTTAATTTTTTGCTTTAATTCTTCATTTGCGGTACTTGCAAGTTTAAATTTATGTGGAAAGGTATATCCAAGGATAAAGTGCTTTAATCCTCTTTAAATTGCTGTTTTTGTGCTACATAGCATAAAAAATGTTTGCAGTTTTCTTATCAAGTTCAAGTCTTTGGATTTCTTGTTTTTTAATGGCATTTTTATAATGGCCAATTGATCTCTGCAGTTTTTTGGATGTTGTTGCACAGAGGCCTGTACCCTATATTATCCAAGGTAATAGAAGACCAGTTCAGATTTTTACATAAAATTGTTTAGAAAAAGATATGTAAGGAGACAGAGATGGTATTAGTCCAAACAAAAAGATCTATAGTGATACCACCCAAGCACTGTGTTGAGATTGTAAGTGATAAACAAAAAGGCAACAGAACCAGAAATTAACAGACCAAAATTGGTACAGTGGGGGAAAAAAAGACCTAATTGATGGACAAAGTAAGGAGGAGATGGGTTACTTTCCCTCACACGCCCTTTTAGGGCTTTGGGTTTTTTTTGTTTGAAGACATACTTTGTGGGGGGATCAAAACACTGAGGATACATGAACTGAAAGGAGCTTCACCATCATGCCTGCCACTCCCACCATCTCCTGGGACCCATGGTGACACAGTTGGGCCTCATCATCCTGATTTTCAGAGATGTCCTAACCAGACTGGCCAGACAGAGGGAGTAGAAATGAGAGATTACATCGCATGAAAGAACTTCTAGTGCATCTCAGTGGGGTCCACACAGACAGTGCATGGCAGGCTAATGTCAGGTAGATATACACCCAGCTTACTGCACACTGACTGTTTGTACAGACAAGCCCTAAAAGGCCATCAAATAGGGAATTCTTTATAAAAACTCTCTATGGCTATAGGGAAAGGGAGTAAGGGATATGAGTAAAATGAAAGCCTTTCTACATACTCTATATTTCAAATGTTTTTCCTTCCTTTGCTATATCTTTACATGTACCATATTTAATGGCGATTAGTGCTATGGGACTATGCAGGCCCAATGCTGTACTCTAAATCAGCTGTTCCCAACCTTTTTGAGTGTGTGGATCCCTTTTCAACTTCCAAACATTTTGCAGACCACCACATGCTACTAGTTTTGTACACTCCATTTTTATTTGAAATTGTACATTTCCTTAGTGAGGATGTTATTTTTCTTTTCCACGGATTCCCTGTAGTAGCCTTGTGGACAGGTTGGGAACTGCTGCTCTAAACCAAAAATGAGGCTTGACTGTTTAGTTTTGTACAATGACAGGGTCATATTAAAATTTTTGACTTAACAGTTTGAAGCCAAGAGGCTGCTATTCAACTAAACTGATGCTGAAGGGTTGCTGGAAAGCAAGGAATGGGAACCTGAAACATCACAGCTACATTTCATTGATAATGATGGCATAAAAATGTCTCACTTGCAGGATCATCAGCCTGTCAGTGTTCTGCTCTTCGCTTCAGTGGAGAAAGTTTCATTCAGCAGCATGTTTGATCATTAAAAAAAAAAAATCAATTTTCTCCACTTTTTTACATAAATAATGAAGCCCCTCTCTCTTGCAACTTAATAGCTAGTGACAGTTTTGTGTGTACATTACGTTTATTACTTTAGAAAAATTATTTGGTTTCATTACTTCCGTCCATTCCACTGTTTCCACAACTTCCTCCAATTTACGGCATGTTGAGTGGCATGCATTCATACCCAACCTTAACCACCTTTTAAACTGCCGCTTGGCAGCTTTTACATTCAGTACACTTGGAATGAGAAGCAACATAGTTGTGAATTCCACAATGTGAAGCCTGCAAATAAAATGCACTTCATACAGAGCCACATTATCACATGCCTTACCTACCTTCCAGAAATCTCTAGTCTAGAAAATCAAGCTTCTTAATAGTTTACAACTCCACTCCTTCCCCTCACTTCAACATCCAGTGACACAGTCAATACCACCCCTTAGAAACAACCCACTACTCCCAACTCCACCCACCCAGGGTCACCCTCCTCTGGATCGTTCTATAACTTTGTTTCTTGCATGGAAATTAAAGCCTAAGATTTGTCCTAGCCCTAACTTTCAGATATGTTCCTATATTCAGCCTAACTACTTCAGAACGACAGATTCCAAACTTTTAAAAAATTAACTCCCCCCAAATATCTGATCTCCCCTAAAGCCCCCCAAAGGACCAACCCCACTCCAGCCCAGGGGCGAGGTTCACAACCCAGGCAGAGCCGCTCCTCGAGAGAACCTCTCCGGAAGTCACGGACCTCCGGGATAGCTTCGCAAACCTCCCCACCGCTCTGAGTCAAGGCCCCTCGGCGCCAGGGGCCGACACCAGCTTGTCAGGCCCCTTCTAAGGCAGCTGGGCACAGGGCTGAGCCGACCCCGCCCGGACCCCCGTCCTCACCGCGGCGGCCGGCTTCTCCTCAGCGCGCAGGGCAGCAGGCCCGGCCCGGCCGCCACCCGGGGCCGAGCGGGGCCCGGAACGCGCGGTGGCTCCGCTGTGCCCTGAGGGCCCCCGAGCCGCCCCCGCGCTCACGGGCCCGCGCCAGTGGCTCCGCGGGCGGTTCAGTGCCGGGAACGTGGCGGCCAAGCAGCCACCGCCGCTGCGCTCCCCAGGGGGCGGGCCGAGGCCGCCCGCCCTGCCGGCGGGGGGGGGCGGTCTGAGGGCTGGGCACAGCGGGGTCGGCAACGGGCGGGGGCGGGGCTCACACGCGCCGCTCAGTCCCCGCCGCGGAGCGGAGCGGAGCGGGGCCCGGGCGGAGGGATACGGGCCCGGCCGGCGAAGCGGTTTTGGCGCGCTGGGCGCAGGGGCTTGTGGGAAGGGAAGGCGCCGGCGAGCGGCTGCGGCGCAGACCCGTCCCCGGACCGGCCCTGGGAGCCGCCGGCGGGCGCGGGGCCGCCATGTCCCAGGAGGAGACCCCGCCCGGGGAGCCCGGAGCCGCCCAGCGCTCGGCCCGCGCCGCCATCGGCCGCCTCTGCCAGGACCTCAACCTGGACGCGGCCAGCGCCGCCGAGGCGCTGCGGGACTTCACGGCGCTGCGCGGCACCTACAGCCTGGAGGTGAGCGGCCGGGCCGCGGGGCAGGAGCCGGCCCGGGGACGCCGCTCCGGTGCCGGGCGCAGCGGCCGAGCCCTGGGTCGCGCGCAGGGCGGCGGGGCCGGCTCGGGGCAGCGCACGGGTCTCCGCGGGGCGCTGGGGCGCTCGCTCCTGCTGGCCCCAGGCTCGGTGCGGGCGGGTCCCGGCCCCGCCCCGCCCGCCGGGGTGAAGGCTCTAGGCCGCCCCGCGGCCCGGGAAGGTCTGGCGCGGGGCCGGCGTGTGTGCACGCGCCCCTGGGGCTGGGGTGGGCGCGCGTGTGCCAGGGCCCCGGCGGCGCGGGCTACGCGGACAGAAGCCCTCTCCCGGCCTCACGCCGGAGGCTTTGCCGGCGTAGGTGTGTCGCTGGGGGTGTCAGCTGTCGCGCGCTCGACGGATGTAGTTACGCGCTACGTATGGCCAGACCGAAGCTATCCCACGTGTGACCGGAGCCCACCTGTGACAGCTTTGTTTTGAAATAAGACTGCCTTGCCCAGGACAAGAGTGTCTACGCTGGGGGTTGTTCAAGAATAGTTATTGCACCTTAAATTCACACCCTACCGTAATCCAGAATAACTTTGAAGTGTAAACAAGCTCTACCTATTAATTATCACTCTGCATTTAAGGTCTGAGGGATCGTTCTATTCCAGCCCACATTCCTGTTGGCCTTCTGTAGTACCTTTTTGGGAAGGGGGCGTAACCCTGCCCAAGCCCCCTTCTTTTGACGTTGGGTATTTGGGGAGGAGTTAATCCTACCTGTGCTCTCTTCCTCCTCAAAGATCACTTCTCTCCTGGAATGGCCAGTCAGCACTTCTTTCCTAATGTCTGAAAAGAGATTTGAATTTATATTAAACAAACTGTTTAAGAAATAAGAAGATTCAGATACATTATTTGAACTGGCTCTTGTTTATCATTTGTGAGAAAACATAATTGGGTTTACCTGTCTTTCAGAGGGCACTAGAATGATCTTGATCGTAAAAATGAGAGCAGAGATGTACAAATTTATTAGCCTGAGGGCTGAATAGACCATTTCAAAGATTTTGCCTTCTCCTTCACCCTTTTCACCACTTATTTCAAAGAGAACAGAAACCACAGGCAAATACAGCTTACTGTCCAACTTGATGCAGGGGATGGGGAGTAAGAATGGCTGGAGCATGCTGTGTATCAGCTAGACTCATCTGGCATATGATCCTTAGGGAACTGTTCACTGCTTGCACAAATTAGAGCAGCCCCCAGGTTTGATCCAAACTAGGTTAGGGCAGAAAATCAGTGACTGATAGTTGGATGGAGCAGGAGGTACCCTGGCTATGTATACACTACAAACTTATCATAGAATATTAGAGTTGGAAGGGACCTCAGGAGGTCATCTAGTCCAACCCCCTGCTCAAAGCAGGACTTATGTTGACTCAAGTTACGTTGGCATACAGCCACCACTGTTAGTACATTGCTTGTGCACGTGCATACTTGACTGCTTGTGTCAGCGATGCACTTACTTACCAGGAGTGCTTGTATCAATGCAGGGTGCGATGATATCCTATTGTGCAGGTCACCCCTGTGCAGTGCACTGTCTTGGGAAGTTTTGGCAATCATGATAGGGCTGAAACAAGTCACACGGGTTAACTGGGACCATGGGATCAACTTCCCAGTTGGCAGCTAACTCCATCCCATAATATTGTCTATATCCCATAACACTGGACAACAAACTTTTTCAAAAGTCTTGCTTCCTCAGAAATTTTTTTAGATTATGTTAGACCGCTTGAAGCTGAACACAAATATAATTTCAGACTACTTGTATCATGTAGGAATTTGGAGAAACAAGAAATTGACTTTTATTGAATGTAATGTGTTTAATCGCATAACGGTGCTGATGCTTTGCAATAGTTCAACTGAGCTAAAAATGTTTTGTTGATGATTTTTGTTTGTACTCAATGTCTGAGGCTTCTCGTTTAAGTGTCCAACAATAATCGGCCAGCATTGATGGATTTCAGTTGCCCTGATACTGTTTTTTCATGATCGCAATGTCCTTGTGAAATCTTTCACCATGCTCGTCACTGACTGGGTATTCAGTGGATTTCTTGTTTTTAGCAGAGAACCCAGACACATTGGTCAGACAGAAGTAACAGTCTGTCACATGATCCTTCTGCTCTCGCCATATCATCGGGACAACAAACAGCACTGACTTCCAAGTACCTCTTAGCCAAGCTCTAAGATTGACAGCGCATGTTGCACAACAAATGTGAGGAGCCCTGGCTTTGTCCTGATCGCCAATTTTACAGCCAAAGTAGAACTCATACGCTTTCTTAAAACATGCTTCGTCTTTGAGGTTTAAAGGTATATTCACCACAAATGTAACAGAACTTATTGCAGCTGTTGCAACATTGGGGAGACATTTTGCTATCACGAATCCTCCAGAAAATACGAATGCTTTATTATTGTAAGTACACACAATATGCTATGTGCATAGAGCATGCACATCACCATGAATGCAAACTGATATAAACGCAATGCATAGAACGGTGTGTGCAAAATGCTTTTATAGCCTTTCTAAAACCTGTCCTGCCAGCATCCGCCCTGTCGAAGCCTTAGCATTCCTACTGCATGTTGTGTGGCCTGCGCTAGGTGCAATGTCACTGCATGCCCAGGCATGCTTGGACACAAGATAGAAAACTTTTCAGCTTACGTTGTGGGCAACATTTTAATAGACTTAAATTATGAATTAAAATAACAAATATAGGCAATTTCAAAAAAACGGTACGTGATAGGGAAATTTCATGGTGATTTTTGTAATCAGCAGCCCCAAATCCATAAGATACACCCAAAAGTATTCAGGAAGCAAATCTTTGTTGTCCAGTGTAATTTTTGTGCCTTTTTTTTCAAAACCCCACAAACCCATGCGGTCCTCCTTGCTGTCTGTCATGTCTGACAGAAGCCAGGAACCTGCATGGCTTTGCACTATTATCCTGCTCGTGGCAAGCACAGGTGCATGATGCTGGATTATTTGCAGAGCTGCAAGAAGAACTGAATCAGTGGGGAACGTAAAAATTCCTTGGAAGACAGATAGCTGTGGGACATAGTGAGAACCAATTCGAAGTTGTTGGCGGCATTCACGGAATAGCTGCAGATGGTGGAGTGCTGCTTCAGGGCTCAAGAAAAAAGCACTGACTGGTGGGATCTCATTGTAATGCTGGTTTGGGATGACAAGCAGTGGCTGCAGATATTTGGGGCAAGGCCACATTCCTGGATCTGTGTGCCAAGCTCACTCCAGCCCACCAGACCAGGGACAGCAAAATGAGAGCTTCATTGACAATGGAGACGTGAGTGTCAATCACACTGGAAATTTGCAATCCCAGATTGGCACTAGTCAGTTGGGAATGAATTTGGAGTCAGGAAATCTACCACGGGGGCCATTGTGATGCATGTGTGCAGGGCCATTAATCACCTCCTGCTCCACAGAACTGTGACTCTTAGCAGAATGCAGGATATAGTGGATGGATTTGCAGCAATGGGTTCCCAAACTGCAATGGAGTCATAGATAATATACACATCCCTATTTTGGCATCAGACCACCTTGCTACTGAGTACATCAATAGAAAGGGCTACTTTTCTGTGGTTATGCAAGCATTGGTGGATCACCTGGGACACTTCACCAACATCAATGTGGGCTGATCAGGGAAAGTCCATGACATTTGCATCTTTAAAAACAGGGCTATTCACAAAACTATAAGCAGGGACTTTCTTTCCCAACTGACAGATAACCATTGAGGATGTTGAAATGCCAGTAGTGATACTGGGGGACCTTGCCTTCCCGTGGTTTCCCTAGCTCATGAAGCTGTACACTGGCAATCCTGAGAACACCAAAGAACAATTCAAATACTAGCTCAGCCAGTGCAGAATGACAAATGTGCTTTTGGTTATGAAGGATTGCAGCATTGTTAATTCACAAGATTGGACCTTGGTGGAAAAAAAATATCCCAATGGTTATAGCTGCCTGCTGTGTCCTGCATAATGTATGTGCAGCAAAGAGGGAAACGTTTCCGCTAGAGTGGAGGTGGAGCAGCTGTCTGCTGAATTGTATCATCCAGATACATGGGCTATTAGAAGAGCTCAATGCAGAGCTATACGGCTTAGGAAGGCTTTGAAAGACCATTTTAACAGTGAGCCAGAGTAATGTGTGTTATGTGCTCTACCTGACCTTGCTCTTTTGTGGCCTGATAGGAATCATGGTGATTGTTGTATATGTAGGAATATAGCATAGTTAATGCACCTACTAATTTTGTTTGACAATTATCATATGGGTTGTGTGATTTGCAGAAACAGGTAATGTGTTGTTTTCAGACCTGCTGAGCAGTTGGCAATATATGTTGTGAACTAATAAAGATGAATTATGTTCCAAATAGAATTTTATTTTGTAACAAAATCAGTGCAAACCCCCCCCCATGTAATTTTACAATACATTAAAAACTTAATAAGAGAACAGAATGTATGAAAGGGGAAAGAATATTCATATCCATTTCAGCTACACAGGTACATTTCAGCCACCAGCTGTGGCTTTCACAGGTCTGTGTCTATGAAGCTGTGATTGTCTTTAATGTCCACTGAGGAAGGAGAGGGGGAGTGATAAGGTTGCTGTAGCAACTCCTGAAGGAATGTGGAATGTTGTTGGAGGCAGGGTGGTTATGGGAGGTCCCCATGTGGCGTTCTCAGTGGGCTGCAGAGGGAAGCAAGCCTGGGATTATTGAATTTGCAGATCCACCAGAGTCTGCTGCATCTGTGGCTGGGTCTATACTGACAGCAGCAAATTTGCCGCCATCAGATTGATGTCTCTGGATCGATGTAGGAAAACCAACCCCATAAGTGGCGCAGCGCAGTGTGGACGGCGCGCGGAACAGACGCAGCAAAGTCGACGGAAGATATGCAAATGTTTTACGTCACTTGCGTATCTCCCATCAACTGCTGCCGAATCCAGAAGGTAAGTGTAGACCAGGCAAGCGTTTACTTCCTGAGAAGCATCACTGTGTCCAGGTGCATCTCCCTTTCCTTTTCCTTCTGGAACTCTTGGGCCTTTCTCTTCTCCACTCTCTCCTTCTCCAGGCTGTCTTCAGTGTTCATCCTCCAAGCCCTGTGCTTATGATCTGATGCAGCACTGGCTTGTGGAATCTCCTGGAAAACATCATCCCACATCTTTTTCTTTCTCCACCTTATTTGGCTCCGCAGGTGTTGAGTGGGAGACACTGAAGGGAGAGACACTGCTCCAGTGGTAGCAGTTAAAGATAAAACACACAGAATTGTCAGTGCATTCACTACAGAAGTGAAATTTAAGATGTTGAACTCACTCCCCATGCTCCCTATAAGTTTTAAGCACTATTTGAGATTGCTTGTGCATGGCACTAGTCACTGTACTAGCCATGATGAGTATGGCCCACTGAAGGGTTAGTGGAAATGAGGGAATTGTTTGTTTGTAGGATTCTAATAGTATAGGGCAATGACGCTTGAATCATGGCACCTTTTCCACAGTTGGTGGTGATTTTAGCTGATATCTCACTCTTGAGGATAACAAAGGTTCTCCTTCGAGTGGTTGCTCATATGCATTCCACTTAGGTGTGTGCGTGCCCTCGTGCACGGCCAATCGGAGAACTTTACTAGCAGTCCCTGCAGGGGCCGGTCTAGCGACCCCGTAGTGCCGTCGCTGCCGGCCCCTCCCCTCTTCAGTTCCTTCTTTCCGCCCGTGACGGTCGGTCGAGAACTAACCCTGCTCTTCTCAGGTTTTTCTTTCGCCTTAAAAAGTGAGTATTTAGTTAGTAGTTCGCCCCGAACTAAGTTAGTTTTACAGTTAGTGAGGTTTTGTAGAATAGTTAGGGAGCCTTAGGGCTCGGGATGCCCGCGGCCATGCCCGGTGCATCCGGCTTCAAGCCATGCGCTAGCTGCGGGAAGGCCTTCCCGGCTAGCGACCCCCACGACCGTTGTTTACGGTGTCTAGGGGAACAGCATCGGAGAGACCGATGTAAAATATGTAAGTCCTTTAACCCTCGGACTCAAAAGGACCGAGAAGTGAGGCTTAAGGCTTTCTTAATGGAGACCGCGCTCAGTCCGGCGTCCGAGCCCACGCGGTCCACCACGGTGCCGAAGAGAAAGAAGAAGCGCCGCCCGCTTGTGGAAAGCTCCCCCGCACCGCAGGAGTGGCCGGGGTCGAGCTCAGAGGTGTGCCCCCTGGATCGGCCCCCGGCACCAGGACCGGCACCGACTCCAACCAAGGAGGTTTCCCCGACTCCCGTGAGCGGGGGACCTACCTTACAGGTCCCTTCGACGCCGGAGGCTTTCGAGGCGGCACGCGTCTTGCTGACCCTGCCCATGCCTCTGGCACCCCCTCGCGCGAGGGGCCCAGGGCCTGTTTTCCGGGGCAAATCAGCGTTGGGTGTCCCCGAAGGGTGGGCGGCATCGGCACCGGACGTCCAGCCGCCCGCCATCACCTTCGCTCGACACCGGAGGACCGAGCCAAGAGGCTCCTCTCCACCCTCGTCGGAGGAGGAATCACGGCACCGCTCCCGGCACCGCTCCAGATCCAGAACCAGCCCGGCACCGAGTTGGCGCGCTCGGCACCGTTCCCCGGCACCGAGGAAGACACTGCGGAAGGCTTCCCCGCCCCGGCGCAGCTCATCATCGTCTTCGGGATTGCCCCACAGACGAGACAGACGACGTCGCTCCTCTGACTCATCGTCCAGCGAACCACGGAGCGTCTCCTCCCGGCACCGTCGCCGCTGTCCCCGCACCCCTGGCTCGGGATCCCGGACCCGCCGCCAGGAGCGAGAACACTCGCTGGCACCGGCGCAGCCGGCAACGCAACCTCCGGTGCCACAGGCACCTCTCCCCGCGGTGCCGGCACCGTCTGCGCCGGCGTTGCCCTCGGCACCGGCGCTGCCTCTGAGTTGGACCCAAGGACCCTGGCCGTGGCCAATGTGGGCCCAGTGGGCGGCTCAGATGGGGCAGGGAACTATGCCGGCCCCTGCCTCGGTCACCCAATCCCAACGGACACCCTCGGTGCAGGAAGGTGACCACTCCTTTTCCTCCAAGGAGGAGGACCCTGGGGAAGGCCCCTCCACAGGACCCCGCCACCCGTCTTACTCGTCGTCCCCAGACGAGGCGGCTATAAGGGACCAAGGGGCCCCACTCATCGACTTTAAGGCCCACCAAGAACTCCTGAAACGGGTGGGCTCGAACCTAGACTTACAAGTCAAGGTTCTAGAGGAAGAGGTGGACCCCCTCTTCGGACGTGTGGGGACCCAAGGCCCTTCCAGGGTGGCCCTCCCCATTCATGACAGGGTCCTACGCCTAGCCAAGGCAGTATGGCAGACCCCTGCCTCGGTCGTCCCTACGTCTAAGGGCGCCGAGAAGAAGTATTTCGTGCCAGCCGAGGGGCACGAATACTTATATGCGCACCCTGCCGCGGGCACCTTGGTGGTAGAGGCCGCCAACCAAAAAGACAGGCAGGGTGCCCAGAGCGCCTCCCCTAAGAACAGAGAGGGCAGGAGATTAGACCTTTTCGGCAGGAAGGTCTACTCCACAGGGGCGCTCCAGTTCAGGGTAGCCAACCATCAGGCTCTCCTGGGCAGATATAACCTGAACTTGTGGGACTCCTTGAAAAGGTTCACGGAGTCCCTGCCTCCAAACCAGCCCACCGACTTTGCCAGGGTCCTGGAGGAAGGTGTAACAGTAGCTAGTGCAGCACTGCAAACTGCGTCTGATGCTGCGGACACGGCCAGCAGGGCGATGGCCTCCGCTGTCGCTATGCGGCGGGCAGCGTGGCTGCTATCTACTGACCTGTCCCAGGAGGTGCAGCACTCCATTCAAGATCAGCTGTTTAATGGAGCCGCCCTTTTCTCGGAGAGGACGGATGAGAAGCTGCACGCCCTGAAGGACTCAAGGACAACGCTGCGCTCCTTGGGCCTTTACACACCCCAGGCGGCAAGACTGCAAGCCCGCCTACAGCTGCAACAACCGCCACAACGGCACCAGCAGCAGACTAGACCGCCGCCTAGGCCCTTCCCCCCTCCCAGGGGTCGGGACAGAAACAGGAGCGCAGGACGGCGCGACCGCCCAGCGACCTCCTCGTCTTCCTTCAAGGGCCCCTCCCGGGGCTCCAAGGGCAAAAGACAGTTCTGACATTGCGTCCGAGGGTGGCACCTCTTTACGTTCCCTGGGCCACCCCCCGCCTTTCCGGGACAGGCTAAGACCGTACATCGGCCTGTGGCGGGAGATAACGTCGGACCAATGGGTCCTCAGCACCATCCGCTGGGGCTATGCCCTTCAGCTGCTGGCTACCCCTCCCCACTTCCCCCCCCCCGTCCCTCTTCAGGGACCCATCTCACGAGCAGTTACTCCGCCAGGAGGTTCACACCCTGCTTAAGGGAGCCATAGAAGTGGTTCCACCACTCGAGGTGGGGAGGGGATTTTACTCAAGGTATTTCCTCGTCCCCAAGGCAAAAGGGGGCCTCAGCCTATACTGGACCTGCGCAAATTCAACAGGTTCATAAAAAAGCTCAAGTTCCGCATGGTGTCCCTAGCGTCCATCATCCCAGTACTGAACCCAGGGGACTGTTTTGCCGCCCTCGACCTGAAGGATGCGTACTTTCACGTCTCCATCCTTCCCGCCCACAGGAAATTCCTAAGGCTTACGGTAGCTGGTGGCCACTACCAGTTTACGGTCCTCCCCTTTGGCCTGGCCTCGTCCCCCAGGGTGTTCACGAAGTGTATGGCAGTGGTGGTGGCCTCCCTGAGGCGCAAGGGGGTCCAAATCTTCCCATACCTGGACGATTGGCTGATAAGGGGCAGGACCAAGTCGCAGGTGCGCGAGGCGGTCTCCCTCGTCCAGACCACCTGCCATACCCTGGGGCTGCTCATAAACTAGCAGAAGTCAACACTATATCCAGTACAGCACATAGAGTTCATAGGGGCCCACCTAGACTCGGTGCGGGCCAAAGCTTCCCTCCCACGCTCGAGGTTCGAGGCCATGACGGCGATAATATCGCAACTCCAGAGGTGCCCCACGACAACAGCCAGGCAGTGCCTACGGCTGTTAGGCCACATGGCCTCGTGCACTTATGTAGTGGGGCTGGCCCGCCTCAGACTCAGGCCCCTCCAGGGCTGGTTGACCAAGGTGTACATGCCCAGCAGGCATGCCCTGAACAGGGTGGTAACAGTTCCCCCTGCGGTGTTGGGGTCACTGAACTGGTGGCTGGACCCCGGGACCGTGTTGAAAGGAATTCCCTTCAGGGCGCCCACCCCCTCGATCACTCTGATCATGGACGCCTCAGACCTGGGGCCTCTGGTCCCGGAGGGAGACCGCCCTCCATATCAATGTAAAGGAACTGAGGGCAGTCAGACTGGCTTGCGAAGTGTTTCACCACGCTTTATTCGGGAGAATGGTACAGGTGTTGACAGACAATACCACTGCGATGTACTACATCAACAAGCAAGGGGGGGCGCACTCCTCGGTACTGTGCCAGGAGGCGCTTCGACTTTGGGACCTGGCGGTGAGACACAACTTCTGTTTAACCGCCTCTCACCTCCCGGGGGCCAGGAACGACGAGGCAGACCGCCTCAGCAGGTCGTTTCTCCCCCAACACGACTGGTCTCTTCACCCGGAGGTGGTCACCATGATCTTCCGCGAGTGGGGTGTTCCCCACCTGGACCTGTTCGCGTCAGCCTGGAACGCAAAGTGCCCGAGATTTTGCTTGCTCAGGGGTCGCGAGCCGGGCTCCCTCTCCGACACGTTCCTGATCGAATGGACGGGGGGCCTCCTGTATGCGTTTCCCCCCCTCCCACTCCTGCCCAGGGTCCTCTTGAAAATCAGGAGGGACAGAGCGGACGTCATCCTGATCGCCCCAGCGTGGCCGAGACAATACTGGTTTTGCCTGCTTCAGGACCTGTCGGTCGCTCCCCCGATCGAGCTCCCGAAGAAACCGGACCTCCTCTCCCAGGACAACGGTCGCCTGCTGCACCCTAACCTGGACTCCCTACACCTGACGGCCTGGAGGCTCTCTGGCTAACGGAGGAGGAGAGAACCTGCTCGGAGCAGGTCCAACGTGTGCTCCTGGGGAGCAGGAGGCCCTCCACCCAGAGCGCATACAAGGCCAAGTGGAGGAGGTTCACCTGCTGGACGGAGTCGCGGGGCATAACCCCCGGTACATCTTCCGTGCAGGCGGTCCTAGACTACCTGCTGCAGCTCAAGCAGCAGGGGTTGGCGTTGGCTTCCCTAAGGGTCCACTTGGCAGCCATCTCGGCTTTCCACCAGCTGGTGGAGGGGAGGTCCCTATTCTCTCACCCCATGTCGGTGAGGTTTCTCAGGGGAATCGAGAGGCTGTATCCTTAGGTCCGTGACCCGGTGCCTCCCTGGGACCTGAACCTAGTCCTTGACAGACTGACGGGGCCCCCCTTTGAGCCCTTGGCCACCTACCCCCTGCTGATCCTGTCCTGGAAGGTGGCCTTCCTTGTGGCCATCACTTCCGCCAGGAGGGTCTCTGAGCTGAGAGCCCTGACCTCGGAACGCCCCTATACGGTGTTCTTCCGGGATAAGGTACAGCTTGGGCCTCACCCAGCTTTTCTGCCTAAGGTAGTCTCTAGGTTCCATTGTAACCAAGATATTTTCCTCCCTGTGTTTTTTCCAAAACCGCACGGGTCCGAGGACGAGAGGAGGCTACACACCCTCGACGTGAGGAGGGCGCTGGCGTTCTACCTCGATAGGACGAAACCGTTCCGCAAAACCACCCAGCTCTTCGTCGCGGTGGCAGAAAGGATGAGAGGCTCCCCAGTGTCATCACAGGGCATCGCCAAGTGGATCACCGCCTGTATCCGGCTGTGCTACGAGACCGCGGGTGTCCAGCTTCCCGGACCAGTGACAGCGCACTCGACAAGGGCCCAGGCCGCGTCGGCGGCCTTCCTGGAGAGGGATCCCCTGGAAGACATCTGCAGGGCTGCCACTTGGTCTTCCGTGCACACCTTTGCCACGCATTACGCTATCGTCCAGCAGTCCAGGGGCGATGCGCGTGTGGGCAGAGCAGTGCTGAGGGCAGCCCGACGTTGACTCCTACCCTCCTCCAGGTAAGGCTCGCTATTCACCTAAGTGGAATGCATATGAGCAACCACTCGAAGGAGAAAACATAGTTACTTACCAGTAACTGTTGTTCTTCGAGATGTGTTGCTCAGATCCATTCCACACCCACCCTCCGTCCCCGCTGTCGGAGTTGGCAGAAAGAAGGACTGAAGAGGGGAGGGGCCGGCAGCGACGGTTGTGCCGCCTCATGGCGGCGGCACTACGGGGTCGCTAGACCGGCCCCTGCAGGGACTGCTAGTAAAATTCTCCGATTGGCTGTGCACGAGGGCGTACACACACCTAAGTGGAATGGATATGAGCAACACATCTCGAAGAACAACAGTTACTGGTAAGTAACTATGTTTTCTCGCACAGCTGCTGCTTGTGTCCCAAAGCTGCCTAGTCTCGTGCTGCTAACCTCTGTTCTGCAATGGTACCTGCTGAAGTTATCACTGAGTGGTGTAGGGAAGTGTTCTACTACGGAGGAAGAAATAAGGCAGGCCTCCCTAGAAACCTTCAGCAGAGGACTGCAAAGTACTTCCATGAAAGTTTCATCTGAAATCTCTCAGGAGGGTTCAAGGGGCATCCCTGTGTACATAAATAAACAGGTCTGCATGGCCCCCCAGCCTAACTCTAGAAGAGAATGAAAAGCAGATAGCAGTACAATGAAGAGAAGTAGAGCTGCTATGTCTTCTAGCTCAAGTAAATGAATGAAAATCAAAAGATTGTGTCTTGCTATTTGTGGGGGGCAACCCTGTAATTGAAAATTTATCTACACACATACCTGATGTTCCTTCCCCTGCATTGGGCTGGCTCGTGCTAGGCTGCAGTGGAATCAAAAATAGGTTCTAGCTCACTGCGCAGCTGGATCCATCGGTTGCCTGGGTGGCTTGCAGTCTGTGTGACCTGGGCAGTTGAGTTCACTATGATGATTAAGGATACGAATTTGTCACAGAGATCATGGATTCTGTGACTTTCTGGACCTCTGTGACTACTTGTGGAGCAGGGCTGGAGCAGCTGTCAGCCCTGAGGCTGCCAGAGCCAGCTGCTGGAACAGCTGACCTGCAGCCAGCTCTGGTGGTGCCAACAACTGACTGGTGTCCTGCCAGAGCAGCAGCTGGCCCCTTGAGGCTGGAGCAGCAGCATCAGTCCCTGCTGTAGGAGCTGCAATGGGGCTGGAGCAGCTGCAAGTCCATGCAGCACTCTTTGTCCCCCCCCCCTCCCCAGGATATTTTTAGCAGAAGTCGGGCAGGTCATGGCTTCTGTGGATTTTTATTTATTGCCCACACCTGTCCCTGACTTTTATTAAGAATACCCATGATAGAATCTTAACGGTGATCAGATTGATCAGCATGGGGCATCGTGGAATAGCTGCTAGAGGGCAGTTAGGGTCAACATAACTAACGCAGGGTCTACACTTACACTGCATCGACCTAAGTACATCAGTTGTGGCTATCTGCTGCTTGATGACGTGGTGTTCCTCTGTTGTAGTAATGAGCAGTTACATGGGGGAAGATGAATTTAAATGTAAACACATGCACAAGTAGGTCGACATAAGCTGCTGTGTTTTGACCTTACTGTGTAGTGTAGACCTGGCCTTTATTTTGCAGAAATGCTACTAGCTTTCTATAGAAGTTGGAAGCGTTTTTTACATACTTTCTTCAGGGTCCAAGCAATATTAGTTTAAATTCATCCCTGAGGTTAAACCAGTGTAAATTTCCCATGTACATGAGGTTTAATACACAAGCAAAACATCTACCCCCTGAAAGGGGAGGAGGGACGACCTCAAGGTATGGATTGCTAGAGGTGAAGTAGAGGAAGAAATCATCCTATGCTTCTGGGATTTCTCCTTTGCCAGCCAGCAAAGACCTCTAGGAATCCAGACACCACCACAGCAAGTTAATAGGTCTGCTCTGACAAGTCCGCTGGCTTACTGACACCACCTACAGCTTGCAAGCTCAATTCCAGCACAGGAAAGAAGCCACCACAGCCTGAGCTACTGACGCTGCAAGGAAGCTGTGGCCGGAGCCTGGCCTGAAGCGTGAGCTGCCGGTGCCGGAACTGCCACCAGCAAACAGTGCTCTGGAGGAGCATCTCCGTTTTAAAGGGCCCTAGCCTGCATCCCATGCACACTGATGCAGCCCAAACTTTGCCCACAGCTTCACTCCTGTGTCGGTGGATTGTTCAGAGTTATGAACAGATCAGAGTTATGAACAACTTCCATTCCTGAGGTGTTTGTGTCTTTGAGGCTCTACTGTACTACTGGTGGGACAGACTAGAGATATTGTTTCATACTTGTCCTGATTTAAGCTACAGGAAGCATTGAATTCACGATATAACTTAGAGGGCTTTATAAGAAATAATAAATGATATTATGGCCTGATTAATTTTTGTGTCTGGGTAATAAGGTAGCGGCAATGCTTAGACTTTAGAGTGGTGATTCTTCTATTTTAAAAATATTTGCTTGTGCAGTTCAGAAATAATGTATGAGACGCAGTTTATAAAGGGTTGTATGTACTGATGCTCTTCCAGTAAATCAGTATAGAAGTTGGCAATTTACCATAGGCATCTCAGTAGAAAAGGGTCTTGGGAGATATAAAGGAGGACAAAGTGGCTTTAACAATAGTTTGGAGGAGACATTCCAGTCATAAGGAAGCCTGGAAGAACTTCCATGTGAAGATGGCAGTGGGCAGAAAAATAAACTGGGTTGGCTTCACTGATGTTGCGGAAAAGGTCATGGGTTTTCTAGCTAATCACAAGGCCACAATCGGGCCACTGGAGTACTACAATACTGTTATTTTTAATAAAGAGATGCAGTCAGCAGAGACCTCAGGGCTCTGCAGTATGCAATGGTTCATCGTGAGCTAAGCGGCTAAATCACATGCCGGCTTTGTAATCTCAGTTTTTAAAGGAACAATCAGCTGTAGTCTGCTCTGTTTCACGTAAATTAAGGATAGCTCTCCAGTCCTATTTGTGCCATTTTGGATCCCTGGGTCCAGACAAGTAAATAAACAACACTCCAACTCCAAGTGATGTTGGTTCTTGTTATTGTCCCAAAGGATTTTAAAGACACTTGAAGTAGGGGTAAAGCTGAGACTGCAAATTGAGCAATGGAAAAGTTTGTCCATTGATTGTTTGCTTCTGATTTGACAGGGAGAAGTGGTGCACTGGTTGGCTTGTGCTCTATATGTTGCTTGTCGTAAAAGCATAATTCCTACAGTTGGAAGTGGCCTTATGGAAGGAAACTGTGTTTCACTGACCAGGATACTACGGTCAGCCAAACTAAGGTACTGTTGTTGGTTTTTTTTTTTTGCTGGAGATCTAAACATCTCTGTTTAATCAAAGCTTCTTTTCTCTTATTTCCTGAACAATGGTCCTCTTTTGACTGCCCTTTTGTACTTCCTTCTAACTGAAAACAAAATGGTACTTTCCTCATAACTGTTGAAGTAGTAGGGCAATCATTGATATTGCACAAATAAAAAGTCCAATACATTGTCCAGTTTTCACAAATACTGAGGCCAGAAGGTTCTGTTAGGATTCTCTAGTCTGACTTCCTGCATAACGTGGGCCAGATAATTCAGTGATTTCTACATATAGTCCAGTAACTTCTGTTTGAGCTAGACTTATTTTTAAGAAAGAAATCCAGTCTTGATCTGAAGACTCCAAGTGTTGGAGAATTAATCACTTCCCTTGGTAATCTGTTCTAATGGCTAACTACCCTTACCCTCACTGTTAAAAATTTCCTGTAATCTTATTTCCAGTTTTAATTTTGCCGACTACAGTCTCTGGCCACTGGATCATGTCATACCTTTGTATAGATTAAACAGCCCACTAATATTATTATTTTTCCTTGTGTAGGTAATCACAGACCATGACCAAGTCACCTTTCTTCATGAAACTAAATACATGGCATATTTTATTGAGATTTGAAGTCAAGTTGCTGGATTCAAAATTCAGAGTGCTGACCATTTCTGCATGAAATCCAGATAAAAGCTTGGGTGTTTGGAGATATACAACTCTACACCTAATTCTTCAATTAAGAATTAATCACCCAATTGTGAAAATTGCATTTTCCCTACCCCTCAACTCTTCTGTTTTTCTGATCCCACCAATGAGAGCCACTGTTAGGGGACCTTCCTCCCTCCCCCGCCCAGTCCTTTCAGTTCTTAGTTTGCTGACAGAAGCAGAAGTCCACAGTCTAGCGGCAGGCAATATGAGAGATTTATTGGGATTTTTTTCAAGCAAGCATCCATTAGGACCCTTCAGTCCTTTACACTAATAAATCTCCCCCCCCCCACTTCCTGTTACTGCCGTTTTTATAACAATAATTTCTTTAACAATATTACAAGATGATTTTTTTACCAATCCTAACATAGTGTAACATAATTCTTTAACCAATCATATCACACCACCTTAACTGATCAAACTTTAGTTATGCAACAGACAGAAACAATCAAAGAACCAGACAGAAATCATTCAAATAGATAATAGAGAATTGGGGACCATAAAGAGAAAACAATAAGGAGTGTAGATTGTACAACCACAACTGTTAGCATTCTGTCTGACAAAAGAATTACTTATCAGATCAAGTTTCCTTTAAGCTTTCTAGGATCTTTTCTTTATCTGGAGGTGTTAGAGTGGATCACCATCTTAACAGCCTGGTATTAGATGTTATGTTGGAATGTGCATATGTGACTGCACACTTCCCAGCTTATGGCACCACTCCTGCATCTGACCCAAAGTACAAGGCCTCAGACTGTCACAGTGAGAGAAGGCCTGTGGTTTTGATTCTTTGTTTTATTCCCCTACAACCAGCTAAATAATAAGGATATACTTACAAAACACGGGCCTTTAAATACAGGCCTGAATATCTATATTCTATATACTAACATTCACCTTCTCTGATTTGAATTAATTCATGTCCGTCCAGAAGCCAAAGGAAGTCCACAAGTAAGGGTTAACTCTGAGGAACACACTCAGCATTGGAGTCTAGCAAAGTGTGGTGTCATGAAAGCAGTTACTAAGCAATACATTAATCAGATTTTGGTTTGACCAAAAGCTCATCTTTTTAGAATTGAAAAAATATTTTTAGTCTAAACTGATCTGTTCATAGATGGAGAATAAAATATAATCAAATGTTGTTATTTTAAGTTTAATTCAGTTTTTTAGTAAAATGAAAAAGTGGATGGACATGTCAGACCTGCCGCAGGAATTTCGGGAGCGAATGGAAAGGCTGGAGAGAAACTTTGAAGTGTCAACTGTGATTTTCAAAAAGTTTGAACCAATATTTTTAGATGTATTTCAAAACCCTTATGAAGAAACGCCTAAGCCACAAAGAAGCAGGAAACAGAGGTATTTCGTGAGGTTTAAATTATTTTACAGAAAACTGTTTAAGCAATAGTAAGGCTGTGATTTATACTTTAAAAACAGGGAAAGGTGTTGGCTTGATAAATGTCATTCTTCTCTCCTAAGGCCCAGTTCTGCAATGAGATGCACTTGCATGTATGCCCCTGTAGAGTTCCATTGATGTCACTGGGGCTCTGCATGAGTGCCTGGTCATCCTGCATGCATTTGATTGCAAGATATCAGGACTTTGGCCAGCAATAAGCTAGTGCCCCTGCATGGGTGAGCATTAAGCGGGTTCTATGATGCTGGAGGGGTACCATCCTTCGGATGAAACCTAAAGCCAAATTCCTGATTACTTGTGTTCAGCAAAAATCCCATAACACTCCTTTCAAGAGCAGGGTTATTGGCCTCAATGTTCTGGTCAAATACCAGCTCTTGTAATTAGTCTTCCTTGATTCTTTTAGTTTCAGATGGCTACGGTACTTAATTTTTCTGAATTGCTGTGTAGTGTTACGCATTTGTCAAGTGACCTACTTAGTTCTTTTTCATTGGGTGTGTGCTTCTTTCTGAGGTACAAAAAAATTCTTATTTTAAAAAAGAGTTTTCTGATTCTTACCTTAGAAATATAAGAGAGATCAAGTCTGTTTTTTGCTGGAGGAATTGTTGGCAGGTCTCAGATATCAGTTGGAAAGTTTCTGACACCCCAGGGGGAATTGAATTCAACTGACTTTTTCTCCCCAGACATGTGTTAGTTATAGTTGTGAAATTGGTGTAAACATAAAACAAGAACTCTAATCAACCTGGTTAAAAATGCATTTTCCTCTGCCACCTCACTTTCAGTCTCATTGCATCTGAGAATGCTATTAGTTTGTCTATAAAGTTCCAGGATAGATTAAAACTGAACTTCTAATGCAAAAAAGCATAACATTATTAAAAGTAAAAGTTATAAATCCATTCTTTTTTCTTTGCAAGTTCAGGTCACCTTTAAACAGATACTTGTGTGCCCCTAGAAGTGGCTTACATGCTGTGGCTGGGAATATTTAGTTGGAGTTGGTCCTACTTTGAGTAAAGGGTTGGACTAGATGAGCTCCTGAGGACCCTTCCAACCCTAATCTTCTATGATTCTATACTATGGGTCCTTAGAGATGCAATTTTGGTTTGTGATTATTATGTGCTTACAAATAGCTTTTGAAGTTAACACTTCATGACAATTAATAGAAAAATTTCACACCTTCATTTTTTTATTCTAATATCCTCACTTCCTTCCCTGCTTTCCACATTGACCAAAACCTCCTTATTGCTAGTGAGGTTTACATGTGCACTGAATGGACAGTTGACCCTTAATAGATATACAATGAGGAGACAACTTTCATAACCACAGATCTAGTTCCTTTTATGTTGTATATAACAGTCTTCAAAAGCATCTTCCCTGGTAGTTTTTTCCACTTCCTGGATTTGAATTATTTCAACCTCTAGCATCATTGAACCATTCTTCTGTATTTTACTTTTTATTCACATTTTTGTTGGTGGGGTTGCTTAAATATATTTAATACTTTAAGACATTAAAACACTTTGAAAAACAGTCAATATAATTAATTTTAAATCCCTTTATTTGACCCGCTGTGGATCAATTCCTGGAGAGTTCTGACTGAGTTCTAACATCAGAACCAACAGAGTTCTGACATCAGCATCATGGTGCATGTTCGGGGATCATAGCAGAACAGGAGCTAGCTATCTGATTAAAGAGGGGGTCACAAGGTCCAATAAAAGAACTAGGAAGACTTGGTGGGGTTGCAGAATGTTCTTTTGTGCCATACTAGAGAGATTGTAGATAAAGAGGGCATTCATAATTAACTTGTATAATTTTGACTTTCATTAATTTGCTTTTCAACTTCAAACAAAATTGGAAGTAGTTCTGCCCATATTTTTTTCATGAGTAAATAATGGAACTCTAGCCATAAAACAAGCAAGCAAAGCCCCATATTACAGGATTAAAGTCTTACCTTTTCTCCTGTTTTTTTTCCCCTGACAGAAGGAAGTGCAGTGTTAAAGAACTATTCAACTTCTGCTGGACACTCTTTGTTTACACCAAGGGTAAGGTGTTTTCATTGACTGCCTGCATTATATACATTTGAGTGATTAACTCTGTGGTTTTATTTGATGTGTTATACTGTCTTTTAAAGGTAATTTCCGTATGATTGGAGATGATTTAGTAAATTCCTATCACTTGCTTCTGTGCTGCTTGGACCTGATTTTTGCAAATGCCCTTTTGTACCCAGATAGGAGAGATTTGCTAAATCCATCATTCAGAGGTATGTTAGTACTTACATTTGAGACATTTTTTCTTATTTCTTCTTTTTGAAATATAATTGATCATGGCTGACTTTTGATTTTTCCAGGTTTACCAGCAGACTTTCACAGTGCTGAAGTCAAGGCCTCTGAAGAGCCTCCCTGCATCATTGCCACACTTTGTGAACTACATGATGGACTTATGGTAGAAGCCAAAGGAATAAAGGAACACTACTTTAAACCATACATTTCAAAACTTTTTGATAGGAAGGTACGTACTAATAACTTAAGAGTTTATATAATGGTAGCATCCATATCAAGAAATGAACCTTGCCTTGCCATCAAAAAGACACTTAAACAAGCGGGGATATAACATACAGGCAAATGGGCACTGTAATTTACTCAGGTTTTTGTAGTCAGGCATTTTAGCAGAAGTGGATATTTTTGTTTAAACATTTTCCTTCTATGAAGGAGAGAGATTAGTCCGTTTTTTTTGTTGTTTCCCCAGTGGTACACCAACAGAGAACTTTGCCTTCTCCCCTTGTTCCTGAAACTCCATTGTGCGGACTGTCTAACGCCCTCTCTACTCTGGGAGCAGAACAGTGCTAGTTACAGCAGTGTTTAAATATACCAGCAGGATTCTAGCACTGTTTCCCTGAGCATTGTGGACAGGGACTTTTTGGCTGAGAATCATGTTTAAGGCTGCGAGTCTGTCGCAGAGGTCACGGAAGTCAGAGATTCTGTGACTTCCACAGGTGCAGAGGCCGTTGTGGCTGATCTTGGCGCCAGCCGCACTGGCTGTTGCTGGGGCAGCCCCAGGGACAGCTGTCACAGGGACAGCCTGAGCAATGGCCCTGAGAGCAACCCCGGAAACTGTTACAGAGTGGTCCTCAGGGGCCTTGGAACAGTGGGTGGCCGGGGGCCAGCTGTCAGCCCCCAGCGCCCTCCTAGAGCAGCAGTGCCCTGGGAGTAGCTAAGATTTAGTCACAGGTATTTTTAGTAAAAATCATGAAGAGGTCACGGGCTATGAATTTTTGTTTATTGCCTGTTACACGTCCATGACTTTTACTAAAAAATACCCATGATTAAATCTTACCCTTAATCATGTTAGAACTATGTTATAAAACAACTTTATAGATTACTTATGGGGATAGTCTATAGCATAGTTCTCCTAAGGCTAGGGCCTAGCAAAACGCTGTTAGAGTGAGTAGGGTTATACTGCTGAGATGTCATCTGTACAGCAGACTCATTCTCATTGGTTTTGTGCAGCAAAAGTCCTGAGAATGTTTCTGACCTTGATCTTTGCATTACCACTAAACTATCATAGAATATTAGAGTTGGAAGGGACCTCAGGAGGTATCTAGTCCAACCCCCTGCTCAAAGTAGGACTATCCTCAGCCAAATCAGCCCAGCCAGGGTTTTGTCAAGCCTCAGCTTAAAAACCTCTAAAGATGGAGATGCCACCACCTCCCTAGCTAACCCATTCCAATGCTTCACCACCCTCCTAGTGAAAAACTTTTTCCTAATGTCCAACCTAGACCTCCCCACTGCAACTTGAGATTGTTGTTCCTTGTTCTTTCATCTGCCACTACTGAAAACAACCTAGGTCCATCCTCCCTGGAACCCCCTTTCAGGTAGTTAAAGGCTGCTATCAAATCCCCCCTCATTCTTCTCTTCTGCAGACTAAACAGACCTAGTTCTTTCAGCCTTTCTTCATAAGTCTTGTGCTCCAGCCCCTTCTCATTTTTGTTGCCCTCCCCTGGACTCTCTCCAATTTGTCCACATTCTTTTTGTAGAAAGGGACCCAAAACTGGACACAGTACTCCAAGTGCAGCCTCACCAATGCCGAATAGTGGGGAAGAATCACTTCCCGCGATCTGTTGGCAATATTCTTACTAATGCAGCCCAATATGCCATTAGCCTTCTTGGCAACCAGGGCACACTGCTGACTCATATCCAGCTTCTTATCCACTGTAACCCCCAGATCCTTTTCTGCAGAACTGCTGCCTAGCTCGTCGGTCCCCAGTCTGTATCTGTGCATGGAATTCTTCCGTCCTAAGTGCAGGACTCTGCACTTGTCCTTGTTGAACCTTCTCAGATTTCTTTTGGCCCAATCCTCCAATTTGTTTAGGTCCTTCTGTATCCTATCCCTCCCTTCCAGGGTATCTACCACTCCCCCTAGCTTAGTGGCATCTGCAAACTTGCTGAGGATGCAATCTACCCCATCCTCCAGATCATTAATGAAGATATTGAACAAAACCGGCCCCAGGACTGACCCCTGGAGCACTCCACATGTGACCGGCTGCCAGCTAGACTTGGAACCATTGATCACTACTCGTTGAGCCCTTTGTTCTAGCCAGTTCTCTATCCATTTTATAGTCCATTCATGCATCATGCATCCTCTCTTCTGGAATTGAACAGGTTTTGGTTTTATTATTTCTTGTTTTAAATTATATTACATATAATCTTGTTTTTCCACTCTCTTGTTTCCAGATTTTAAAAGGAGACTGCCTTTTGGATTTTTGCTGCTTTGCAGATAACAAGTACGTGCTGCATGGTGTTCTTAAGAAATAAGTTAAGCCTTTTATACATGCAAGAAACATCTTGACTCTGCTCCACAGCTCTTTCATTTTCCACTGGGAGCAGAGCTAATTCACTTGCTCCTACACTTCTTGGAAACCAGGTCTTGGAGCGTCATCAGCAGCAATAGAGGCCAGGGAGACCAGGCCCTGCAGTGAGCTGAAGGGAATCAGGATAGAGTGTTAGAAAAAGAGAGTCAAGGCACGTGTTAGCATATACATATGCACCATTACTGATATTGGGTTCCAGTCACGGAGTGATATTACAAAATTAATAAATGTTTTGACTATATGTTGGTTTCAGTTGTATAGAGTAATTCTATTGGCTAATTTATCTGGCTTCTTTAACAGCTTAACCATTAATAAATGCAATATGGCTTCTTTTCCAGCAAAGCATTGAATAAGGAGTATGAAGAGTATGTTTTATCAGTGGGTGACTTTGATGAGAGGGTTTTCTTAGGAGCAGATGCAGAAGAAGAAATTGGAACTCCTCGAAAGTTTACAGCTGACATGCCAGTGGGGAAAACAAGAGTTCATGGGGAGTGTCATCTTCAGCAGCATATTGAAAAGGTAGTATGTAATCTACCTATTTCACTCTTAACATTCACATACGCTGGCTTCAATGACGACTGTTTGTCAGAAATGGAAAAAAAAACCATTTTGTGTAACCGAGAATATTATTCATTATATGTCTTTCTGTGTGCTTCAGTACATAATGCTTATTCAAATAGCTGGAAATAGGAACTTACTTTTCACAGGATGCTTTGTCATGTGAAGTAGTATATTTTGGCATTAAAATGTGTGTGTTAAGGAGTTCAGTCTGAAAACATAGGCTTTGGATCTGGATTTTTTTTTTAACTGGTACAAAATCAGATAAGAGTATTATGAAATCTTAAAATGTTTTAACTGATTTTTTTTTTAAAATTAACCCTTCTCTTCCCAGCATGCTTTGCTATTATGTGATAAGTAGAAATTAAAACACAATAGAAACAAAATGACCTTCATTAGTCTAGTTTCACTGCCCAAGCTGGGTGAACTGCAAAATGTAAGCCAGCTGTATAAATCTACTCATTTCTCATTATCTAAACCAGTGGTTCTCAAAATTTTTAAATGGAGCCCTCCTATGGACTTTTGTCTAACAGTTGCTTTCCCCCTCCTGAAAGGGGGGGCCCTACCCATGCTGTAGGCCCTAACAATCGTGCTCCCCCCTTCCCCCAAATCCCTCCTTTCAGAAAACAAACAGGGCCTGCAGTGCAGAGAGCACGGCAGCAGCAACACCTGCTTAACAAACATTACATCCACCATAATCTCTCCAGTGCTGAGAGGAAAGCTATGCAGTCCCTAAAATCTAAGCACAAGATAGTGATCAAACCAGCAGACAAAGGGGACACCATTGCAGTCCTCAAATGTGATGGCTTTGTCAATGAGATCAACCAACAACTCTCCAACACCATCTACTATGACGAACTCAGAGAAGACCTCACACCACAGTTTACTCAGGAAATGAAAGATATCATCAGATCTCCCCCAAACAATTCCAAGAGAGTCTACAAACTCATCCCCATGAACCCACCACAGGAGCCTTCTACATGCTTCCCACAGTACACAAACAAGGGGAACTGAAGCAGACCCATCATATCTGGCCATGGCATTATAACTGAAGGTATATCGGGATTCTCAGAAGTCATCCTGAAATCACTCACCATAAAAAGAGGCAGCTTCGTCCAGCACACCAATGACTTACTCCACAAACTGCAACATTAACGATCTCCCTCAGGACACTTTTCTCACCTTCATGGATGTCATTTCCCGTATGTCTCTTACAATGACAGCATAGCTGCCTGCCTCAAATATTTACAAGGCAATAGACAACCCTCATATATCCACCCAAAACATGTGGCCAAACTCATCTATTTCATCCTCACCCAGAACAAATTTACATGCAACAACAAACATCTAGCCCAAACCATGGGAGCATCCCTGGGAATTAGAACGGCTCCCCAATATGCCAACCTCTTCATGAAGAAATTCTGGACAAATGCACTGTGAAACCAGTGAAATACTTGATACATTGATGATATTTCCATGCTCTTGACAGACAGATTAAAACTCCCTCACAGATTTCCACCAGAATTTAAACCAACACCACCATCCATTAAACACTCTCTAGAACACTTCCACACTAGCATCAACTTCCTGGGCACCACAATCAGCTTTAGCAATGGAATCCTACAGACAACCATATACAAGAAACTCCCGGATCACCACATCTAGCTTCATGGATTCAGTAACCACTCTAACACACGAAGAAATCTGTTATTTACAGCCAGTCACTCAGATTCCACAGAATATACTCCGAGGAGAAAGTCTGGGATGCAAAACCTGCAGACATATCTCTACTGTTACAATGAACAGCACCCCCCACAACACACATTTCAAAATTCAGGGATCATGCACATGCACATTGCAGATGACACTAGGCTAAGGGGAGCAGTAGATACCCTGAAGATAGGACAGGATACAGAGTGACCTAGACAAATTGGAGGATTGGGCCAAAAAGAAATCTGGTGAGGTTCAACAAGGACAAGTGCAGGGTTCTGCGCTTAGGACGGAAGAATCCCATGCACAGCTACAGACTGGGGACTGATGGGCTAGGCAGCAGTTCTGTAGAAAAGGAACCTAGGGGTTACAGTGGATAAGAAGCTGGATATGAATCAGCAGTGTGCCCTGGTTGCCAAGAAGGCTAATAGCATATTGGACTGCATTAGTAGGAGCATTGCCAGCAGATCGGGGGAGTGATTCTTCCCCTCTATTCGGCATTGGTGAGGCAACAGATGGAGTATTGTGTCCTGTTTTGGGTGCCCCACTACAAAAAGGATGTGGAGAAGTTGGAGAAAGTCCAGCAGAGGGCAACAAAAATGATTAGGAGGCTGGAGCACAAGACTTATGAGGAGAGGCTGAGGGAACTAGACTTGTTTAGTTTGCAAAAAAAAAGGAAAAAGGGGATTTTATAGCAGCCTTTAATTACCTGAAAGGAGGTTCTAGGGAGGATGAAGCTAGGCTGTTCTCAATGGTAGTAAATGACAGAACAAGGAGCAATGGTCACAAGTTGCAGTGGGGAGGTCTAGGCTGGACATTAGGAAAAAGTTTTTCACTAGGAGGATGGTGAGCACTGGCATGGGTTACGTAGGGAGGTGGTGGAATCTCCATCTTTAGAACTTTTTAAGCTGTAGCTTGACAAAACACTGGCTGGGATGATTTAGCTGAGGTTAAGCCTGCTTTGAGCAGGGGTTTGGACTAGAGGACCTCCTGAAGTCCCTTCCAACTCTAATATTCTATGATTCTATGGTTAAGTTTGAAATGAGTTATAGAACTTGTCCTTAAAAACACTTCCATTCTAAATCTCAGTCTGTTTTGTGGTGGTGACTGTAGTGGTGGAATAGTTGTCATCTCTGCAGTTTGGGGTGTACCTCCTCTAAGTTTTGTGAATGACTTCGCAGTTGTTTATGTCCCAAAACATTTGTAGAAATAGAATTTTTGATGGATAACTAATTATCTCTCTTATCTGGCAGAAAAGATTGTTTGCACCTTCTACTCCACTGACTGGAAGGAGATACCTGAGAGAGAAGGAAGCAGTAATTACTCCTGTCGCTTCAGCCACACAAAGTGTGAGCCGGTTACAGAGCATTGTGGCTAGATCGAAAAATGCACCAAGTGAACAGCTTATAGCTATCTTCGAGTAAGCATGTCACTTAACCCTGCTTTCATTACAAATGATGGCCCTTCTCTTCAGACATAGTTTTGTTAGGCTCCATATTTTTGCTCCATACTCAACTCTCTTTAATCAGTGTTGCTGGGGCAAAAAACTGACCTGTCTTCTTAGCCTTTCCATTTGAAAGGCCTTATTGTGAGGAACTATTTTCTTAATGAATCTGTGCTTGTAGAAAAGTATGGCTTGAAAAAAGCCTCCCATCACTTACTGTTAGATTAATAGGGCCAAATTTTTTTTACTCCTCAGCTAATCATAATTTGTGCATCTGCTTTTCATTTAAGGTAGATTGACACTGTTGATGTAACAAGTTTGATGGAAAAAACATCCATTTTAACATAAGCAAATATAGACAAATTAAATCTTAGTTTGATAGAAGTCATCTACCAAGGAAGAGAGTAGTATAGTTGGCAGACAGGAATGTCATAGTGGCAATTACAGTTTTCTTTTAAGTGGGAGTTGTGAAAGTGAGCTGAGCACAGCTTAAAGCCTGCTATTACTCTTCAAAATTCAGCTCTGCCAGTTCGCCTTAGTCTAATTTAATAGATTAATGGATTAGAAAGTTAGAAGGGACCACTGCAGTCATCTAGTCTGACTTTCTGGATAATACAGGCCGTAGGACTTCCCTGAATTATTTCCTGTTTGACTATGGGCATATCCTTCAGAAAAACATCCAATCTTGATTTAAAAATTTCCAGTGATTGAAGAATCCACCATAACCATTGGAATTGTTTCAGTGTTTAATTACCTTCACTGTTAAAAATCTGCCCCTTATTTTGTGTTTAAATATCTTCAGTTTCCAGCCATTGGATCTTGTTATCGCTTTGTCTGCTTGAAAAAAGAGCCTTCTCTTACGAAACTTTTGTTCCTCATGTAGGTATAGTGTTCAGGTCACCTCAGACCTCTTTGATCATCTAAACAGATAGACTCAAAGAGCTCAGTCACTATAAGGCATGTTTTCTAATTCTTGAAATAATTCTCATTGTTCTTCTCTGACCCCTCCCCTGTATTCAACATTCTTCATGTTGGGCATGTGACCTGACTGCCAGAACTGGACACAGATTCCAGTAACAGTTGCACCAGTACCAAGTAGAGGTTATATAACCTCTCTACTTCTTCTCGATATTACCACTTATACATCCAGTCATTTCAGTAGCTCTTTTGGCTATAGTGTCACATTGGGAGCTCAACAATTGATTATCCACCATGACACCCCTCCACCCCAAGTCTTTCAGTCTCTCCTCTGGGTCTCTAGGGCACGCTCCCAGGCTCAGATCTCTTGTTTAACACCTGCCCTCAGGACACCACTGGCCAGCTGTCCTAGAACTTGAAAACCAGTGTTTGATACCCCACCCAACCCCCGGTCACTTACATCTGCATCCTCAGAGTTCCACCAAGGCTGTGGACCAGTCTCTGGTTTCTAGTTTTCTCTGAAAGGGTTAATGTGGCAGAAAAGGAAGGAACTCAGCCTTATCAGAGGAATCCTTACCACAGTGGATTTACTTCTAAAGCATTTGAGAATTTCAGATCTTGGAAAATAAAAAGCCATGAGCTCCCTGCCCTGTTCTGTTTCACCCCTTCTGAGAGTCTGAAGTTTTCTGATGTTTCTGGCTTAGCACAGTCTGTCCCGCAAGCCCTTATGTGGTAATGATCATCCTCCCTTGCACATAACTGCATCCACTCTTAAATAAGGCCACTGTCTGTGTGCAATATGCTGAAACTGTCTCCACCAGTGATGGTCTTTCAGTGAGGAGTCAAACATTTTTTGTGCTTGGGTTAGCTGTCTGGAATGTAGAACAAGGCTGCCTTTGGGCAAGTCTAGACTAGTGCAACCAGAGTGCCAGTATTTCAAAACATGTCACAAAATAGAATTCCTAATTTGATATTGACACATCCCATTGTTGTATAATTAAATCCATTATGTTCTGGTATTCCTAAATAGACTATCTAGGGGAACATGCTAATTATATCATAATCGATTGGGCTACTGAAAGGTAAATTATTGGTAGCCCGAGTTATCCTAGGTGCAAGTATTATATGGATATCAAAGTACTGAGGTAATATGCTCGAACTAGTGTTTCTTCTGTCTCTTCCCTCTTTCTCCCCCTGTCCAAAAAATATAAATCTATTTTGGTCTTAATTGTCCCAGATGCTCAGAGTATTAGCATATTTATATAGCAATTTAATACTATTAAACATTATTTCTACTTCTATTTTAAGATTAAAAACCAACAAACAAAATTACATTATTATTTCTAAAGAGGGTTGCTGGTACACTGCTCTGGGGAACAGATCCCAGTTTATGTAATCATGTTCTTTATCAAGCACTTATGTACAAAATGATAATTGTGTAGACAAAACCTGACTAACTCCGTGAAGTAATGCACACTATGGAGGTGTGATTTCTAAAGCACATTAGCGTGTTGCGGGTTAATTGGTCTGTGCCTGCTGATGCACACTAAAAGTTTTTAGTGCACTTTAAAGTAGCAAGCATTAGTACTTACTACATTAAAGTGCATTGAGAAATCTTTAGTGTGTGCCAGCAGAGTCTACTCAGCCCACTTAGTCTGCAATACATTAGTGCGCTTGAGAAACCACACCTCCATAGTGTGCATTACCCCACCATGTGGACAAGTCCTCAGTCTTATCAAACCCTATATGGCCTTTTAAAAATATTTACTGTTACTCTTTTTGTTCTAAAACACACGTTGCATCTTCTCTTTGTGTTCAGCAGGTCCATAATTATTGACCAGAATGTACAGAATGGAATGAAATAAGGCAAGATTATTCAGAATAGGACTTGCAAGTAGTAGCAGTGAAACCAAAAACTCTCTCTTTCTTGTTAGCTTATAAGCCTTTTTGAATGTGTGCTGTCTGTAGTGTAAAATACATCAAAGGACAAGACATTGGCTGCCAAGAGGAAAGCTTGGTGAAATGAATCCAATCAATGGGCTTTTTATGTTTCTGTAAAATGCAATTGAGGTTTCTCTTTCTTTGGATCTGGCTGTAGGTCTTGTGTACGCAACCCTACGGACAGCGTCATGAATCGAGTAAAAGAAATAGGTGAGGCTTTCTGTCGGAGCTACACTCAGTCAACAGATGACCAGCCAGGATCTCACATAGGTAGGAATATGTGCAATGCATAAAATGTTTCAGCATATGAAATCAGAGCACTTAGAAGTACATCACTTGTGTGCCAAAGGTGACATTTATGGGAATTAAAAATACTTGGGCTGATTCTTCATGTATTAAGTAAAATGAATGATTGGTGTTGGTGAAAACTGTGTATTTTCAGTTGTGGGGCAACTTGCTGCATAGAAATGTACTAATCTTATTCCAGCTCCTCATTGATTGAGCCAAGCTGATCAAATTTGTGAAGAGATATATGTCCCGGTATTATATTTTCTTGGGCATTGCTTTCATACATCAATCCCAACTCTATGGAGGTGAAGGCACCTTCAGCACAACTCCTATTGAAACATTTATAAGATAGTAAGAATATTGTATCGAGGAGGCCAGCAATCAAACTAAAGAGTATGTTTTAAAAAACTTTATTTTAATAAATAAGGGATGCCATAGCAAAGGCAACAATAACTTTAAAAATATTGAACTGCTTGCTACTCATTAGTTCAAAACATGTTGCATCTTTTCATTGCAACAGGTCAATAACTACCAAGCAAAACATTGTACAGAGTTGAATAAAACTCATTGTACAGAGAGAGTTGTATTGTACAGAGTTGAATGCAAGGTTATAGTTCAAAATGGGACTTAAAAGAAATAGTATAGAAACCACGTAATAAAAGACTATACATTTGTATTCATCTAACATCATTTATTTAAGAGAGACAATTAAAAGGAAATAGCATACACAAAAACTACATAAAAATGGGGGGGAAAGTTTCTTAATGAACTTTCCTATATGGGTGTTAAAGAAACTCATTGCATGTGTGAAATGCAAAAGACTTTTACAAAACTGGAGACTTTACACATAAGTATTCTTAAAGTTCAATCATCTGAAGAGTATGAAATATGTTAATTGCATGTCATGTTTGTTTCACATAGCATTACTAAAGACTTTCAGGGTGGTATTTCCTGTTGGCTTACAACACACACGTGTTTTTTTTTGGTATAGAAAATAAAATACTGGTTAACTTAATTGATTGTTTATTTTCATCAATTCCCCCTATCCCCACCCCCAACAGCTAACTTGGAATACAAGTTTTCAGCAAGGTTTTGTTTCAATTGCAGATTTTGCTGTTAACAGATTAAGACTAGCAGAGATCTTGTATTACAAAATTTTGGAGACCATAATGGTACAAGAAACACGAAGGCTGCATGGGAAGGACATGACAGTAAGTAGAGAACTGGAACAGAAGAGCCTCTTTTATTTTTAAGTTCATCCTTTTGATGCTTTCAGAAAAATTCTGTATTTGGGTTAATCTACACAGATTTAAATCAGTCTGAAGGCAGAATTGGTTCCATAGTCTTTTGACTAGCTAAAAGGGGATTGATGGGCTCAATTTTCCGTTTAATATTAATTTATCATTCCTTAAATGAGATTATTTCAAGACAATGGGACAGTCGTAGTTTCCTGAAAGTTTGTTCACTGCTACAAATCTTTCAACTAACACAGTTCCTTCCTTATATTTTCTTATGGTTGTGTACCACTTCCTACAGACTCTACTGTACTACAACAAAGGTGAACTCTTCTTACCCGATTTTAAATCAAAAGCTGGATTGTCAAGTAATTTGAACTGATAAAGAAAAGTGACTTACAAATATTTTTTTTCACAGTTGTTTTTCTTCTGTATGTTGTTATGCTTCTCTCCTGCATCTCAAATTATTCCTTTCATCTGCATTTAATAGTGATACCACCTTTTCTCCTGACTAGTATGTGTCTGATATGTGCCTGAATAGATTAGCATTTGACAGTAGTAAGAACTATATGTAAAGGGGCCTATAACTGCTAATTGTCTTTGCTTATATTGTCTTTTAGAACATAGCTTCTGGGCAAGTTGTTTCTTCTCTTTATCTTTCAACAAAATGTCTGTATTGCTTTGCAGTAACTGCAGATAGCACACCTTGCATTCTCCTTTAATTCCTGATGAGCAGGCTTTTATCCTTTTACCCATAGTATCCTAGCAGCTTTACTGACATTGGCACTGTAGGTCTGCTTTCCCTTCAATTTGTATTATAACTCGGTAAACAAGTTTAAAATCAGTCTTTACCATTTGAAACCTTCTGGAAAGCAGGAAGTAATGGAAAGGTTAAAAGAAACAGTAATTACTCTTTCAGGAATAAAGTTCCTTTTTGTAGTTTAAACTGTCATAATCTAGAAATGCTAGTTATATTACAGTTGATTTATCTGCTCTTCTTTCTCCAGCATGTCAGCACATGTACAGCTTATAAATCAGCAAATTGGCTGCAAAGAGTGGAACAGGCATATTAAATGACATGATAAATTAGAGAGGGTTCAGAGAAGAGCCACAAGAATGATTAATGGTTTAGCAAACGTGCCTTTATAGTGATAAACGCAAGGAGCGCAATCTATTTATCTTGCTCCATTGGGGAACAAATTTGGGGGAACAAATATGTAATAATGGGGTCTTCAGTCTAACTGACACAGGTATAGCTTGATCCATTGGCAGGAAGCTGAAGCTAGACAAATTCAGCTGGGAAAAATTATGAATTTTTAACAGGAAAGGTAATTAACCATTAGAACAATTCAGCAAGCATCGTGATGGATTCCCCATCCCTGATAAGTTTAAAATTAAGATTGGATGTTTTTCTAAAAGATCTGCGCTAGGAATTATTTTGGAGAAGTTCTCTGTCTTTTGTTATATAAGAGATAAGACTAGTTAGATTATCACAAGGCCTTTCTGGCATTGGAATATATATCCTTTGTCTCTTGACTTGTTTTTCAGTGCTTGCTCTTCTGTAATTTTTTTTCCATATCCCAAATCTTAATGCAGCTAATTTTTAATTAATAGATCGTAAAATCAGGGTCGGTTTTAAAACCAGACAAAACTTAAGAAACAAAATTAGTATTCTAGATTTTTTAAATGCAGGCTTTAGAATATCAAATCATTGTACTTCAGCTGGTGTGGATAGAGTTTGTGTGTGTATGACAAGATGAACATTATGCTTCCTCAGTAGTTCGGTCTTTCTGGTATCTTATGTGTAACTCCTCAGTTATATGGCTGAAAACCATTTCTATGTCCTCTCTAGGCTCTCTTGGAGCAAGATATTTTCCATCGTTCTCTGATGGCATGTTGTTTGGAGATTGTGCTATTTGCATATAGCTCACTGCGAACTTTCCCTTGGATTATTGAGGTTCTTGATCTCCGACCATTCTATTTTTATAAGGTAATCTTAAACATCATGTTCAAATACTTGGATCTGAATTATAAACTTTTAAAGTACCTCTGTTTAGTATTAATTTGACAGCCTTAGATGATGAAGTCCTCTAGGGTAGGTATAGCAGAGGGGCTAATGCTGAACTGTAGCATATCTCCTATTTTAGTCTGAGGCTGCACTTGAATATGCTACCAGGAATTGACGTCTATTAGCCAAAACGTGTAATACTTGTGACACTGTTTCCCCTGTAATGTAAAGGAATAAAGTAGTTGTGCACTGTTTTTATTTAATTGTAACATGCTGGCAGTCAACTTTCCATTTAACAAATGATTTGTAAACCTAACTTACTACTACGGTTGGTCGATAGCGGAATAAAGTATCCCTAGACTATATCTGACTAGTATTTCTACCAGTATTTAAATTTACTAAGTACTTCAGGTCACATACCACAGAAATCTGAGGGAAATTATTCAATTAATACTGGTAAAATACTTCAAAATAATACATTTTCTGAGTACAGTTTGATCAGTCCTACTTGTTATATCCCTGTTTTGTTAAATCTTCTTTTCCTTCCTGTCTTTACTTAATTTTCTTTCCTTCAGCAGAGCACAAGCTGACTTCTCTTTTTTTTCCCCACTTCCATCCACCTGTTTTGTAACTTTTATTCTTCTACTCCTTCCTTTCTCCCCCCATTCCTCCCCCCCTCCAAAAAAAAATTCCATACCTTTCTTCTTTAGTAACTTACCTTATCCCTTGGTCTCTCCCACAAACATACCAATACCTAGGCATCTAGTAAAGATTTCCAAGCCCTAATAGTTACAGGTCTAGCCACAGCCAGTTAAGATGTGGGTGGCCTGCTTTTGAGGAACAATGGCCAAGTGAGAACCCAGCCTTTGAGGAACAAGAGGTTGTTGAGACTCCCGCAGCTGTGCTGTTCCTAAATACTCCTTGGGAACTCCAGCCTTTCTTCTCCGTACAATATAGTAGTAATATCTCCCTCCCTGCTCTCTTTTTCCCATACCAAAGACCTTTCATAGCCTCCTGGCTGTTGGCATGTGGAGCTTGGGGCATCTCTGCTACTCTACACTTCCTCAGCTTTCAGGTAGCTGCAAGGCTAGAGTAGTGGAAACATTCCCCTGGCCTTCATTTTAGAGTCCCTTTCCTCAGGCAATAGCTCTAGTGCCTGCCTCTGCTGTTGCTCGCCGTTTTCCCAAGCCTCAGCAGAATGTTTTTCAGTTTCACTCTTGCCTACAGGGATGTGAATAACAGCAGTGTAACCAAAAATAAGATTGTTCAGTTTTCACAATGCTATAGCTCATGGAAGCTTTGAGCCACAGCAGAGGCAATTGATCTCTAGCTGTCTGTAGACTTATATTCCATAGCATTTACATTTGATTCACATTTTCTATTCGATATGGGCTCTTAAACCACTCTCATCACTGTTGTGTGTCAGCACCTTCCAGTAGTGCATTAAGTGATAAGGGTGGGCCACTGGTGCTGGGCTGGAAATGTGAGTCCTCGGGTCGACCATTAAGGTGCCTCGTTCCCCATTGCTTCAAAGAGAAAGGTGTTTCAGTTCATTCTTTGTAAGACTAACTTCACAACCTTAAGGGCTTTAACTTTTTTCAAATGAAGGTTTAGATTGATAGATAATGGTATTTGTGAACATCACCTACTTATAATGTGGAAGAGTATCTATTAACCTGATTTAAATCTAATTGTAAACTGGAAATGATGGTATATCATCATATATATGGTGCATATATATAAAATCACCATTTCATATGAAGTCTTTCTTACTGTGTCTTAAAATTCTGTGAAGAACTAAACTATATTTTCACTCCATGAAGATGAAAAAGGAGAGGGAGAAGGAAACAGGTATATGACAAAGCAGAAAATGTCTTCATAGATTCTAAGGTCAGGAAGGACCATTATGATCATCTAGTCTGACCTCCTGTATAACACAGGCCAGCTGAGACTTGGAATTAGATGGAGAATTGATGCAGAGAAGCTATTTCAGACAACAGGACTCCAGCAAAATGTCCTTGCACCAGCTGTTGTAAGATTATGTTTTGGCATGAGGAGGGGGGTGCGGGATGGGCAGAGGTATCAAGAAGAGGCGCAAAAGCATGCAAGCTATGCAAGAGAAGCTGGAGCTTTTGAAACAAGGAGGGAGGGTTGAACTAGACCTTGAAAAGAATTGAGTGCGTTGATGGATGTCACATTGTGCTTCTTCAGCTACCTGGTGTGGCACACTTGATATAGCCTGTTCCCGTAGTCTCATGGTCATAAACACACCCAGGCTGTTTTCCTTTCATCACATGTAGCTTTTATTCCACAGTTCTTTTATAAACTGAACATGACACAGACTGCAGCAGGGCCTTTCCACACTGCTTCTGTCCTTCATACAGCTCACCTTCTGAGCTCCCCTATCTGTTCCTCCTACTTATACCCTCCGAATTACTGCCAGTTGTATCAATGGTCCAGTAATTATCACCCAGGTACTCCATAACCCATAACAGGAAGTGTTTAATTGGGTGATGTGGTTTTGCTTTTTGCATGGCTGATTAACCCATCTTGCTTCCCTTTAGGTGATTGAAGTGTTGATTCGGGCTGAAGAAGGACTGTCTAGAGACATGGTGAAGCACCTCAACGGCATTGAGGAACAGATTCTGGAGAGTCTAGCCTGGACCAGAGACTCTGCCCTGTGGAAAGCCCTACAAGCCTCGGAAAACAAGGTCCCAACCTGCGAAGAGGTATGTTGAAGGAGAGATAAATTACTAGGAACTGCAAGTGTGCTCATTTTCCAGGGCTGATATTTTGCATAGATAAATTGCTGCATTTGAGTAATATCCTAGTAGTGAAATATTACAGAAAGTAAAACAGTGTTATCTGACACCCTTTTTAATAATGGTAGATGTTATGAATAGGTGAAGATTAATTATTCTTAAGCAGTCATCTTTTATATCCCAGGTAATATTCCCAAGTAATTTTGAAGCAGGTAATGGAGGAAGTGGGCTAGGGCACCTCCCTATGATGCCAGTATCTCCTATTGTGCATCCCCGGGTGAAAGAGGTGCGCACAGACCTTGGTGGGAGTTTACGACGGGGTAAGTTGAGAGCTTCTGATGTGTTTGGGGTACATAACATTGCAAACCATTCATAGCAGTACACTGAGAAATCCTTGGTGTCTCTAAATTGTGTTTGTTCAGAATCTTAGTTATTTGGGTTATTGTTACAAAGCAGAGGAAAGGCTTTTCAAACTTCCTTCTGGAAAACTCCTCAACTCTATGGCTTTGTTTCTATAACACTCAATTGCTTGTACTTGCAATGAATGATACACCACTGATTATGTCCACACTGCCTACCCTGAATCATAGTATTATTTGCCTTTGTGCCTTTCCTAGGCTTGTTTTGTACTGATTCAGATGGAGTAGCTATAGTCCTTGACTGCTGGCAGCTCTGCTTCTCTTGCTGTTCTAATCTCTTCAGTAGTTCACTTTGCAGTTTGGTTCCATCCTTCTTTCTATTTTCTATCATTATGCTTCCATTCTCAGCACATTTTACTAGTAATTTTCTTTTTTTTAATACTTTATCTCATTGGTTATTAAATGGATACTTGTTTAAAAAAAAAACAAAACCCAACAACTTGGACTTCCCATTTTTTCACAAAAAGGCAAACAGTTCTGTCCACTGGACTGTGTGGCCTGTCATTACCATTCAGAGAAATTTATAGAAATTGAAGAAGTATATCGAAGGGAAGAAGAACAGAGCTTGAAAAAATTCACCTGCCTCTGGTGACAAGGAAATATCTGCTGGGGATGGGTGAAAGCTAGTAGCAGAGTAAAACTGCCAAGTTTTCAGCTGGTTTCACTATGTTCTTTACCCAGAAGCTCTTCTGCTTTGTGGGATGGAGAGGAACGCACTCTATAGTGTCTTCTGTCAGCAGAAGGAGATTGTCTTGTGCTTCCAAAGGGTTCCATGGAGCAGAAGAGTGAAACTGTCATTGTACTGATCCCTCTAACTGCTGCTGCCACGCTCTTGGTCAGCAGCAAAAGTGAGCAGAGTTGTGAGCAGAAGTAAAGATACAGGAATGAGCCAATGGAAGGATCAAGCTGTGTCGTAATGCGGGGAGAAAAGAGAAAGGCAGAGGAACAAGATGTCCAGGCAGCTAGTGCACAGGAAAGACGTGACTGGAGGAGGAGATCTCCTTTGCTTTCATGTGCCTAGGAATCACAAAGAGGAGCACTCCACACATTGTCAATCAAATGAAAATGATTGGCAATAGTGGAGAATAAGGGGAAGCAGTTGAAGTTCTGTGTAAGGGCTTTGATTGGTGTATTGTATCATTGGAACACTGAATTATGGGGCTACTATTTTGTCAATAGAAGATTTCTTGTGACTCTTATTTCTGCTTTGTAGCTTGGGGACTAGTATTTCTCTCATTCTGGATATTGTATTTATGCTTTTTCTTTTCTTGCAAATTAGATATGCAAACATTGTCACCAATCTCCGTTCATGAGCGCTACAGTTCTCCTACAGCTGGAAGTGCTAAGAGAAGGCTCTTTGGAGATGACAGCCCAAAAGAAATGCAGGTGGAAAAGGTTCTGTCTGAAGGAACTAAGCTGAAAATTGCCCCAGCTTCAAGCATTGCTGCTGAAAATGTGTCTGTCTCACCGGGACAGACAGTTTTGACCATGGCAACAGCTGCTGTAACAGGGACAATAGGACAGAAAGTTACAATCCCATTGCATGGTAAGATATCAATTCATCTTACTTTTTTGCACTTTATAATGGTGCTGAATGCTTTACTATGTCCTTTCTCTTGAGTTTTGTTGTACTACCAAACACTGTGTAGATTCAGGTTGAAGGGCTTTGCATTTTAAACAAGTAACATCTAAAGAAAATTGTTTTGAAAAGAAAAATTAAGAGAAAATATACTTTGCCATCCCTAGTGTTTATTAATGCATGGACTAGCATCTAGACAAAGACCCGTTGCTTACAGATTATCCTAGTAATGCATCCCCCTGTGGGCTGGGGCAGGGTTTGAAGTTGTTGCTTTGTAAGTTTTGCTTCATCACAGATTAAACTTTATGAACGTATATGACAAAAGTGATTCTTGGGGGTTTAATATGCTGAGGTCCTAAGGCACAGCTGTATTCTTCTCTAAGTGACTTACTGTTCCCATCTGTTTACTTGTTATATCATGATTTTCTTAAGGATAAGGGGATATAGATTCCAGAAACAAACCAGTTCCTGAAAGGTTCACAGTACTTGATTCTGGGTGATGGGAGTTGCCATACAGCTAACTTAACAAATCCTGCTCTGGCCCCTGAGGAATGGACTAGATGACTTAATGGTGATCTCTCTAATTTCTGATATTTCTAATCTAAAAAGAAATGTATAAAACTTCTTGAATATTTACCAATTTCTGTAAGATCTATTGCCATGGTAATATTGCTTTTAATTTGCTTTAAAAAAGCAAAATAAAATTAGATAAGACTTTCACAGAAATGGAGTCAACAATTAGTCAAGTGCTCTCTAAGTTAAAGTTCATTCAGAAACCAATAGGCTGTGATGCCAAGAGGAGCAAATTCAAGGGACTGAATTGACTGAAAACCATGCTACCAAACATGGGAAACCATGTTCTTGAAAGTTACAATGCAGCGCACAACAATCCATGGAATACAAATGAGACACTTAGCTTTGCCTTCTTCTCTAAAGACTCCTTGAGAGAACTGAGTTGGCAATCACAGTGTCCATCTCATTAATACAGGAATACATTCCACTGCACTCCCTATGCTACTTTATTACCTATGTTTGTACTTGCAGCACTTCAAATGCATTGCATAGCATCATGCCCTGAATGTTCAGTTTTTAGGAACCTAGAACTTGTCTCCCAGCTGATCTTAATAGCTATTAATTGCTATGGAAATGTACAGGGTGAGAGGTATTCTCTTAATAACTGGTCTCCACACCATTCAGGCTTTGAAGCTGATTACCAAATCTGGAATTACAGCCAAAAACAAACAGGAAGCCACTGGAAAAACTTGATTCTTCTTCGAGTGCATGCTCATGTCCATTCCGCTATAGGTGTGTGTACACCTCCATGCATGGTTACCTGGAACTTTTTTCCCCTTAGCAGATCCCGAGGTGGAGTGGGTCAGCTTGGACACCGGGCGGAGCGCTGCCTCCGTCAATAGGACTTTCAATCAGATTTCTCAGTCCTTTTGAGTCCTCGGTTTAAAAGCCCTGCACATCTTACACTTCTCTTTTCTGTGTGCTTCCCCCAAGTCTTTAAGGCAGTGGTCGTGGGGGTCGCTGAGCAGGAAGGGCTTCCTGTAGGAGACACACAGCTTGAATCCTGGCGACTGGGGCATAGCCCGGCTGTTTGAAGTCCCTGCAGGGACTCGCCTTATCTCTAACTACTCTTAACAACACTTAACTAACTAAAACTAACTTAGAATAACAAACAAGTCCAAGTCAAGGGAATAGTCCTTGCCGAGAGCAAGACCAGTTCCAGCTACTGTCATGGGCGGAAAGAAGGAACTGAGGGGGCGTAGGGCCGGCAGCACCTCATATACCGCGGCATGCACATGGGGCTTCAAGGGGTGCCAGAGCTGGCCCTACAGGATCTGCTAAGGGGAAGAAAGTTCCAGGTAACCATGCATGGAGTTGTGCACTCACCTATAGTGGAATGGACATGAACAACGCATCTTGAAGAACATCAGTTACTGGTAAGTAACCTTGTTTTACAGGTCCTGTGTTTTGGGCATCCTACAGCAGTTGGGAGAAAGGCAGAAGGGCTCTGCTATAATTGTAATTGTAATTGTAATCGTGTGTAAG